>VMBQ01000239.1:259716-273176 GCA_007657795.1 Dreissena rostriformis | reverse complement strand
GTTCAGTATCAATTTGAAGTGAATCCGTGTAGAAATGAAGAAATTATAGTAAAAGGCAATTTTGGGTGGGTGTGGCCTATGTGGGCGGGGCGCCCCAGGGTTGGGAATGGGGCCATGCATGGTTGAGATTGACCGTATTGTCATAAGAGAGGTCCAGTATCAATTTGAAGTGAATCGGTGTAGAAATGAAGAAGTAAATGTAAAATAACCTTAAAAAATGAGTGATAATTTCTGACGCGGCCCCACCCCAACCCCCATAACTTTTGACCCAGGGGTCAGATCAAAATTCCAAATAGTGCAGGGTCGCACATATGCTCATAGCTTCCATGTGTGTAAGTTTCAAGGTTCTAGTGCTAATAGTGTAGGAGGAGATAGTGGCCAGGACGGACGGACAGACGGACAACCGGACGGACAGACGGACAACCGGACGGCGGAGACAACCACAATATCCCCACCTTTTTTTCAAAAAGTGTGGGGATAACAAACACCCTTATAATTTAAGAAGATATATAAAAACATCTTTCCTTTGACAGTCCTAAAAAAAACTGGGGGAGGGGCAATTAGGGTTGGTCTGTGAGGTTATCCCAAACAAACATTTTTTTCGAATAGCCCTGTTTGAGTTCTGTCTTCTGCAGGAAGGGGATTAAATGTTTGTTGAGTGAACTTCAAATATTTCCTCATAAAGAAGATTTACTTCTTATGATACTTCTTACTTTCTAGCTTTTAGTAGACATATCTTTTATTTTCAAACTAGTCAATTTCTGCATTAATAAGAATTAACAGTCTTAGCATCAGCAAACCTTGAGCAAGCCGAACAAATCATACACATTTTGGGGTTTCAATTGTTAGTGCTGTGTAGCCTTCCAAGAAGGAAGTGGATATCCCAATTGAAATCTTACTTCTACAGGAGGTTGCCAACAGCAAAAAGAAACCCACAATAAAATCTCACCTTTTCTAACTTTGACACAATTTAGACAGCTGAGACCCACATTTGCAAGTACACATGGTGACATATTTCTGTTGATTTCAGCGGGGAACATCCAGGACATGCAGCTGATGAACATCCTGCCCAGGGAGACCCTCATTGACCTCCTGTCTCAGCATTACCACTCTGTAAGTGGCAAGGAGGACACATATCAGTCTCTGTTTATATCTGCAGCGGTCATTGATACATATATAAGGCACACGACACGCAGGCCTTTATTCTTATTAGCTCACCTGAGTATGAAGGACTTATGGTGAGCTATTGTGATCACTCTACGATCGGCCTCTGTTGTGGTTTGTCAATTTGTAGAAGGGTATTAGTCTTTTGGCCACACTTTTCATCCATTCTTGGTGATTGCTTAGAATGTTCATTCTAAAAAATACCTAGGCCAAGTTTGATTTTGGGTCACGTTTGTGCCAAAAAAAGGTCACCAGGTCAAATCAGAACAACCTTATTATCACTCTTGATGCCACTTTTATGACAATCGTTATAAAACTTGGTCAGAATAGTCTTGACAATATCTAGATCAAGTTGAAATCTGGGTAATGTGTGTCTAAAAACTACATGTAGGTCACCAGTCAAATTTACATAAACCAACTATTGGGTCATTTACACTGAAGAGTCCACGTTTGGTAGCCATCCTTGATGAAACTTTGCCAGAATTTTTATATTTACAATATCTTGAATTGAGATCAAATCTTAGTCTTGTGCGGCCAATAAGTTGGTCAACAGGTCAAATCTTGGGAAAACCTTGTTGCCACTCTACAGTCTGTGTTTATTATTCAGTTGGGATGAAACTAAGTCATACTGTTTATCTTCAAAATATATTTGTATCGTGACAATATCTAGGCAAAGTTTTAATCTGGGTCACATGTGTCCTAAAAATAAGTCACCAGCTAAAATCTGAGAAAAAACCTGTTACTCTAGAGGACTCACTTATGACTAAATCTTGATAAAACTTTGTCGGAAAGTTTACTTTGAAAAAATCTGGGTTGAGTTAGAATCTTGGTCCAAAAAATAGGCTACCAGATCAAAGCTGAGAAAAACCTTATTACCACTCTTAATGAAACTTGGTCAGAATTTGTATCTTTACAATATTTAGGCTGACTTAGAATCTGGGTCGCGTGTGTCCAAAAACTAGATCACCATGTCAAATCTTAGAAAAACCTTGTTACCACTCTAGGGACCACATGTATGACTTAACCTTTACGAAAGTTGGTCAGACTGTTAATATTGTTCATATCTACTCCAAGTTTGATTTTGGGTCATGTGAAATCACCAGGTCATGTCTTTATCAACGTGTGTACCTTGAACTCAGGTGAGCGCTTCAGGACCATCAATGTCCTCTTGTTTTGATAACGTAAGAGCATGAAAATAGTACAAACCTGCCAACTGATTTTTTAAGAGACCTAAATTGCACACGAGGTAAAATATCTTTGAAATGTGATCAAACATATTTTATACATCTTAAAAAGATGAAATGTTTTCAATTTTACTGAATATTCAATGTTTTTCAATTCAAAACCGTTTTCAAAATACATACAAAGTAAACTAGGCAGTTTCTTTGCAGATGCTAACAAAAATACGTAACAGAAACCTTAAAGTTTTTCAAATGCAATGCCGTTTAGACACTTTAAAATACGTTCTCATATATCCATTTTCTATACCAGTAATTTCTCAGATGTTCAATTTGCATAACACTCCCAGAATTCAGAGTTTTTCAATGAAAACACCACAATGCTCTTTTCTATCAATGTCAATGTCTTATAAGAACCCATGTGCCGAAAGTTGATATTAAAGAAAGTATAGTCATTAGATACCTCAAATATCCATTTTTTATGGTGCGCATTCAGCTTAATAAAAACACCTTATATAGATGTTATCTTGTTGCAGAAATAAGTACACTTCTGTTGGGGACAATTGCAATCTTTTTGTCCTGATTGATGCGTGTCTATAATGAAAACAACTTGAGTGAAATAAAAAGAAAGCGAGCTTGAAAAATAAAACATTTAAATGAGTGTCTGATTCGGTGTTGTTTGCCTTTCAAGAATGCAAACAATTAGCAGATAATGTATATTGTTGCTGTGCTTTACTCGTTTTAAAATGTTACAATTCAACTTTGTGCCTTACTTTTTAGCTTAATTCTGTTAAATTGTAAAACCACTTGAGTGTTTAATAAGTGTTTGGTATTTGATCATAATTTGCAACTTAACATAAGTGCAACCATAAAGTTATGATTCATTTAAGAGATTTTTAAATACACCCGCTAGCTAAGGTAGGATTTCCACCAGCAACTTAAATGCATGCCAAGTTAAAGTAGTTTTTGTGTAAGTAGATTTGTAAATGATAACAAATTGCTGTGTTTAAAATATTTGTAATATATGCGATTGTTATTGTTGTCTTATTGATTTTTTATGATAATTAATTAGTTTTATTTTAAAATAATGTAAATGATGTCACCCATGCTTGATATAAGCCCTGTACTTTTTCTTTTTTCTTTCAGCTGCAAGGGGGCGGGGACATGTCGCTAATGAAGAACTTCAATACCTGCGCCATCAGGCAAGGCTTTGTGATTGATTCGGTAAGCTGGCCATTGGAAATGCTAAATGTTGTGCTTGCACATGTTTTGCTGTGTATTAATAAGGGTGAGAATGGCCTAAGACGTTCTTTAATCTTCTTTATTTGATATTGTTGTATTATATATTACCTGGTGGTATACAATCTGACATGGGACTGTTTTCTTGCAGACTGTTAAACTATTATTGTTATGACTAGTGAATGCTTATATACATTATCAGCTGTTTCAAAATTATATTTAAGAAGACACTTATTAAAAATATGTCATGTCTTTGACACATTTTTAATTGTTATGAACCTCAGTATTTTAAAGACAAAGAGCTCATCTTCTTGATTGATCTCGATGAAAAAAAATGTACGAATTTAAACAATATTTTGCAATTATGATTTTTTATTCAATTTGCATCATAACGGTCAAGTCTTTTATCCATGATACATGTTATTGCTAGAAATGCTCTACTGTATGTTGAACATGGGAATTTCTAAGTCGCTTAAAAGTAATATTACATTCAACCTTAAAACTCATTAACCTATGACCCAAAATTATTTAATTCTCTATCTTGCAAAATTAGAATAGGGCAAAATAAAAAGAAAAGAAAGAATGTGAGATCTTTGGTTTACAATGTTGTGTATTTATAATTATGCTATATTTACAAGTTCAGTCCTTGATCAAACATCTTTGGTTCCTCAAAGTCCGTATTATCTTTACAGAATAACATGTTTTATAATCTGATGCCATACTTGCACACATGTACTATTAGTCAAATGAAGTGAGTAAAGCTGTGATGACATGACATGAATCTTATTGATCTGTGACATAATTATCTATTTCTTGTCACGTTTTCCACTGAGGTTCGTCACAAGTACTTTAATTATGTTATACTATTAGAGAGCATTTTGTAAGCAGCTTATGTTTAAATAAGTCTGATCTGTTTAAACAGGACATGTGTACCAATAAATGAATCAGAACTATGCCTTTCCATGATAAATTTCCACAAACGTTTACTAATGATTTTTTTGTTTGATTGTTATATGGCAATATGTTGATGGAAAGATGGATAATTTGAAAAGTTATATCACACAATTTGTCTTCAGGTCTTTCTGGTACACATTATACAAGCAATCTCTCTAATTTAATGTTGTCTTTCTCTCATGTAATTTACTCCCCATTAACTATTGGGTGAATCTCCTCAAACTTTGACAGTTTAATGACCTCAATGTGTAAAAGATCCTAAAGAAAGGAATGTATACTGTGACCAGTTTTGGCTGAATTATAGCCCTATTTTTGTCCACTGTAGAATATATATTAGATTTTTCTGTTTCCAAACATGTGTTGTGGGAGCATCAGTGTCTGTGACACATTAATAGTCTGTCTTCTTTTGCAGGATCCTCTGTACCACTCTGAAATCCTGTCTCTTCATGGATTCCATTTTGAACTGAAGGGCGTTGGGTCAAGAGATGGAATGTACTCCTTCTACATGCAGGTAGATGTCTTACCTATACTAAAGACAAATCGTAATGAAATCATTTTAAGATTATGTTTAAATCGATTGACAAATCTAGGACTGAAATGTTTTTATGATATGACTTAAACAATAATAATTTGTACACCATAAACAATGTTTGACTGGCATCAACCTAACATCGAATGAGACTGAATGAAATTGCTTGTGCAATTGGGATGTCTTGCCATGCTATCACCAGATCATTGATGAAATTTCAATTCACAGTTTTGTTTCCTGAACGGCATTTTGTCAACTGTCTTACATGTAAAAACAAACACAACAAACAACATGTTGATGAACTGCGTGAAAAATGTGTTGCCATGTAGAATTAAGTATTTTCACTGTTATAATTCTGTTGCAATAATATATACAACAGTTGGCCTTTAATACAAACAACAGAACTGAACATACCAAAAATCCTTGTTAAATAGTTTGCCGACAAGGAAGGTAAATATTAAGCTGCACAATAATACTTTTGTTAAAAGAAATAAAATACATCTTATTAAAAAATCTAATCGCCTCTTGACGTATTTATATTCAGCGTCTGAAGCCAGGAGACCCAGTGTTGAGTTTCCGTCAGTGCGAGCGCCAGACGTTCTCCATGAGGGCTGACAGAGAGGTGCGCTACTGCATCACGGCCCAGTATGTCAAGAAAGGGGAAAACCAGCTTCAAACCACTGGCATCAAAAGCCAGAAGTTTGCACTGGGTGAGAAGACCAGTAAATCTGAGGTGAGTTTGAAGTCCAGATCCAGTGATAAATTCTTACTTTTAATAAATTTTTGTCTGAGTCTTAATGTTCTAACCTTCTCCAACATATACCAACTTTATATAAAGCAAAATGTTTAACTTCATAATGAAGAATTTTCCAGGAATCAAATGTTTTAAAATCTCCAGATCACATTATGCATTTTATAATTTAGCAATTGATCTTTAAATGTTTTAGACATAAACATTAAAGAAAAAATACAATGTCTAAAGTGTCATTTGCATATATAATTTATTTCATGAATGACATTTGTTAATCTAATTTATAGTATCTGTTGGTATGTGACGTACGTTTTTAAATACATTGAGTTGTATTTAATAGTAACGGTTAAATGACTTACATTTTTCATATATTTGGTGCAGAATTTAATGTTATATTACATGTGTTTAACATGTATCAAGCACAATTGAATAACAAAATGCCCTTCATGTTTGAGATGTTTAACCTGTTTAAGCTTTGAGCATTATGGCATGGTACAATGTCCTGTTTGATTTAGGTGCTTAAATCAATAATGACTCAAAACATGTTCTAGAAATTTGAGCAGCAGCGAATGCGTAAGTTTCCTACTTAAGGCCTTGAACAATATTGAATGCTTAAGTACCCTACATTTTTTAAAATTTGATGATATTGAGTTATTGTTGTTCAATGTGTATTTTCAGGTGTTGCAAGTGGTTGGTGTAGAGAAGCCATTGTACATCCAGTTTTCTGTACTCTTCCCAACCTCTTAAGATGTCAGAAAATATTTCACCATGACATTACCATGTCTGTCTGAGAATATATTAAGATTTGTAGTAACCATGACCATAATCGTAATTTAAAAAAATGATATGTATTTGTGTGAAGCAGTGACATTTCTTGCAAGTTTATTTTGATTATCTTTATATAATAAACGTTTCCAAGAAATATTGTTTATTCTTTTTTGTGGTGTTTTATTATTTGCTTTTAACTGTTAATTTCTACAGGCGATCTACTTTTCATCAAATAATTTATCTTGAACCTCACATTAAATTGTTATATAGCATGGAATTTATCAGTAAACAATTGTGAAATAATAGTTTTTTATGCATAAATGAATTTTATTTCTGGTAAAAGCATGAATCAGCCTTTTTAAGTAATGGTTTCTTTCAATTTACATATGCTTTATACAGTGAAATATTGCAGTACTTCAACATTAAAAGATTATAGTATTGGATTTGGTTAAGGTTTTAGAATGTTTTGAGGCAGTTTTTGGCATCGGTTTCAATTAAGCTTGTCAGATATTTAATACATATCGTGAATGTGCCACACTTAATGCCAATGATAAATACATTAGATACTTGATTTTTTGTATCATGCTTTTTTATTGAAATTAATAGTAAAAACAGCAGTAACCCAACGAAATACAAAGATAATGATGGTAATTAAGCCTCTGTTAATCTTGATTTTAACCTGTGCTGTGATTGTATTCACCGAACTTTAATTGAAACTGAAATGCAATTGTTGAGTGATGCACGTATTATTTTGTACAATAATTCTCTTTTAACTAATACTTTTCTTGAAATACGTGTGTGTATTCTGTTCTTGTTTTATGAGCCATAAGTGTGTTTTGTGTATGATTTCATTTAGCACAAAACGACCTTATTTTAAATTATTATTTTGAAACCCCTTTCGTCGTACCGCATTCGTAAGTAGATAGTTCAGAAATTGTTAAAGATATTGTTATCTTAATTTTTAATAATTGTTAACAATTTTGTTATAGATAGTCTCACCTATTAATCATGCTACCACTGTGATTATTAATATGCTCAACACGGATTGTGTTTTGTTGAGGTTGTTGTGTTATTTCACGAAATAAAATATTCTCTAACAGGAGTTGTCGTTAGTGATTGATTGTTGTTAGTGAGTGATTGTCATGAGTGATTGATTGTCGTTAGTGATTGCTTGTCATAAGTGATTGATTGTCGTTAGTGATTGATTGTCATTAGTGATTGATTCTCGTCAGTGATTGATTGTCGTTATTTATTGATTTTCGTTATTGATTAATGTTCAGTCATTATTTCCATCAGCAATATTGTATTTATGAACTTTAATCACCCCACGCACGCGCTGTGATATGATCAAACATGGCATTTGTAGGTCTGATTAACATCTCTTTCCAAACATAATCACATACTGTACTTTCTTAATTTTAAAACAGAGATATGAATGCCAGTCAGGGTTGAAACAACTCGCACAATAAATGATTCTTTTGTTATGTTAACAGTAATGAACAGAATCTAAACCTATTTATTTAAGCTAGATTGCATCGAAAGCCTAAGGCTTATTAAAACGCTCTCGAATACATTTCCTGGGTAAAACCAGTACGTGGTGTGTTTGGTGGAAGTTGAAAGAACGCCGCCCGTGGTGATCGAACCCATGACATCCCGTTCGCTAGACGGCCACCATATGCCACAGTGAACAGTGGTTCAGGCATATAAAAGTTGTTTGATAACGTAGGGAAACATAGGTCATCAGAACTATCGTATATACAATGAATACACTATGGGATTTGAAATTTGAATAAACATAATAATGCTCCTGATTAAGAACATCAATGGAAACAAACATTTATTGCTGAGAAAGACGATGGTCAGAACTACTTTGAAATGTTCTCAGCAATTTTTTGGAATGGCATCCTTGAAAGGAAGTATTTAAGGATTAAAACAAGAACTGTGAATAATTTAAATAGAAACAACAAACAATCCATACAGTCCATCTCCGTAATTTAAATATTCAGTGTATTCAATGCAAACTATAATCTTTATAGAGTTCTTGACCGAGCATGATGAGTTTAGGTAATCTTCTGGAATGTTGTTGCGTTGACAGAAAATAACTATACACATCTTAGGAAGTTTTGTCTGCTTTTGAAATATAACAACCTTATTATTTTGCTAAAGACCTCAACCGACCATTGCTTCCTGCAAAATGCTGTATCTCTTTATTATGTCCCCCAGTCTATACTGGGGGACATATTATTTTTGCCCTGTCTGTTTGCTGGTTTGTTTGTTTCCACAAATTTTAATATTGGCCATAACTTTTGCAATATTAAAGATAGCAACTTGATATTTGGCATGCATGTGTATCTCATGAGGCTTAACATTTTGAGTGGTGAAAGGTCAAGGTCATCCTTCAAGGTCAAAGGTAAAAAATATATGGGTCAAAATCATAACTTTTGGAATATTGAAGATAGCAACTTGATATTTGGCATGCATGTGTATCTCATGGAGCCGCACATTTTGAGTGGTGATAGGTCAAGGTCATCCTTCAAGGTCAAAGGTCAAATATATTGGTCAAAATCGCTCAAAAGGGGACATTGTGCATTGTGTTTAACAAACACATATTTTTAGTGTGAGCGTTAGCTCACGCTAAAGTAGAGAGGCAGTTTTGAAATCAGAATGCCTTAACTACGCTAGGGACGACAACTGCAGCTAGTAAAGATAACCACTGCCTGTTTACACTGTAGCAGACAGCATGTATAAGGTTTAAGAGCTTGTTCAACGATATTGGCCAGTCTAGTGTTTATAATAGCTTGTGCGACAACATTTGCCAGTTTATCATTGAAATCTGTACATATTGGCTGCTTTCAGGGAAAACGGGGCTTAATGCTGCACGAAAAGTCTGTCATGTTGAAAACATTGTTGCTCAATTATTAAAAAATAATAATTCAGTATTAGATACACATAACACAACATGTACATGATTATAGGCTTGTTATTTTCTAGCAAGGAAACAAAATTCTAAAGATGGTTGCTAGTGCAGCAACCAATTGTGGAAAAAAAGACATATTGTTGTTATTTTGTCTTAAGTTATATCTATAACATAAATATGAGGATAAACAGTGCACACACATCTCGACCTGTGCTTTAAGACACACTCTTTATAAATTTGAATGGGTTGTGTTCATTTCAAACTTGCGATATAAAAAGCTATTACATAATTTTGAAAACTAAAGTGCGTCTAAGATTATGCAATAGCGAACACTTCAGTGCCTTCAGCGCTTTGATTTTTAAATATGTTTCTTCGTGTGATTGGCCAAATAACTGTTAAATTGTAACAAAGAAGCTGTTTAGTTCAGGACATGTTAAAATCAGTAAAGTCATATTGTTGTAAAGACTGTTTCGCATGCACTAAGGATAACAATGTACATATTTAATTCTTCTTTTGTGTTGTTGTAATCATTTATCTCACACAGTCGTTCTTAAAGCGTGCTCAACTATGGAAAATGCCAACTTTTGTTTAACAATCATTGTTATGACATGTAAATGTAATAAGACCAGCACATTAATATCAAATGGTAATAACCCTAGCTTTGATAAATACTCTATCATTATATATTTAATTTTACTTATGAACAAAATGGTTCACATGTGATTTTAAGTAATGCTTTATCTAAATTTTGGAGTTTATTAGAGCCTTTAACTCTAATAATACAATATTTATGGTTTATATATCTTCGCAGACTTACAGTACATTCTCTTAATTCTTTTACAAAATAACCCAAGTGCACTCTTTACACAGACTTCTTCCATAAATGAAACCTCGAGACTCGTGTATTAGGACATCCAAGAAAGACAGCTTTTCACGATAGCCTTATTGTGAGTGCAAGATTCGCAGACATATTTTCTGACAACTATCATTCAAATCCATTTACAATGTGCTCCACGAGGAGGCATGGCTCTTTTCACAAGGATTTCCTTAAAACTTTCGTTTTGTTTGGTCAGAAATCAAATTATCACATGAGCCCATTACCAGTCACGTTTGGCAGTACCGATATAAACCGATATAAAAGGCCAGAAGAATCTAATTCAGCCCCTATTTGAGGCCTCATATGACATGTCATGTACTGATACCATAAAAGCGGAAAGTGTCGTTCCTGATTAGCATGTGTTGATCAGTTGTTATGAATCAAAAGCCTGTTTAAGAGGGGTTATATTGAAGACACTGTGTTCGAATTTTTGTCAGTGTGTCTGTGAATCTGCTCACAGGAAGCAAACTTCTTTGACATTTTTCAAGGGATTAAATTGAAACTTTAATTATAACATTATCAGGAACTAAAGATATGAAATACACATTGTAACGTTATAACACATACACGAAAACTCGCAAACAAGTTCTTTGCATTTAATTTTATCATGATCATAACGTTTTCCAAGTCCACACAATATTACTAAACTAATAACAATTCCAAAACACCGTAAAGGGCGGTTGCCCTATAACAAGTTAAACAACAAAATGAAAATTTCTCTTTTCTGCTAGATTTTCCACTATTTAGCTTAATGTGGTTCTCTTAAATACATGTACCATTACATAAATATAGGTTCAGAATTGTCAAACTGATGAGGTCAAATTAATTTGTTAAACTGCATATACGGGCGTATACACTATCTGGTACGTGTCTCTTGTCATCCAAAACCAAAACCAACACTAATAAACTATGTAATTTTGTCACGATTTATAATCAAAACAGACTTAACGCAATTGCAAGCATGCATCTACTGTCAAGAACACATATAGTTATGTATTCTCTCTGGCTAAAATGACTTTAATATATGACATGAATTATTGGGAAAACCAGATGTATACATGAATTTAAATATTTTTAGTGTTCTTCCGTATGCACTATGTGACAAGAGGTTTTCATTCCAAGTGATCCCAAAATATCACTGATCTGCCCTTTTATAAAGCATACAAAACGTTGCGCAGGTATAAGCCACTTTTGTGAAAAAGATCTGGTAAAATTTTAACAACATATCTAAATAAAAATGATGATGCATACACAATGATCTGAAGTTCCAAGTAAACTTTTCAAACCCTATTGGTGGCCTAAGTTGAGTAGTGCTTATATTATATTGGAAACTAGAAAGGTGTTGTTAATTTGAATACACAACTTTATAAACTATGATCTGCAAATCAATAGATCAATTTCTCAATAAGTTTTAACGAAAAAATACAATTATCGTTTTGAAACCCCCCATTCCGTCCTGAGGTTCCAGTTACCCACTTTGACCCCAATTTATAGCCTATGGAGGGCATCATTGCGCTAGGTTTACAAGAAATTAATTGTAACAAATCTTGTAAAAGCAAGCATATGACACTATTTATAATAATTGTCTACTGTACTTTTGCTTAGTTTTGCTGTTGTCAATACATTTACTTGAGAAGTATTAAGTAAGAGCAGTCAATCCTTACACACAGAGATTTAAAATGTTTTTTTTCTTAAGCAAAGAAAACCATGTGAAAAAGAACTGGTTTTATTCAAACAATGACTTTTTAAGTGTCCCAATAGATCATTCAATAAATTCAGACTTAACTAAAAAAAAACAAAGATAAAATCATATTTACTTATTTTCAGAAATATTAAAATAAATAAAGACAATCCGGGTAACAAAAATGATTAAGATGTGCTCCCTACTTTTTGACTTGCACGTTAGGAGGCTAATTCCTACTGCTTAAACGTTTTTGTAGACAAGAGCGTGATATGAGTAATTAACTGCAAAATAAATATATACCAGTAAATAAGAATGACCTTAATATCAATATGTAATATGCTATAAATGATGTTATACGTTATATACTATTATATTGTATGTGTTTTTAGTTCAGTCCAGCTATTTACTGTATTCATATCTGTTTAATATGAAGCTGTTTTCGATCAGATGTTTCATTATAAAACCAATTTGATGGATTGAAAAAAGATCGAAAAGGGACATTTATGATGATAATTTATCATATACAAAGGCAATACCTTGAGTGGTGTTTTAGATACACAAACCACAAAATTAGACCCTGACGGCAAGTACAAAGGCTAGAGAGGATTTATTATTCATTATTAGATGGAATTCCTGTGTTGTAATATGACGAACTTTCAATCCCTGTCTGATATTTGGCCATCATTTATGTATTAATCATTATCAGACGGAATTTCTATGTCTGATATGACAGACGTTCGATCTCTGTCTTATATTTGGTCAATGCAATAAAACATATTCATTTGTTCATGATTTATTTCCATTAAGGTATCAATATTAATTATATTGTTAAGGACGTATGCTGCAGTTTCAATGCAAATTTTGTTGTACCTAGAATATGATCATTTTTGGTAATTAGCTAGAACCATCTGTTGTGGATAGAAAAATAAAATAAAAAACATGGGTCACCAGTGTTGTTATTTTTTTATTCGCACTTAAACAACATACCTATTTTAGCATAAGTATAAATAATAAATAAGGCAAACACACCCAAATCGTGTAAATTAGTGATAAAACTGTTGAAAAAACGTATATCTCTCTCTGTTTGTATAATTCTGATTTAACTTTACTGCAAATTCATAAAAAAAACATAAATGGATGTTTTGGGGCATTAATCTATGAAAAACAACAACAACAATAGAAATTTACATATGAAAATCAATCCCATGCGTGTTAATGTTATTATTATTAAAGTCTTTCCCATGCCTAGATTTTGTCCAAACTTACCCAAATGTTTCATTATTTATTACTTTATAAAAATATAAAAAGAAAAACATAGGTCACCAGGGTCGTTTGTTAACAATCGAAGTTTATCTGCATGTAGTAAAATACAATTAACAACAAATCAAAACAATATACA
>VMBQ01000239.1:244534-258533 GCA_007657795.1 Dreissena rostriformis | reverse complement strand
TATATACAGCCTGCTATATGAAGCCTACTATAAGAAACCTACTATGGAGAGCCTTCTATAGAAATCCTACTATAGAAAGCCTACTATAGAAAGCATACTATAGAAAGCCTACTATATAGCGTCTAATATATAAAGCCTACGATATAGAGCCTACTTTAGAAAATCTACTTTAGAAAGCCTACTATAGAGAGCCTACTAGAGAGAGCCTAATATAGGTAACCTACTATAAAGAGCCTACTTTAGAGAGCCTACTATAGAAAACTTACTATAGAGAGCCTTGTATAGAAAGACTACTATAGAGAGCCTACTTTAGAAAGCGGTTTAATAAGGATATGAAATGACTAGCCAACATCTGAACAATTGATATTCAAACTCACTCAGACATAATTAACGACCGATGTCCGACGACATTAAAAAACATTGATATGTTTATGTGTATGTTTACATTCGTCGTCAGTGTATGTACCGTGAGAACAAAACGTCTACGATAAATTGCTAAAAAACGACAAAAATACGTTAAATTCTTGTATACATTTATTATATAAATCTAGTCTTGATTGTAAATAAATATGTAATTAAGACACAAAAGAACATAAAAAGCGATAATAACACATTCGGAATACACAAATTATGACAGAATGTAAACTTATTGTACAAGTTGCATACACCTGAAGACGAAACGCTCAAAAGTGGTTTAATGCAGTCCGTAAAAGCTGTATGTCAGTAGAAAACTATTAAAACACGATGTTCAAGTACCTAACAATAATTATGCATTTATGTGCAATATTCGTAAATGTAATGTAAAAAAGCCTTCATAATTTCATAATACATGATCAAAACGTCTGTAAATGATAAATCCAACAAAAATTTAATAAAAAAAATAAATCATATTACGATTATGCCCTTAAAAATCTTCAAACATATACATGTATGTATCTATATAGTAAATAGTGACAACCAAATTCTCCCCGCTTTGCGGATTACAGGCCTAACAATAAATTAGTCCGAAATGTTCATACCGAGAAAATTCAGTACAGGTGCACTTGTTATATGATAAGAGATTTCATGCAACAGGTGTACATGTTTTTAATGAATATATCCTTTATTTGATTCTCATATAAGTACGGTATGTGTCAATAAATGACCGCCAGAAAGTTCGTTTAGGCGCAAAAGGACGTGACAACGAAACGTTGTCTTTATTACTGTTTCAATCTCTAAAGTATAAGTAGTAGTAGTAGTAGAAGAAAAATGAGTGTTATTTTACTTGTATTTAAATTTCGGTAAGTTTACAATTACATGCTATATCCCGGATGTCCAGTGTTTGCCTTATTAGATCAAAGAATACGGACGAAATGGATATTTTAAAAAGATTTGTGTACACAAATTGCATCAATTGATTTGTCACAGCATGCGGTATCTTCTGTACTCATTTTGGTCTTAAATGAAGCCTTCCTTTCGAAATGCGCGTGTCGAAACTTCAGCTACTGCGATGGCCAACGTCAGTTTAGCGTTATTTAAAGCTATGTGTCAGATATAACGCATTCCACATTAAAATGGTCCTAAGTCCAATTGAAAAGCAGCTTTATGTCACGTGGTATGAAAAACAATGACCTGTGTCTTATCTGTCCAATGGTATCTGCCAAATGCTTCACGTAACTTTGTGCGTCACGTAACTATGTGGCATTATTGGAAACGTGCGCTGTGGTGAGCAAAACACTTTCATCGCAGCAGGTGGAGCATCAAGATGTTTGGAATTCGCTTAACTGTAATTCTTCTGATGCACGCATGTTTTAAATGTGGAAGCTCATCAGAGAGTTTAAAATTCATCAGGGTGTCTGACGTGATAAAAATGCCATATGTGGAAATGTCAAGCAGATCCGTTAAGGGACGTTTTGAATGCCTTGGACTTTGCCGTGATGACTGTTGGTTCCTGAAGTATGAGGAAAGTGGATCGGGCTCAGGCACATGTGACCTGTACAACCTACGGGACACGGTCTACTCGAGCCTGAAATTCGTGAATAGTTCAAATCTGTACAAAAAGGTAAACGTACATTTACATGTTTGTTACAAATAACGTTCATCGTATTGCTATGCTCATATGCGTACACGTATATAACTCATGAAATTTGAACGTACAATGCATATCCTTACACTGCATATCCTTGATTATTGATAGTATTGTCTTCTTTATGTGGTATATCCCTCTTCTTTTGAAATAGTTCATATATTTATGAAATACTATTTTGCCAATGAGCACAATTTTTAAAAGATAAAAAGAGAGCAATCGTCCGTCGCTGAGTTATACAAGTGGAGATAAATATAGCGAAAATAGAAAACCTCAACTTAAAATCGTTTGCCTATAAACTTTTATGTATGCACATTTTAAAGTTTTGCTTACGTTTGTGTCTGTAAAGAGATGAGCCAAGACAACCCTTCAGTGCGATAAATTACTAAAATAGACTACTGTGTTTGTATTGATTTTTAGAAATACATGCATGTGAATAAAGATAAAATAGTAATAAAAATACATTATTGAATCACTATGATTAGTATCATGATTCAATTTTGTTCCTGGGTTACCAATTACAGTTTAGACATTAAATATAATAGCCGAAGATGATCATGTATCATTCTTTAAGACTGTGTCAGAAGCAAAGGAAGGCTTTACAATTGTATTCCAAACATTTGCTTATGGTTATTCAGGTAAATGCATTTCGCTTTATTATGTCAATTTCTAATGTATGTATTTCCTAAGGAATGTTTTACGCGCGTTATCAAAAATGTTTTGTTATTTAAAATGATGTAATTTTGTAAATTATTTCTCAGTAAGTGTTTTATATTTTAGCTGCACATATAGGATTAACATGCATATGACTGCTTATTGGTATGGCCCTGATATGTTTTTATGCCATTATTCTCATGCATTTTAACATTTTTATTTTAATTCTTATAATTATAACGGTATTACTTGCTGATGCAATTAATACAACACGATACATTAAAGAGTTTGATTATTATTATACAACAACATTATGAATACACGGTTTCGCGTCATCATGTTAAAATCCATTCTATTTGATACATTAATCCTTTTCATCATTATATCGTGCTAAATATTTGGCAATAACGGCTAAATACGTTAATTGACGTATTATTGGCTTTTCAAAGACAATACTTGCGAATAATCGAATTCCTAACGACTATTCAAATCGCGATCATTCAATCCAATATTTGAACATTCGAATAGTTGTGTCACTCCCTAGTATTGTATTTGTATATGTATTTGTATTTTATAATAAAGACAACAAACAGTTACACACTTTGTACAATAACATGCATTTATACATACCCGAATTAACAGTTTCCATCCATCTAATTCCTTATTATTATGCATACTCCATTTGACAGGTCTATCCCCCCGACAATGTTTTTGTTGTTGTGTTGGACCGTAAAACATGGACAAGGGCCAGAGACTTCTGTCAGAGTCTGGGGGGCAACTTGGCCATCGCCAACAGCACCACAAAGGTGGATAGAATTATCAACCTTATGAGAGGTGCGATCCCCTGGGTAGGAGGCCAGAAAAACGGGACAACCTGGAAATGGCTATCCGGAGAGGTCGTGACGCCCACTCCTTTAGAAGACTCAACAGATCGAGCAGAGTGTCTGGTGGTGTATAACAGACAAATGAACGATCATACCTGCAGTGAGACTTTCCAGTCAGTTTGTGAATATCAGCTTTAAAAACGACTTTCCAACGTTTTCGTCTGAACAGCCTGCAATTGTGTTATTGTTATACTAAAACTGTTCCATATTTAGCTAGATACACTGTTAATTTGTGATATAAAACGATTTTATTTTTTTAAATATCTGTAAAGTTAATCCATTACTAGATTATAATATTTCTGTAAAAATCACTTATTATATTAATGTATTTTGTATTATCATTTTGTTTAAAACTAGAAACTGTAAAGTTTGTGTGTAATAAAAAGTATGTTCTATTCTGTAACGAACCGTCTCAAAATAAGCTAACTATTGGTCATGTTTAGTTATTTTCAAGGAAATAATATCATCTTACCATGTGTTGAGTTTATTTAATTTCCCTTTTTGTAAACTAATACACAAAATATCAATTGATGGTGGATGAGACTTATATGAACATTATCCGTGAATTTACTAGTGAACATAATACAACGTTATAAATGTTTAGGATTGTGCGAATGAAAAAGGTATAAATCTTCGCTTGAACAAATTGGTTTATTAACATTGGTCTGTACAAGTCCTAAAAACACAGTTTAAATCAAACAATACAGCAAAACATTGCTTTCCTCATGGTTGATTTAAAGAATGACAACAGTAGCAATAGCAGCATCTGTCCCAAAACAGCGAATTCGATTATTCTTTCTCTTAAATAGTACATAATTTTCATTTTCTGTCAGTGTTATAACATAATGACGACAAAAAAGCATCCATCCCAGGGATTTGAACCCGTGACCTCGGGTAGCAAAAGTACGCTTCCACTGCGCCACGCTGACATTTTTTCTCAGGCAGGATTGTTTTTTTGCTTGTTTATTCATAATGTGTATATTGTTTTGAATCTATGTCCATTATTTTGAAATCTTCATCTGAAAAAACTTTGAGCAAGAACCATTAAACCTCGTAATAATGGCCCTGGTAAATTATCACGTTTTATTTCAAACCATTTGAATAAACGTAATAGTTACATACATATTGAGTTGTTGAACGCAAACTGTCGACCGAGAACGACTAATGTACCGACGAATGGATATGATAAATAGAAGTATGCACTAAATAGAGTACTAATTTGTCACACAATACAACCGTTTAAAGGTCTGGGTCGCGCTAAGGTCATGACGTACCTCAAGGTCGTACTCAAGGTAGCCACGTGATACACGCAGCACACACTCTCTCATATAGGTCTTTGGGTTTGTGACATAGAGAGCCTACTATAGAAAGCCGGATATAGAGAGCCTACTATAGAGAGCCTACTATAGAGAGCATACTATAGAGAGCATTATATAGACAGCCTACTATAGAGAGCCTACTATAGAGAGCCTATTAGAGAGCCTATTATAGAGAGCTTACTATAGAAAGCCTACTATAAAGAGCCTTCTATAGAGAGACTAATATAAAAAAGCCCGCTATGGAGAGCTTTATATAGAGAGTCTACTATAGAGCGCCTTCTTTAGAGAGCAGTATTTTAGAGAGCCTGTTATAGAGAGCCAACTATAGAAAGCCTACTATAGAGCGCCTTCTATAAAAAGCCTTCTATACAAAGCCTAATTTATTACGCCATTTATAGAGAGCATGCTATAGAAAGCATGCTATAAGAAGTCTGCAAAAGAGAGCCTACTATAGAGAGCCTTCTATAGAGAGCCTATAATAGAGAGTCTATGATATAAAACCTAGTATACAGAGCCTAGTATAGAGAGCCTTCTATAGAAAGCCTACAATAAAAAGTCTTCTATAAAGAACCTTCTATAGAGAGCCTACTATAGAAAGCCAAACAAGAGAGCCTACTATAGAGAGCCTACTATAGAGAGCCCAATATAGAAAACCTAGTATACAGAGCCTATTATATACAGCCTACTATAAAAAGCCTACTACAAAAAGCCTACTATTTAAAGTCTACTATATAAAGCCTTCTGTAGAGAGCCTTCTTCACAAAACCTACTATAGAAAGCTAACTATAGATAGCCTACTATAGAGAGCCTACTATAGAAAACCTACTATATAGAGCCTGCTATAGAAAGCCTACTTTAGAGAGCCTACTACATAAAGCGGTTTACTAAGGATATAACATGACTAACGAACATCTCAACAATTGATCTTCATACCCACTCAGATATCATTAACGACCGATTTCCGACGACATTTAAACAACATTGATATTGTTTGTGTATGTTTACATTCGTCGTCAGTATATGTACCGTGATGACAAAACGTCTATGTGAATATCTGCATGGTGATTGCGAGCGGTAAATAATTGTTAAAAAAAGAGAACAAAATACGTTAAATTATTGTATACATTTATTATATAAATCTAGTCTTGATTGTAAATTAATATTTAATTAGGAGTCTTACAAACATAAAAATGATAATAACACATTATGAATGCACACATCATGACAGAATGTAGACTTATGGTACAAGTTGCACACAACTGAAGCCCAAACGCTCAAAACGAGTTAAATGCAGTCCGTAAAAAGCAGTAGGAAATCAGAAAATGCAATTAAAACATGAGATTTGTGTACAAAACAATAATTATGCATATGTCGGCAATATTCGAAAAACGTAACAAGTGAAAGTGTTTTTACAGTGTCCCGCACATGGAGTTTTTATATTCAAGTATACAAATGATCACTATTACATGCGCAAACTCTATGTAATAATTTATAAAATGTAAATGTAATGTAAAAATGAAAGCCTCCAGAATTACATAATACTTTATCAAAACGTCTGATAACGATAAATCTAACAAATTTAAAGTAAATTTGAAAATTCATTATAAAATTATGCCCTAAAAAGTCTTTAAACATATACATGTATTTATTTATATAGAAAATAGTGACAACCTAATTCTCCCCGCTCTGCGGTTAACAGGCTTTAAAAAAAACTAGTTTAAGCGGAAAGTGTCGTTCGTGATTAACCTGTGCGGACTGTTTTTTTGTTTAACTATCAAAAAGGTTGTTACATGATAACTAATAACCAACAGTAAATTGACTTCGCAGCTCAATCACATCACGTTTTCGTTTGAATTTGCGAGAATGAAACATGATCGAAACCAAGCAAATTTTAAAGGGGCCATACGCCGTTTCCGCCCCGTCTACATACGCCGATGGGTAAAGTACTTATATTTTACCAATGAAATAAATCAAATACTTACATTCAATTTTGACATTCAAATAGACAAGTGGGGCACGTTGATATGTCATTAAATGCTGGTGCAGAAGATTAACGGACAATCCATTTGCGCAGTTTACACACAATATTGCACACATAGTTGCATTTGATCCTTTTTGGCTCTTCGTGTCAAAATATGACGAAGGATATTAACACACGCATGAATACGAGATCGTATTAACATATAACATCAGCGTCCGGATAATAAATACGCGTAAGAATAATGTCCGAATACTCTATGATAAGGGAAGTAATTCAGAAGTGTTTCTCATTGAAAGGAGGCCCTGACTTGTCTCCCTTTAGTTGGCACGGGAGGTCGGTAGTTGTCCTGCATGTGAAGGCCGTCGGAATCGTTAAGACGTCGTTCAGACGAGCGTTCAGCTAAAAGGCAGAAATAAAGTGTGTAATGGCAATAAGCTGGTAGGATCGAGGGAGACGGGGACAGAGGCCTTGCTGCGGGGCTTGCCCAACATGTTCACGTTGTCCGATACGGCGGAGAACCCGTAGTGTGTGACCGGGCTTAAACAATCCGAGACAAAACAAGGCTTAAAGCATGTGCGTGAAGTGTCGTCCCAGATTAGTCAGTGCAGTCCGCAGAGGCTTATGAGAGACGATACTTTCCGCATATACTGGAGTTTCGTTTAGAAGAGACTTCCTTTCAACGAACATTTCATAAAAGCGGAAAGTGGTGTCCCTGATTAGCGTGTGGGGACTGTACAGGCTAATATGGGACGACAATTTTCGCACATGCATTAAACCCCATTTTCACAGAGCGCAGAATTTCAAGAAAACTGGAAACCAAAATGTGCCAACCACAAAGTTTAATGAAACAGTATCCACAATCTTATTACCGATAACTCACGATAATTAAATAAATAAAACAAAAACAACATAACGCTTAATCTTCTTATATATGCCACCGTTAAAACAATTAAAATACTCTGAATGCCAATGCGCATGTTTTACAATATTTAAACACTATTACGCGAGGTTATTTATCTTATCATGAAACTGAATGACTACGTTTTCATATACATATCAACGATACACGTGCACACTGAATACACTGAAAGAAACGCGCTTTAATCACTGGCGACCACATGCTACCTGGATCATGACTCCGAGGACGGCGAGTCCGTCGCTCTTGGTTACGGATTTCGCGAAGCTGTCATACTTTGTGTTCCAATGCACCAGGTGAAGCTGAAATGACATGCGATACTTAAAGGAAACACGTGAGCCTTGTTCTGGGAAAACTGGGTGTAATGCATGTGCGTAAAGTGTCGTCCCAGATTAGCATGAGCAGTCCGCATAAGCTACTCAGGAACTACACATTCCGCTTTTATGATTTTGTTTCGTTTTAATTAAGTCTCTTCACAACGAAAATCCAGTGAAGGTGGAAAGTGTCATCCCTGATTAGCCTTTGTTGACTGTAAAGGCTAATCTGGGAAGACACTTTACGCACATGCATTAGGCCCAGTTTTCTCAGAACGCGATTCATATTTTCAAACCCAGGCATGTGAAAGCTTATAGGGATCTATTTTAAATCGACAATTCAATATGTTGCATAATTACTTTAATCGATTTATCTTCCCACTGCACCTCTTGGTTAAATGTATTATTTATATAAGAAACCATGCTTATCAAACAGCCAGCATTTATATGCATACGATATACTTAAACATATAATTGGGTCGCGCTCTGAGAATATGGGGTTTAATGCCTGTGCGTAAAGTATTGTCCCCGATAAGCCAGTGCAGTCTCAACAGGCTAATCAGTTTTCGCCTAGTAAACTGGATTTTTGTCAAGAAGAGTCTTCCTTTAAATAAAAAATACAATACAAGCGGAAAGTGTCGTCCCGTATTAGCATGTTTGAACTGCACAGGCTATTCTGGGACGACACTTTAAGCACATCCATTAAACTCCCTTTTCACAAAGCGCGGGTCATATCGTTTTGTACAATCATTTTGAACTACCCATCATCACTCGACCACCGTATCACTTGTCTCGACCACCGTATCACTTGTCGCGACCACCATATCACTTGTCTCGACCACCGTATCACTTGTCTCGACCAACGTATCACTCATTGCCCATACGCGTTTCTAACTCGGAATTAGCACTACTCTATGAATAATTATGGATCACAATGCTTTCAACAATATGATCCACCGCAATGTCAGATTTATAAGCATTCTCTTCAATTCTAACATGTTGGCAAGAATTCCAGACTGAGACCCTGATCACTTAAATTTCTTTGAACATTCTATCTTTAAATGTACCAGTAAAAGTTTGGCCGCAGAAGTTCCATTGAGTTTGGGTCATTGTGATAAAGGGTCAACCCGAGTGCCAGAAAGCCGTGTTCTATGCGAATTTTATAAACAACATTAGTTTACGTTGTTTTTTTATTGGGTGGTTCGATTATATGTTACTGTAGCAGTTCTCCCTTCAACAGTCCCATGTTTAATACTACACCATCAATTACATTTCATCATAAGTACACAATTTTGACAGTATTACGGACATAATTGATGCAATTATTTTTTTAAATACTTTCTACTGATGTTTAATTTACCATGTTATTGTACATGTCAAGTATGAAAAGTGTTATGTAGATTTAAATATATGCCCTATGTGGGATTCAAACTTTCACAAAAAAACATGCTCTCCCTATTTAGAAAACGAGTCCGATATTAAAAGAACATAAAAACGTCAGGGTTAGAAGTACAGCTCCACAATGGCACGTTTTTTTTTCGTATATTTTTTTTATCAGAGATAAATTAGTAATTTATATCATCCACGTGAAGCTAAGCATGATTGAATAAAGCAAAAAATCCGCATATATACAAAATGTAATAAATCCACTCAAAATACGTTCTTAGTAATTGAGCAGAACAATTGTTAATTGGCGAAAAATATCCTAACAGTAGAATGTGGCAAAAACCTGAAGGCCCATTCACGTTAAGTAATGAATCTCGATTCATGAGAGACAAAATAGTCAGAACTCCACAGCAATCTATACAGAGGGGTAATCACGTGATAGTCAAGATGGCGACATCCATGCCGAGACAGGTATTTTTCGCCGTTTTATAAAGGGTATTAAACGGCAAAAAGTACCCGTCTCAACATAGACGTCGCCATCTTGACTATCACGTGATTACTCTCTCTGGTATAGTTTTTAAAAATATATTTGCAAGATTTATTTTGTGACACTGCATTAATTTGGTCGTCGGATGTTTCCCACGAAAACTACCGGTTAAACCGACGTACCCCGGATGCGAACATCTTCCCGTCAATCGTATGCTCCGATCCCCGCTTGTCGTCTGCTCCCAATGCAGGTGGAACTGCTCGAGGCGGAACTTCTGGTTACCAAGGGGACCACCGGTCAAATCTGGAGGTAAAACAATTAGAAACAACGAGAAGATAATAATAGTGTCGATATTATTTTATTTGTTTATAGAAAACTACGTGCGAATTATGAGAATATAAGTAAACGTAAATGTACCAAAACCAATTACCACTGTAAGTATGCAATGAAAAAGGAAAAAGATTACTAGATTGGTATTGAATGTAACGCGTGCCGTATATATAGATTCGACAGGGGCGTCGTGTTTTTTTGTTGGGGGGGAGTTAGGGTCGCATAATCATGCAGCTATCTCACACGACTCTTACATGTTCGACCTTTTTAGAACGTCACAATAGACGGGTTCGTTAAACATGGCAACGCTCTTACATCCAGGCTTTGTGATCTGACACATGACGCTGTGTCCGTTGTTCTGCAAATGGGCCTCGTCTTCCGGTTTGTAGTCGACATTGAGAGGAAGTTCGGTCATAAGCTCAACGTCATATACCGCATCTGACGTCACGATGTCGATCGGCGACTTTCGGCTGCCTTCGGCGATCGGGAATCCCTCTTTCCATGTGGAGGGACCTGTGTTTCAGAGAGTTTAATTTAGTGCGATTTATTTAAATTGTATGGGTAATCTTTTCGTGTATACTTTTTTTCTGCTAGTTTAAAATAACATGCTCTTGAAGGGAGCGATATTCTTCAACATTAAATCAAATACATTATGAAAAATAAATTAAAAAATATACCGTTAAATTTGCCATTTGCTGTTTTAAGGATCAAACGTAACCGACCTTTGCCGTACTATAATATTAATATAATATTTCAGAATTTACAGGCTAATCTAGGATGCCACTTTACGCACGTGCATTACGCCCAGATTTCCTAGAACAAGACGCCATTAATGTCATGTATACGACTCAGTTGCTGTAAGGAACACCTATTCCTTATGTGGTAATCATATATTTCTTTATTCAATAAAGCTTAATGAGTAATAATTTGTCTCTTCATTACAAATAACAAACATACTTTGTGTGTATATGTCCATTAACTTGTTACTTTATTTTTCCTTCGCCATTTTGCATTGAATCTCGGTCTTGTTAAATGATGCAATGGTTCAATTGCCTATTTTATACTCAAATTGACAACCTATCTCCTATATTTACGATCTGTCGACCGTATACAATGTTAATTTAAATAATAGCTTCGTTACATCAGCGGGACATCATTCGTGTAGGGGAGGGAAGGCCCGCGGAAGGGTAGGCAGGCACTCCGCCTTCAGTTTGAACATTCTCGTAGCAATTACAAGTATCTATCAGGGCCATAGTACATGGCTAGTGTAAACCGAAGATAACCGATGTCAATATAGACAATGAATGATTGTGTTTTTGAAAGAGATGGTGAGAATACTAACAGCATGTAACGTGTCACTCAATCCACTTGTCGTGTGAGTGCTAAAAAGTTTAGGACCTTGAAATTATTCTGAAGCCGTTACACTCTTATATAAACTCTTGACTCTTGTCAATGGTCTATAGTGAACACGCTCTGCATAAACATAATGGAAGCCTCTCAAACAAAATTCGGTACCACTCCGCTTCCCCATTTGGAGAAGTTCGCCAGAGAAGTCGGAGAGTTAACGTTTGATGCTTTAGTTGCGGAGAAAATAAACGTGGACGTGCTTACTGGACTTCCGTTTATGGCGACTAATGAGATGTCTCTCCGTCCGGTCAAGCATAAAATAAGGCCACATACTTGATGCAAGATTAAAGTACTGAATGATTCTGGACTTCCACAAAAACTTTGCAAGCATGACCACTTTTGCATGTTGTTCCCACCACCTTGATGTCACAGCCAGTGGGGATATCTGAGTCTGATTAACGTGACTTAGTATGCAATCTTAAGTCATCACCATGTTGTATAAGAGTGGATCCAAAACGCATTTTAACAGTGGGCATGACCATAAGGCTGAATCCAGACATTCCCGGTATGCATGCGTCTACGAGGGGAACGTTCTGGTTATTACGGCTCTATTTGGCCGTCCAAAATCAACATGGGTCTTGTACAGCCTAAACCAAGAAAGTAAAGGGTCCCTCAGTACGCTATGGAAAAGCTCGTTTAGTTACAGGCCAAGTTTAATGACCTTGAGAAGAAGAGGATGTTCGTGTGACAAGAAAATGCTGTACTCGATGCAATTAACTGTGGATAAATAAATTCCAAAAGTAATTAGAAAATACATAGACTATGGTATTAAACCTTTATTAAAAGTGTTTGATCAAGGAATTCC
This sequence comes from Dreissena rostriformis, assembly GCA_007657795.1. Classification (NCBI taxonomy): domain Eukaryota; kingdom Metazoa; phylum Mollusca; class Bivalvia; order Myida; family Dreissenidae; genus Dreissena; species Dreissena rostriformis. The sequence continues at coordinate 245,985 of VMBQ01000239.1, read as the reverse complement.
CTTGAGTTATTAAATAATTATATAATGTTACTAGAATGGTGTGGCTTTCCACCCTGCGCTTATTGAGCAGCACATAGTAACTTTTGTGATCCTTGACCGTGCACTATGCAACCATAAACAAGATCAGGAAATCATCTTATATTACTTATAATATAACATAACATAATGATACTAATTTTGTAAAAGATAGGTTTTTATCTTCTTCATACAGATGTTTTATAGCAGCTAAAACATTATCAAACATTTACTTACAATAAAACTAACTACACTAAAGCACTATCGCATTGTCGCCCTCTGGATCTTAATGTGTAACCACGATGGCAATAACGGTATTCCGTAGTCTTCCGAACTGTTATAAGTAAGCATGCGTTTTATACTTTATGTCAGCGATCTGCGCATTGTTACAAAGTTAAACAAAACTAAAATAATCATTCCAAATTATTCAATCGTTTTGCGTGTATAACTATGTATAACTTTATAAATTTCAAAGGATCATTATTCATCAACCAATCTGTCTTGTCATTATGAGTAGTTACACGACATAAGTGTCATTTCTCTTCCTGATATACAGTGTTCTTTTTTTTAACATTCAAAAATAAAGTAGGCAAATTGTCATTTTGACAATCTGCAAACACGTCCCTTTTAATCATTTACTAACTGCACTCATTTGTATTGTTTTACAATGCGAGTGTTTGTTATATCTTATAACTAATACTTTTTTTTGAATCCATGAAATAGTTTAAGCTGTATCAACTATCAAACATAAAATTCTATATATATATATATTAGTATTCTTTTTCCTTTGTAGTTTTATGATTTTGCCAAAAGACATTGATTAATAGTTCGTCGGATTTGCCTATCCTAGAAATTGTCAAGAGAAATAACAATATAATTCTTTATTACTGCGCCTGCAGTGTCATGTTGCCGACGAACCCGTTCGTTCACCTTATAGCTATGTTTCGTTTAACAGCCAATAATATAACATTGCAGCATTTAGCCGTTGTGTTGTAACTTAAACAAACATGTATATTTCTTCCTATAGACTCTGAATCAGCCTGTTAACAATAGTAAAGCAGATTTATTTAGTCCAGCGGCTCGTGACTATGAAATGTCGCCCGAATGGTTTCAGTTTAGGAAATTCCCAATTCTATTTGAGGTAAAGAGCAACTAAAACCATGATGCGCACATATTAAAGAACAAATATGACTGCCCTGAAAACTACTTTGACTTTAAGTAATGAGCTGATAACACTAGCTATGATTGGTCGGCTAAGTGCGTGGCCTAAGATTTTTGATTATGGGCCTCAAGTTATTAAATATAGCACAATGGCATAAATGGTTAAATAAATATACTCTGCTCTTGGTTTGTCATCAACGAGTGAAAGTTGAAACTATACATTGATATAAGCCAAATGCCGTTTTTTACATTACTTACAAGATTCAACGTAATAA
>VMBQ01000239.1:75019-243652 GCA_007657795.1 Dreissena rostriformis | reverse complement strand
GTAGTAGTAGTAGTAGTAGTAGTAGTAGTAGTAGTAGTAGTAGCAGTAGTAGTAGTAGTAGTAGTAGTAGTAGTAGTAGTAGTAGTAGTTGTAGTAGTAGTAGTAGTAGTAGTAGTAGTAGTAGTAGTAGTAGTAGTAGTAGTAGTAGTAGTAGTAGTAGTAGTAGTAGTAGTAGTAGTAGTAGTATTTTAGCGTCAGTTTAAGCTATGTATCAGATATAGCGCACTTTCTCATGAAATTGTCTTTAGTCCAATTAAAAGTCAGCTTAATGTAACGTGACATAAGAAAAAATGACACGTGTCTGATCTGTCCAATGAAATCGGCTTCACGTAACTATATGTCTCACGTAACTATGTTGCATTATCTGAAACGTGCGCTGTGGTAAGCCAGTCACTTTGATTGCAGCAGGTAGAGCATCAAGATGTTTGGGAAACTGATGAAATTAATGCTTCTGGTAAACGTATTTTTGAGATGCGTAAGCGAATCAAAGACATCAAAATTTATGAGAGTGTTGGACGTGATAAAAATGCCATATGTGGAAATGTCAAGCAGATCCGTTAAGGGACTTTTATCATGCGCTGGACTTTGCAGTGATGACTGTTGGTTCCTGAAGTATGAGGAAAGTGGATCGGGCTCAGGCACATGTGACCTGTACAACCAACGGGACACGGTCTTCGCCGAGCTGAAATTCGTGAATATTTCAAATCTGTACAAAAAGGTAAACGTGCATTTACAAGTTTGTTATACATAACGTTCATCTTACTGCTATGCTCATATAATAACAAGTATATTGCTCATAGAATGTGGACGCGTATTCTCGATTATTGATTATACCGGCTTCCTTCTGGGGTAAACCATCTTTATTTGAAATATTTTACATATTTATTGATGATTTTTTCCCAATTACCACTATGTTTAATAGAACAAATGGAGAGCATTCGTCTGTCGCTGAGTTATAGCGAAAAATGTAACAAACCTCAACTAAAAATCGTTCGGATATAAACTTCTAAGTATGCAAATTTTAGAGTTTCGCTTACTTTTTTTCTGTGAAGAGATAAGCCAAGACACATCTGCAGTGCGATCAATGACTAGAAACAACCGTTTTGTGTTGATTTGTGGAAACACAAGCTGGGAATATTAATACACTGATGTATATAAATGATTAAATCACAATGATTATTATCATGAATCAATTTTGTTCTTTGGATAACGAGTATAGTTTCGTCATTAAATTCATCCGAAGATGAGCATGTATCCTTCTTTTAGACTGTGTCCGAAGCAAAGGAATGCCTTAAAAACTTAAAAAAAAATGCTTTTTTTTATTAGTATATGTATGTCGTTTTATTATTTCAGTATCAACTATTTTTTGTACATTTGTTTGAAACATTTATTTCCCAAGAAATGTTACGCGTACGTTATTAAAAATGTTTAAAATGATGTCATTTTATCAATTATTTGCCCGATATTTTTTTTTAATTTAAACTGCACGTATAGGATATACATGCATCTGACTGCGTATTGATATGACCCTGATATGTCTTCATGTAATTATTCTCATGGATGTTAACCCCTTTATTTTAACTCTTCTAATTATAATGGTCTTACTTTCTGATGCAATAAATATAACATGAGAATTTAAAGATTTTGATTATCATTGCACACTGATATCACGAATACACTGTTTCGCTGCATCATAAATACATTTATTTAATTTGATGCAAGACTCATTTTCTTCTTTTACGCGTTCTATTTTACGACTTCATTTGAATGTTTTTTCCTGTTCTTCACCATAATTTTTATGTTGTGATCATTTTCAAGAGAAAATATTAATGTAATATACTTTCTTTGATATTAGATATTAGAAACTTCTGACATTAAAAGACACCTCATTAAATGAAGTTTACGAGTATTTTTATTAAAATTAATACTATATTATATAATGATCTGACTTTACATACGATTTCGGCAGTTTTTGTTCTATGCGAAGGTATTTCTGCGAATTATTTGAGTTGATTTCATTATTATAAAATAGAGAAGTGTGCTATCGAATAATGCGTATTAAACTCTGTGTAACGTATCATTATCAACCAGTGTAACTTAAATAAACTGAAATAAAAATACTAGCAGATTTATTGAAGAGTGACTGTTGCAATTTTGTTTTAAGATAATGTTATCGTTAAAAATAAAAGTAAACACAGCTTAAACACTAAATTCACTGATGAAAGCTCTATACCAGGTTTAGTATTTAAGTTCTTATAAACACCATTTTCACAATTGATATCAATTGTACATTTATTTCGTTCTTTCAATATCCTTCAATGACAGCAGTATGCTTCTACCCAGGAAACGGACTCGAGAGCGTTTCAATAAGCCATAGGCACTTGATAGGTTAAAATTAAAGTAATAGACAAACGGGTCGATATTGAAAAAAACAGCGTTTCGTACAATAAAATAACAACAAAGCACGTGTTTTACGTATCAATATACCGGCACTCATCTAGCGTTTCTAACTCGGCTGAACGAAGCGCTGAAACTGAGATAGTAAACGCGCGAGTAGAGATCCAATAAACTATTAAATAAGATTTTACAGTAACTCGTTGTACTTCCTATAAATCTAAAGAGATAGGGTCATTCCATGATATGTTTGTCTTTTTCAGTACTTTATACAATATATTTGCTAATGTTTAATCTACATCTAATTGCTTTTGTTTCAATATTTCTGTTTTAATTATGTGAAGAATAAGATGATTTACTTTATCTGGTCGTGCAATTGATAGAAATGTAAACCATTTTACTACGATATACAATAAGTACAATTCAAATGTTTCGACTCTGTGTAAATCAGACAATGAAACATTATTGTTAAACAAACGCGAATTGAGTTCAACCATTCCTAATGCGGTGATATCGTGCTTAATATTTGGAAATAACGGCTAAATACATTAAGTGACGTATTATTGGCTTTTTAAAGAAAAATACTTGTTAATAATCGTATGCTTTTACAACAATTCGGATCGCGACCATCCAATCTAATATTTGAAGATTCGAATAGTTTTTACGCTTCTTAGTTTTATATTTAATTATTTGTATTACATAATACGGACAACACACAGTGACCAACTTCGTACTATAACTTGCACTTTAAACATACCCGAATAAACAGTATCAACCTAATTCTTTATTACAGTAAAATGATTATTCCATTTGACAGGTTTATCCACCCGACAATGCTTTTGTTGGAGTGTTGAGCGAAAAAACATGGAACAAGGCCAGAGACTTCTGTCAGAGTCTGGGAGGCAACTTGGCCATCGCCAACAGCACCGCCAAGGTGGATAGAATGGTCAACCTTATGAATAATGCGCACATCTGGGTAGGAGGCCAGAAAAACGGGACAACCTGGAAATGGCTATCCGGAGAGGTCGTGACGCCTACTCCTATAGAAGACCAAGAAGCAGAGTGTCTGTCGTTGTATTACAGAGGAATGAACGATCACTACTGCGAGGCGAGTGTGAGCTCAGTTTGTGAATATCACCTTTAAAAACGACTTTCAAATGTTTTCGTTTGAACAGCCTGCAATTGTGTTATTGTAATCCTACAACGTTTCCATATTTAGCTTGATACACTGTTTATATGTGACATAAAACGAGTTTCTTTCAAATATCTGTAAAGTTCATCCTTAAATATATTATAATATTTCTGCAAAATAGACTTATTATATTAATGTGTCAAGGTATCCGCCTTATTCTGTCATTATTGTATCAGGGTTTATATTATATATGTTAATTTGGTCATAAAAGAGGAACGTTTTCAACGCAAACTGAACGATTCCCTACAATAATTCAGTAAAATTCACTTTTAAGACGACAAGCTCGGTTCAGTGCGTCGGTCTACTACGTGTTCACTCGTAGTCATTTATCCGAAGCATTCAAAGTTCGAAAGGTGTAATAAATACGCGATGAGTGTATTACACTGATAGTATTCTCCATGAAAAAAATTCTGACTACACGGTTTCTCTTCCGTGACGTTCAACAATTAGCGGCTGGATTGCCTCATAAAGGACTAGCATCCCATCATGTCCACTTTGTATGGCAGAACAAAAGATGTCTATCTGCCATTTGGAAATACGTTCAATTAAACAATCGTCGTCTTAATTATAAGCGTGCATAATGATCACATAAATGCGTAATTATCAGGCATTAACAAATTGCTTTATTAACATTGGTCTGTACAAGTTCTCAAAACACAGTTTAAAGCAAACAATACAGCAAAACATTGCTTTCCTTCAAGTTGATTTAAAGAATTACAACGGCAGCAATAGCAGCATCTGTCCCAAAACAGCAAATTCGATTATTCTTTCTCTTAAATAGTACAGAATTTTCATTTTCTGTCGGTGTAATAACATAATGACGACAAAAAAGCATCCATCCCAGGGATTTGAACCCGTGACCTCGGGAAGCAAAAATACGCTTCCACTGCGCCACGCTGACATTTTTCTCATACAAGATTGTTTTTTGCTTGTTTATTCATAATGTGTACATTTTTTTGAATCTATGTCAATTATTTTGAAAATCTTCATCTAAACAAACTTTGAGGAAGAACCTTTTAAACCTCGCAATAATGCCCCTGGTAAATTATCACGTTTTATTTCAAATCATTTGAATAAACGTTATAGTTACATATATAATGAGTTTTTGAACGCAAACTGTCAACCGAGCCCGACTCATGTACCGACGAATGGGTATGACAAATAGAAGTATTCAATAACTAGAGTTCCAACTTGTCACACAATACATCCGTTTAAAGGTCTGAGTGGCATAGAAGGTCGCACGACGTCGCGCCAAGGTCATGACGTACCTCAAGGTCGTAATCAAGGTAGCCACGTGATTCACGCAACACACACTCTCATATTGGTATTTGGGTTTGTGCCATAGAGATCCTACTATAGAAAGCCGGATATAGAGAGCCTACTATATAGAGCCTGCTTTAGAGAGCATACTATAGAGAGCATATTATATAGAGCCTACTATAGAAATCATACTTTAGAGAGCCTACTATAGAGAGCCTAATATACAAAGCCCGCTTTAGAGAGCCTTATATAGAGATCCTACTATAGAGCGCCTTCTATAGAGAGTATAATTATATAGAGCCTGTTATTGAGAGCCTACTATAAAGCGCCTACAATAGAAAGCCTACAATAGAGAGCCTACTAAAGAAAGCCTAAAATATAAAGCATGCTATAGAAAGCCTACTATAGAGTCAACTACAGAGGACCTTTAATACAGAGCCTACTATAGAAAGCCTAAAATATAGAGCCTACTATAGAGAGCCTGCTATATAAAGACTACTTTAGAAAACACTTCTATAGAAAGCTTCTATATATAACCTACTATAGAACGCCTACTATAGAAAGTTTACTGTAGAAATCCTGCTATATAGAAACCACTATAAAAAGCCTAAAATAGAGCGCATGCCATAGAAAGCCTACTCTAGAGTCAACAATAGAGAGCCTACTATAGATAGCCTACAATAGAAAGCCTTAAATATAGAGCCTACTATAGAAGGCCTACTATAGAAAGCCTACTATAGAGCGCCTACTTTAGAAAGCCTACTATAGAAAGCCTACTTTAAAACGCCTTTTATAGCGAACCTACTATAGGAAGCATGCTATAGAAAGCCTTAAAAAAGAGCCTACTATAGAGAGCCTTCTATTTATAGACAACTATTGAAACACTTCTATAGAGAGCCTACTGTAGAAAGTATAGTATGGAAATTATTCTATACAAAGGCTACTATAGAAAGCCTACTATAGAGAGTCCACAACAGAAAGCATGTTATAAAGAGTCTATTATAAAAAGACTAAACTATAGAGCCTACTATAGAGAGCATTCTATAGATAAACTACTATAGAAACACTTACATAGAAAGCCGACTATATAGAGCCTTCTATAGAAAGACTACTATATTAAGCCTACTTTAGAAAGCCTATTATAGGAAGCTTTCTATAGAGAGCCTTCTATAAAAAAAACTTCTATAGATTGCCTACTATAGAAAACCTATACAAAGCCCATTTTAGACGCCTAAAATATAGAACCTACTATAGAGCGCATACTATAAAAAGCCTGCTATAGAGAGCCTACTATAGAAAGCCTACTATAGAGAGCCTTTTACAGAGAGACTCTTATATACACAATTCTATAAAAAGCCTACTAAATAGAGCCTACTATAGAGAGCCTTCTATAGAAAGCCTACTTTAGAAAGTCTATTATAGAAAGTCTACTGTAAAGAGCCGACTTCAGAAAGCCTACTATAGAGAGCCTACTATAGAACGCATTTTATAGAAGCCAACAATAGAGAGCTACTATAGAGACTAACTATAGAAAGCCTTCTATTGAGAGCCTACTATCGAAAGATTACTATTGAGAGCCTACAATATAAAACCTACTATAAAAAGCCTACTACGGAAAGCCTTCTATAGAGTCTACTATGAATAGCCTGCTATAGATAGCCTACAATAGAGAGCCTACTATAGAAAGCCTACAATAGAGTCTAATATAGAGAGCCTACTATACAAAGCCTACTATAGTCTACTATCGTGAGCATACAATAGAGAGTCAACTATAGAAAGCCTATAATAGTCTTCAATAGAGAGCCTATAATAGAGAGCCTACTACAGAAAGCCTACTATAGTCTACTATAGAGAGCCTACAATAGAGTCTACTTTAGAAAGCCTATAATAGTCTACAATAAAGAGCCTATAATAGAGAGCCTATTATAGAAAGCCTACTATGGAGTCTACTACAGAGGGCCTACAATAGAGATCTACTATAGAAAGCCTTCAAAAGAGTCTACTATAGAGAGCTTATAATAGAGAGCTTACCATAGAAAGCCTACTATAGAGGGCCTGCTATACAAATCCTACAATAGAGGGTCTACTATAAAGAGCCTATAATATAGATCCTACTATAATAAAACCTTTAATAGAGAGCCTACTATAGAAAACCTTGTATACAAAGCCTTGTATAAAGAGCCTACTGAAGAAAGCCTACTATAGAAAGCCTACTATTTATAACCTAGTATACATAACCTACTATATAAAGCCTACTATAGAGAGCCTTCTAAAGAGAGCCTACTATAGAAAGCCTTCCTAGAGAGCCTACTATAGAAAAGCTATATACAATGTACAGAGCCTATTATAGAAAGCCCACTATAGAAAGCCTACTAAAGAAAACCTTCTATAGATAGCCTACAATATAGATCATACTATAGAGAGCCTACTATAAAAAACCTACTGTAGAGCCTGATTAACCAAATTTTTTGAAAATCAAGCAGCACTGGACAAAGACATATCTCCGTACAGAGTGCGAGGCGTTTATTTCATATCTGTGATCGTTGAGCCTAAACTGTGACTTAAACCGTAACCCATAATAGGGAAACGGCGCGAAAATCCCCCCCCCCATGAGGGATGTGGATAGCTTCTCCTGATGGCCAGAGAGGGCTCTGACAGCTTTTAACATTGGTGTGAATTTCACACCAATGTTTAAAGCTTTAGACTTCAGAAAGGTGCTGAATTACTAGTTATATTCCATAAAATTAAATTTATATCACAAAATAAGGTTTTTAAAAGCATTAAAATTCATCAACAAAAGTGCCAAAAAAATATAAAAAAATAGGGAGGGGAGACCTCCCACACTCTCCCCAATTAGTTTAGTTGAAACCTATTTATTTTAGCAAGCTTGCATCGAAAGCCATAGCTTATTTGAAACGCTCTCGAATCCGTTTCCTGGGACAAGAACCAGTACTTGGTGTCTTTGGGGAAAAATAAAGAATGCTCCTGCAGTGGGGATCGAAGCGGTGACCTCCGGACACCATATCCACTAAGACACGGCGACGGTTGCCCCNCCCCCCCCCCCAGTCAAAAAATCCTGCGTACGGCCCTGTAAACATGTGACCTAGCTGATTTCTGGTAATCGCTTCATCTCATTATGCTATCTCTTCTTGAACTAGAAATCACGTATGCCATGGATATTTGTAATATCATGCCTATTTACTTTATGAAATAATAAGTGTTGACCTTCAAGCAAGCGCCAAGGTCAATGCACACAAAACGCCATCTTTCTATAACAATCCTCAATGCCAACTTATTTCAGCATCACATCATGCACGAACAAGAAATGAACCAGACATGAAGATCTAATATCACTGTAACACTATATGGACGATGAAGAAACTGTGTCAACATAGCATATTGTTTTCACTCTAATCTTCCCTTTTTTGGGCGGCATAAATGCGTCCATGCTTGAAAGTTACGCTCCGGAAGAATTGCTTTTGAAGAATTTCTTAGTTACTTTGACCTTGGCCAGGGTCTTGCACACAACACCTTGTACTTTGATGCTTGTTATATATGTCAAGTTATTTAAACTTAACAAATTTATGTTCAAGTCAAGTGCCAAGGATTTTCTTTTATTGGATCTATGTCCTTGAGGTCTGACCTTGACTTTTGACATAGGGCCTGTATTCTGTACACGCAAATCTCGCCCATTCTGCTCGTCACTTCTGTCAAGTTATTGGAATTACAGACGAAGTGAGGCTTAATCCATACATGGACATAGAGAAAGATTTCATCCCTGGAATATTTCATTGTANCCCCCCCCCCCTGAAATAGATCTAACAAGAGATGTGTTTGTCAGAAACACAATGCCCCCTTTTGAGCGATTTTGACCCATATATGACCTTGAAGGATGACCTTGACCTTTCACCACTCAAAATGTGCAGCTCCATGAGATGCACAAGCATGCCAAATATGAATTTGCTATTGCAAAAGTTATGACAAAACTTAACCAAGGTTAAAGTTTTGGACAGACAGACAGGCCAAAAAACAACATACCCCCTCTTCTTCAAAGAAGGGGGCATAATAATGCCGATGCACAAAGGTAGGGCAGTAACTTTTTTTATTGAATTAAAAACAAAGCACAACTGCCAAGGGGTGACATTTATTTACTATCGTACAGTTTATTTCTTTACAGCTTTCTTGGCCGCCTTTTTCAACATGCCAAACTCGGTGTTGATGAGGCGGTTTCTCTAAAAAAGGAAACACAAAAACATTTACCAATTGTGAAAATTAAAGAGAACGCAACCATACAGACATAGTTCTGTTCTTTTGTTGCTAAGATAATGAAAATGTGTTAAACTTAAGTAAATTGTGCAAACATAATGTGCTTCAAAAACACCATGGCTATGACAAAGTCATTGACCAATGGAACAATAAACTGACAAGCCCTTATCACTTTAATACTTTCAACAGCTGATAAACAAACTCATTAACTACAGCAATTCAGAAGAAATGTTTAAACTTGAAATATTAACAAGCAAATTCGTAGAATTGATATCCCCCGCCAATTTAGAGCTTTGTCACAGAAAAAAGCATTTTTTCAAGATACAAAGGGCCATAACTCCGTTATTAATAGATGGTGTACGATGCTATTTGGCGTGCATCATCCTCTTATCCATATATATACTCATAACAAGTTTCAATGAAATCCGCCAAAGCACTTCCAAGATATGGCTCCGGACACAAAAGTGCCGGACGGACGGACAGCCGGACGGACGGACAACGCCAAAACAATATCCCTCCGCCTTTGGCGGGGGATAACAAGCAATTTCGTTAAATTGTAATATTCAGTAAAACTTCTTTAACTCCAGGAAGCAAAAGTATGACAAATACTCCAGGAAGCAATAGTATGACAAATGTTCCAGTTAACGAAGGTCTTGGGAACGGGAGGTGTCCACATTGGACATTAGAAACATTCACTAAATAATTAATTATCAGAATAATTATATGTTGTCCACATAAATACTTAAAACTGTTCAATTACAACTATGACATATTTGTAGAAAAGTTAGAGTATGATACAACAGCTACGTTGTCAGTATTACTTCTTATTTTAATATTAAATTGTTCTGACATCTGTTGAGAACACGCCCCTGAATCTGTTTGCAGCTATCACAAGGTGCAGACAATTAACTTGTCAGAAAGTCCTTACTTGGAAGTGAGAGTAATCTCCTCAAAAAGGTACATTTCAATATTCATTTTATTGCATTTGAATTGGGCACTGACAACATATGCTCAAGTAATCGAGATATATTAATGCTAGAGTTATAGGTAATAATTTCTTATTTTAGTATTAAAGGAACTGTAAACCACGAATGACGAAAAAAAAAAAGTTCTAAAATACCGTAGGTTAGTAATGTAATATACCAGTTGTGATATTTTAATCAATATAAACTAATAATTGTAAAACAGTACAGTATTTTAGAACTTTTCTTTTTTCGTCATTCGTGGTTTACAGTCCCTTTAAAGCTTTTGTCAGGACTATGGGATTTGTTTGAGCTATGGTAGGTTTGCGAGTTATCCATTCTCGAGTTAAAGAAATTATACTTTAGTTATTTTATTATCTCATAACAGTACTATACTATTATACTCACCGCTTGCTTGGCCTTCATCAGTTTAAATCTGTCGAAGTCTGTGAGGGTGGCCCTCTGAAAATATTACATATAAATGGATAGATCATGCATAGTACACTGTAACACATGGGAGGCAATGTTTCAATGCTCAAGGAAGGACACCTTCAGATCCAGTTGATCAGCACAGCTATAAGACGGCAGTTCCTATCAAAAACATGGTTCATCATTCAGTGTCCTTAGGGTCAGCTTATTGCTACTCGTGGGCTAGAAAATGTTTTTAAAAAGCAGGTCTACGCATACAGCTGAGTCCTAATTTAGGTGAGCCTCGCTAGGTGTCACCGCAGAATGACTGATATGTGGGTTTTTGTTAATATTGAACAAGACATGTGGCCATAAGACACGAACACCCTAATATTCCTCTTTTGTCTCAAATCCCACATACGTAAAACAAGAGAGCCATACAATGTTACATTTCACATAAACAACAACCTCTGGGCCTTGCGAATACTCATGCACAAGTTTATAAAACTAAGCTTATAAATGATAGTGATTAAAACAAATAACAAGAACATATATTTCTATAATTATATTTCTAAGTTACTCCATTTTGCAGAGGGTTGATAACATTACTCATTTCCTCAATCCTTATCAAGAGTGCTGATGAAACGTGATATTCATCGTATAACGTAGCTGTATTTAAATATATTCATGCGTAAAGGTCAGTCAGTATCTATATATAGAGTAGGACTGTACAAACAATTTCTCATTCTATAAGAACACCTTCAGATCCAGTTGATCAGCACAGCTATAAGACGGCAGTTCCTATCATAAACTTGGTTTATCATTCAGTGTCCTTACCACTTTGGGCAGGCATACAGATACTTGTGGGTTAGAAATCTTTACAAAAGCAGGTATACAGCTGAGTGAGAATTTGTATGAGCCTACCTTCATGTAGGAGTTACTGCAGAATGACTGATATGTTGGTTTTTTCTAATATTGAATAAGACATGTGTCCATAGAACATGAACGCCCAAACATTCATCTTTTGTCTCAAAACTCCACTTATGTAAAACAAGAGAGCCATACAATGTTACATTTCACATAAACAACAACCTCTGGGCCTTGTGAATACTTATGCAAACGTTTTTGAAACTACATGTTAGCTGATAAATAATATTTTTTCTGAAATTAGAACAAGTATATACATTTCTTTATTAACATCTTTAAGTTACTCCCTTATGCCAAGGGTTGACAAGAAACATTACTCATTTCCTCAACCCTTATCAAGAGTGCTGATGAAACGAATTATTCATTGTATAACGTAGCTGTATTTTAAGAATATTAATCCATAAAGGTCAGTGTTTATATATAGAGTAGGACTGTACAAACAATTTCTCATTTAATAAGAACACCATCAGCTCCAGTTGATCAGCACAGCTCTCAGACGGCAGTTCCTATCAAAAACTTGGGTTCATCATTCGGTGTCCTTAGCACTTTGGGCAGGCATATTGATAATTGTAGGCCAGAAAACGTTACAAAAGACAGTCTAAGGATACATCTGAGTGAGAATTTGTGTTAGCCTGGCATGGAGCCCCCACAGAATGACTGATATGTGGGGTTATGCTAATATTGAACAAGACATGTGGCCATAGGACATAAAGGCCCCAATATTCCTCTTTTAATTCAAAACTGCACCTATGAAAAACCAGAAAACCATACAATGTTACCTGTCACATACCAAATCTCTTGGAATGGCAATTTCAGAACATTTGTGTAAGTTGTCAGTATAAACATACAAGAAAAACAAGTTACCCACAGGGCGGGGGCGGTTTCGACTCCATCAACATGATTTAAACAAACAAAGAAGAGGACCACCATATGATGTAAAATGCCAAATACTAAACCTATAGTCAATTAGTAGTAACAAAGTTAACAAGAGTATGATAATATTCTGTAATTCATGCACCAGTTTCTGAAACTTATAAATCATGCATCAGTCTATTAAACTAAGCTTATTAATTATGATAGGGATGACCAGTTAGTTTATCATTTTTGACATAAACCATATTTTTGCCACCATTAGAACAAGAACATATATTTGATTATTTCTATATTTATATTTCTAAGTTACTCCTTTTGCAGAGGGTTGACAACATTACTCATTTCCAGGGTTGACAACATTACTCATTTCCTCAATCCTTATCAAGAGTGCTGTTGAAACATGATACTCATCGTATAACATAGCTGTATTTAAATATGTTCATGCATAAAAGTCAGTATCTAGATATAGAGTAGGACTATACAAACAATTTCTCATTCTATAAGGACACCTTCAGATCGAGTTGATCAGCACAGCTATAAGACGGCAGTTCCTATCAAAAACTTGGTTCATCATTCAGTGTCCTTAGCACTTTGGGCAGGCATATTGTTACTTGTGGGCTAGAAATAGTTACAAAAAAACAGGTCTACACATACGGCTGAGTGAGAATTTGTGTGAGCCTACCTTAAGATACCCATTAATTTTATTAACTACATGCAAATCAATTAGGCAGGGAAAAAAAGCATTATGCAAAGCATTTCGCTTACTGATTTTCCAATAAGTTACTGGGTAAAAGGTAAAAGTAATGGCCCCTAAAAAACAAATATAAACAAGATGTGTTTGTGAAACACTGTGTCCACTTTTGAGCGATTTTGACCCATAAATTTGACATTTTACCTTGAAGGATGACCTTGACCTTTCACCACTCAAAATGTGCAGCTCCATGAGATACACATGCATGCCAAATATCAAGTTGCTATCTTCAATATTGAAAAAGTTATGGCCAATGTTAAAGTTGGCGCAAACAGACAGACCAACAGACAGACAGACAGGGCAAAAACAATATGTCCCCCAGTATATACTGGTGGACATAAANTTGTCTTGCAAGTATGTTTTCTACGAATGTTGTTTGAGTACATGGTGTGTTATTTGTATTGGTTATATATTTAATATGCATGTGTATGCTTTTGATTAATGTGTAGTAATTAATGTGTAGTACATGATTCATCAGGAAATTACTTGAAGGTCTTCTGTATATGTAACATATATTTAATATAAAAAGAATAGTAGTCCTTAAATTTGCTATAGTCGTATAACTGGTCGACAGATTTAATGTTTCGTTCAAACCAATGTTTATAGAAACACGTCTTATTGTTTGAAGTTATCATAATATGTCTTTATTGTTCCATAAAATAGTTTTACTGTTGGTTTTAGGTTTCTAGATAATGAGTAACATTACTCCATGCTGATAGATAGAAACATGTTTTTGTTTGCAATTTCATGTAAAATATTTTTGCTTATGTTACATTCAAAAAGTAAGGAATCACCATTTATTTTTAGAATTTTCTGGTAGAATAGTTAACGTGGGATCCTCCTGCTATTACATAATGTATGTATCCATGTATATGTGTGTAATACTATATGTGAATAAAAGTTGAGATTTCTTAAATACATTTTTAAGTCTTTTAACATAAACCTTGTTTCTTGCAGGATAATGCTATTTAGCTCTTAAACCCTATAATATCATTCTGTTCCAGCAAGAAGAAATAGATAACACAAAAAAAATGAAAATGGAAGTACACGTACAAGAATCTTTTGTCGGATGTTCAATTTGAACACACAGTATTTCATGTTTGCAGCCTACATATTATTTCTAACATAACCTTAATTTCCATTAAGATTTATGCATCTAGTCATGGGTTATCCAAAATTTTACAGGCTCTGTGTACGTGTGGGACCTATATTGAATACAATGCTACCCGTTTGTAGCCTATATTTAGTACAATGCTGCCGGTATGAAGCCCATTTTGAGTACATGGGCTGCCCGTATGTAGCCCATAATGAGTAAAAGGGCTGCCCGTATGTAGCCCATATTGAGTAAAAGGGCTGCCCATGTGGGACCCATATAGGGAGTGCAACCGGGCTCCATATGGGTCCCATCTGGGCTGCCCCATATACACACATGGGGCAGCCCAGATGGGACCCATATGGAGCCCGGTTGCACTTTATATCTGGGTCCCATGTTGGCAGCCCACATGAGGCCAATATAGGTGCCCACATGGGACCCATATGGGTCCCATATAGATTGTTAGCTGGGTAGTCACTTACAACATTAATCAAAGAGCTGAAGGCACTGCAGTTGTTCACTGTTGCTTATCAATTGGTACAGCTCACATTTCAAAAATAAATTATTCATGTTTAAATTGCAATTTAAAATAAATCACAACTGAATTAAGTGTTTGTAAATAAATATATAGACAATGTATTTTTCGTTCGTCTATAGCCACATGTCCCTGTGTCCAATCAAGAAGGCTATGCCCCGGAAGGCCCGACCTGTGACCCCAAGGACATCTTCCTGTATCACTCAAAGAAGAGCAAGAATAATCTTGGCCCAGGTAAGATGTTTTCTTAAAATGTGTTCCTCTTCTCCTTCCTCTTTGTTATGCGAGGTTGAGTATGAAATTATTGTTTTGCTTAACCGTTTTATATCTGATTCAATGATTTAATAAACAACTCTCAGTTGTTACGTCAGTAATGTTTGTGTATATCTTTTGTGCCATCATTTAATTTTCTCTGAAGTAAATCTTCCCTTATGACTACAAACATTTTTTAGCTCAACGTTTACGTCACAACCTTTAGCATTTATACAATAGAAATCACATTTCAAATTAAAAATGTTACACACATTCTTATTGGTCAGTATTTTAAGTTGTGATTATGATTATTGAGATTGAGAGATACTTGTCTTTGTCCTTGGTAACGAATGAAAATACGTATTTATACGGCACAGTTATTTCTGTTGTGGAGGATCGTAGAGGTGAAAAGGGACTTTTAATTAACTGGATTGCGCAGAATTACAGTCTGTGCAAAAAACATAGTCCGAGCCCGAGGCTATACAATTCTGGTAATTTTTTTACTTAGTCTCAGTCCGACTGTCAGAGCAGTAAAAAAACACGCTACACTTAACTTCCATTTCCTTGTTACAGCTAAAAACCTCTCAAAATACTGCATCATTTAACATTAATGCCATGTGAGCCTTCTAGCACTTTATGCAGGAAAATTAATACTCAACAATTATTGCAGACCAAATGTCAGCCAGGTAGTTAAAGCACATCAGAGCTTTGAGTATTCACCGACATACATTTGTTACAGTATTTGTGTTTAATGAGGTTTAATTGGACCTCAGTGGGTTTTGATTGATGATATAGTCAGAAGCAGATTAATGACCTCGAAGTTTCCAGTTGGTTTAGGAGTCACTGCTAATGAAGGACATCACAACATTTTTTTTGTATGATACTTTAGAGAATTGTTGAAGGCCACTACTGCTAATGGTATGGACAAAATCATGTCTGCAGATGATGTGATAGGAAATTTAGAATGCCAGAAATTGAAATGTTATGGCAATGGGCAAGAAATAAAAAAAATAAATTTGTCTATATGTTTGTTTAGAAGTCAGTCTTAATACAAAAGCACCGTCGAGCGGATGCCAACGCTCGGATGTGGGTGCAGTTTTGAAAAACAAAACATTTACCTTGACCTTTGACCTTGAAGGTTGACCTTGACCTTGACCTTTCACCACTCAAAATGTGCATCTCCATGAGATACACATGCATGCCAAATATCAAGTTGATATGTTCAATAATGCAAAAGTAATGGCAAATGTTAAAGTTTTCGGACGACGCGGAAGACGAGCTGGCCATGACAATACCTCGGGTTTTCTTCGAAAACAGCCGAGCTAATAAGTTTAATCATCAATTCTGTCTATTCCAAGTAAGTAGTAAAGCTACTTATGATTATTCTCAACAATCAACAAAGTGAAAACAACACTCGATAATATTCTGCAGTTATATAGTGATCAGTGTTAATACTTTATAAACTTGTTTAAATTTATTAAAAATGATAATTTTTGTTATTCATACTATAAAGCAATCATACGAGTCATACAATTCTCGATGGGTCATGGTCTGACGCACTATATTCTAAACAGGTTTTTGCCTGGACTGCAATTATACTATGTTTTCTTTTCGCCATGTAAAGTATATTTTCAGGAACATTTTGACATGGAACGCTGGTTTTGAATAATAATTGTTTTTATTATAATTTTTCAAAGAAATGTGCTCTAGTATATCTCTTCAATAAATTATAAAAGTACTGAACATTATAAATTGCACTGCAAGGTATTAATTTGATTTTCTTGCAATTCAGTTTTTAGAAAATCATTCCTGCATGTTAAGAGGTTTTTTAATAATTATTTTGTTGCTCAGGTGTTTCCACAAAAAAACACGAGAGAAAGAAATTAAATCTGTTGTATACCATAATTATAGACTGAGACTGTCTACAGTATAATGCATGACGTGAAAAAAATAGTCTTATGGTGGAACATGCAGATATTTAGAACAGTTTTGTACATGTAAATGTTTAAAAGAAACAAAGATGTTGCTGTACATGACAAGACATTACTTTTAATAATTATCAATGTAATTGATATAATTTAGAGTTGTGTCCCTTTGATATAAATCAAGCACAGCCAATATTCACAAAAGTGAATTTTTATTAACACAGAAAGTATTTAATAGCATTTGATAGGTTCTGCACTGTCTGCTCTTCTTCCAAGTAAAGACATTTTAAGTAACTATTAAACTGTTCTGAGTAGGAGACTATTTTTAGACTGGAAATAAAAATGAACATGCTGATGTCTTAAGTGAAATCTCCAGTTTTTCAGGTAATTAAATCAATCACAATTAATTCAAGAATGTTACCATTTTTTGGGGGATTTGGGCTTAACATGTTATCACTTCTAGATAGAAAATTGATTTTGATGGGATATATTCTGCCGTCATAATTGACATGACACGTTTCACAGATAATTCTGGCAAAGTATAATCTCTGGTTCATATGACATTTACTTTGCTATCGTAAAAACAGAAGACAAATGTATACTATTACCTTTTCTACTGATAATAAAGATCCTTATGTTTTTAATTCATCTCAGGAAGGGTTCATTGAACAATTATTATTATGTGAAATAACCAAACCTATAAGTATAATTTAAGTACAGAACTTGTACACCTCAGAAGTATACCGTATTCCTTTTTTTATGTTATTGCTAACTACTTGACTGCCGAATTATAAAGGCAATCCTGTCAAAACATCTTACGAGTCACTATAATAAGCATTAAGTACACAAACATGGGCTATNCTGGTTGCTATGGCAACAAAAATACTAAAAATATTGCTAAAAATGGTGGATCCTGCAATAACTTAAAGAGTTCTTCATATTGTTTCATAGAACTTAAAACATTGACAGATGGCAATATGGAGATTATGCATGTCATTTCATTTTGTTCCTACGTCAAGAATTCTGGTTGCTATGGCAACAAATAGACTAGAAATATTGCTGAAAATGTATATGAATGCTTTTGGAATGTTTTTATTTCAAATCCCTCCTCCTTCAACCATCCTCCACCTTAAATGCTTGTAAACCATAGAATAAAAAATGAATGGCCTTATTTAAATTCTGTTTTGGTCTCCTCTTTGTATATTTTTTATTTTTCATCTGTTACAAAATTGAAAATAGCCATTTGTTCATGTGAATATGTCAATTTAACGATGCTTAATTTTGAAATATTGTGCCCATGGTGCTGTTCTTGTCAATTAATTCAGGAAGAAAAATGTGTAAGGAAACCTGTGCTATGCCTGTAACAAAATGTTCTGTCATTAGTTTTAGCCATTATGTTCTATTTAGAAGATGCGGCGAAGTTCATGAAATATGGTAAGCTTGCACTGTTGCGTAGATAGTTATAAAAATTGCTTCTCTGGATTGGGCAGCGCCTTTTGTGTAAATTTTCTTAATGCATATAATTCATGATCATCTAATTTCCATAACGCTGCGAACATTGACTACTTCATGTGCCTTAAAGATGTGAACCTCCGGACCGAAAAGGAATTTACCAAGTTACTTCTATCTAGTTGGATTTGACGTAAATAGCCTAAAATGAGACAAATGTCTTTTCGTGTAATCCTGATCAATTCTTGGATGCATTGTTGTTCAGTAATTTAATCTTTTTTATACGAATTGAGAAGAATTGAGCGTGAATATGTAAGACATTGAATTATTCCTGATGAAAGTAGCGAAAATGTTGTAATGCCAATCCATGCGTATTATTTATCAATGCTTGCTGTCACTTCTATAGAATCCGTAGAGCTTGTATATTTCATGCTAATGCGGAAGAGTCATAGTTGTGTTTTTACAGCTATAAAGTATGAACCCAAATTGTATCTGATTGATGAATTGTCAGTTTGTTAATGATGAGAAAGTATTGGAAATGCACAAGGTGAACAAGTGAACTTTAAGGTCATTCACCTTTTTATCTTTTAAGTGTTTCACAAACATATGTATACATGACAATATTATTCTTTCTACTTGGTGTGTGCTATAATTATCAGTCAAGTATTTATCGATATAAGTTATTTATAACATATGGCCTTTACCAAATATTTCCTATATATGTAATAAATATTAACAAGGGAAACAATTGTCAAATTTCTTACACAACGCCATAATCTGAACAAAACACCACAGTCAATTCCAAAAGCATTGAACGCATTAAATAAACTGTTATCTATACAAGAAGAACTATATTGGAACAGCATAAATAGATGTATATAAATTCGATTCTGTTACATGTTGGCAAAATATTACCACATGCTCATTTTTTATTAAACCATAATACTGGTTTCAGTTACTGTGATTGTTTATTTTCCATTAACTTCAGTTCAGATAGGGCATTATACATGTGCATGTATTGTAGTTCCTTGTTGAGTGATTGACTGATTGCCAAGAAACTATAATACATGCAAAGCGCCCAATCTTTTTTGTAGTTTATTACCAGGAAACAATCAAAAGTAACGGAAACTACTTATGGACGGAAGTTTCAGATCACAAGTGATTTTTTTTATTGGACTGCTTGTTTTCAAATATTCAATCATCATTTGATTGGCAACACCAGCTCAGTCACATTGACACTACTTCAGGGAAAAAAGAAATGTCGCATAAATATAACAGCCCTGTTTCATTTGATTCATTGGCATGATACCAGGAAAAGCCAACTGTCGGCAAAAAAGACAGCAAATAATGTAAGTAGCCGAAGATTGTGGTCAGGAACATCTTGTGTGGATATTAAGAAACTATAAAAGGCTTGTTTGGCAGGCCAGAAAAAGATAATGACAGCCAGACATTAGTCTGTCTTAATCTGCATGAATTCCCATCTATCACAGTTCTAGTCACATGCTACATGATGGTTTTGTGTGTCATATGAACGTCGGCATTCATAAGAGGTGTGGGCGGAACTATTCATATGTCAGACATAACATACAGCTCTAGATTTGGCATTCTTATGTTTGTCAGGTTATAACTCTATTGGAGAAGCAGAAATGCTTCTTAATTCAAGCTCCTCTGACCTATAAATTAAATGCCACCAGATTGTGCTATCCAGAGTTGTCCCTTGTGGGTAAAGAGTTCATAAATTGCGCATATTTTTACTGAACATTTTTAAATATGATAGTTCTTGGTCCACCTAGTGCACCGAGCTCCATTTGGATCAATTTCACATTTAATATCATAAACTATTTATGAAAATACTTGGTTCATCTTATTTTCACAAAGGAAGTTCCTAATCCTTGTGAATAAAACTTCTTTAAGGGAATTGGCTCAAACACAGAATAAAGTTGTAACAATATATTTAATAACAAAATGTACATATGTTCTATCATGGAGTTCCGCAAGTTTCTTTCTGCCCAAATATTTACATTTCATTTCTTATATACAATTTCCTATCTTGACATGTACTTACTGGTTTTTAATCTGTGAGTAACAATTTTTATAATCTAAGAAATGCATGATCAACACATATGACATGGATTTAAATGGCAGAACGATTATTTATATAAATCCTACAAACTGTAAACAAACAATCAGATCAAATGTATGCATGTCATGTTTCTGATAATTAAATTCTGTCAATCTTCTAAACATATAATTGTGATTTTAAACCAAAGTTAACAGGTCCAAATATGTGTTTGTGACAATATATCCCGCTTGAAAAAAAACTAAATGCTCCTGCATTTAACTAAGTTAATATACATGTAATTTAATTGTTTATCAAACATATCTTTGTAATGTTTATATTGTTGTGTACAATCAAAATATTTGTCTGTTCGACTCTAATAATGGTTGATTTCAACTTCTCGAAATTCTGGCTTCAAGAACATCTTTTCAACATCACTGTTAAATCTGTTTGAATTTATGAAAAACATCCTCTTATTGTACAATTCTCTCAAAAAGTCCATCTATTCTATTTAGTCGGGTATTAATTGTTTGTCTTGGCTTGTCCTGTGCACAGTTGTTTTGCATTAACAACAGTTTCCAAGGCCTCCTCGACAATGTCCATGTATTTCAAAACCATTTTAAACTTTTCATGATGATCCTCCTTGAGCTGCTCAGAGCTTTCTTCGTAAAGCTGAATTAATTCTTGGTACTCTTCATTTAGCTCATTGAAGTCTTGATCATAGTATTTAACAGCTGGTGCTGCCTTCTTAAGGTCTGAGTCATCCAGCTGACTGAAGGGCAGCAAACTACACACTGCCTTTCTGTTGTTATATTGTTTAATTCTTGCAACATAACGTTCATTCTTGATGCTGGCAGTGGCTCTTCGTGATTGTATTCACGAGAAACACTTTCTGGGATAATGGCCAAACTTGCCACATCTGAAGCATTGAGTTCCAACAGCTGGGAATTTACGCAGGTGCCTACGTTGCCATTTTTCATGTCCACAACGATGGCATTCTGCATTTTTGCAGTTACTAACCCTCTGTGGTTGAACTGGTCGTTGAGTCTTGGGTTTCCGCCATGTCCATCGAATGAATCTTGTAGATGACATTTCGCATATTGTAAAATGTTGAACATTACTCGCTTTAATGAGAGTTCAGGAAAAGTATAGCAACGTAGAAGTGCTATATACCCGTATTTTCCACCACGTTTCACAAAGGAAGTTCCTAATCCTTGTGAATAAAACTTCTTTAAGGGAATTAGCTCAAACACAGAATAAAGTTGTAACAATATATTTAATAACAAAATGTACATATGTTCTATCATGGAGTTCCGCAAGTTTCTTTCTGCCCAAATGTTTACATTTCATTTCTTATATACAATTTCCTATCTTGACATGTACTAACTGGTTTTTAATCTGGGAATAACAATTTCTATATTCTAAGAAAGGCATGATCAACACATATGGCATGGATTAAAATGGCAGAACGATTATTAATAAAAATCCTACAAACTGTAAACAAACAATCAGATCAAATGTATGCATGTCATGTTTCTGAGAATTAAATTCCGTCAATCTTCTAAACATATTATTGTAATTTTAAACCAAAGTTACCAGGTCCAAATATGTCTTTATGACATTATGCACAGAGCCCAATTGGAATACATTTCACATTAAAAGTCATTAAATATTTATGAAAATTCTTGGTTCTCCTTTTGCACAGAGTCCAATTGGAATAAATTTCACATTAAATATTTATTTAGTAAAGTCCTTGCATGGCCCGAGTTTCCTAGACTTGTCAAGAGAACATACATGCCATATATCCTGATTTTAGCAGGACGATCCCGCTTTTGGGATGGTATGTCCTACCGTCCTGACATGAAGAAATGTGTCCTCACATTTGGTAAAAAATGATTTTTGTTCTAATATTTACTATGAAAGATGCAAATTGAAGCTTCATTTGACCAAAACTTTCTTTCACAAATCCGCTTATTGCCTGCTTCTGACAACACTCGCAAGCTGATTGTTGTATTGACTACTTTTCAGCAATAGAGATCTATGACTTTGTCACTCTCTAATGGGTATGACTGCAGTTGCTAAAGATGTACTGTTCTTGAGACGTACTGTTATTGATAAATGTACGTGGTTTCTGAAAAACGATTAGTGCATGTGTGTTTTGGCTACAAATGTTTTTTTTTATCATCGCCCATACAATTTTCAAGATGTTCAGATTTCGAACGTTTATTTAAAAAAAATAATTAGAAAATTGTTAGAAACGTTAAGCACTTCCACTGAGCGCTCTGTATATATGTATATTGGAAACAATTGATATTCAGAAATATGCCAAAGATTTAGCCGGAGTACTTAACAGAAAAATTCATTTATAGTGTGAACCTGTCTCAGACACTAGGCTGTTGCCATGGAAATATAATGCTGTTTTCTTGGCAACAGTCAGTCTGGAGGATCTCATTCATTTGGAATTTATGAAGTTTTTAACAGGCTTTTGTTTGTGAAACCATACATATTTGAAATAAATCTAAGTATTCTAGGTACCAAATTATGTTCAGACATTTTGAACGCTAATTCATTCTATGTGACACTAAATGTGTCACAATGCCGTGAAGGACATAGTTATAAAGTCACATTCAATAGAATGATTTCAACATATCGTGGGTGAAATGTTCACACAATTATAACTGTTCATTTCTGTTCAAGCTATATTTTTTTAAATTTCTCCAATAGCACCAGAATGAATCCAATAGTATTTTTTGGTCTTGTCAATTTCTTTTGGGTCATTATAAATACTACTAGCTTTAATATAAATAACATGTTTGTATTGTTACACATATGTGTACTGATATAGTTTTATTGTTTATTTGAATACAACACTTTGTAGAGACATGTTGATTGAGTTAACCGAATTGATTTTAGCTACATTCAATGATTTTGACCTCATAACAATAGGTGTCATAGAGAAACTATTCAAGACAAACACATTTTATTATTGATTGGGTAAGTCGTTAATAATTAATAATCCTATCAGAAAGGAGACTTGAATTGAGATTTCAATTGAAATTGTTATTCTGTGAGATATTTGAGATACATCCCTACATTGTTTGGCATGTTTGATAATTTCATTAATGTCCAAATTCCTGCCAATACGGTTTTTTCTGACATATTTTGAATATTAAGTGACAATATTTCAAATTGCGGTCTCTTTTTATGACTGACAAATCGGCGTTCTTTATTTAACATGTAATTCACTGACTCTAGTCAATATAATGTAGCCTGAAGTTGTTAAGTCATGCAGTCTGTGTATTTTGCTGAAATCTTTTACTGAAAGTAAGATGCAATACTTGTTTTTCTTGTTCGTTGCACTGATTGTATTTTGGTACTTGAGAAAAATATTATTTCACTTTGAGTGTCGGTTGATACCTTGTATATGTATTAATTAGATTAAAGCCGGCCGAGTTGATGTTGGTAAATTTTCCAATGTTTGTAATGTGTCACAAAAAAGTGATTATAAGTCAAAATGTGATGGTATTTATGTCAGATGTGCAAACAATTTGGTCAAAAGCGGTAAAAAAAATGCCCAAATTCAGTACAAAGATAGGGCTTTTCAATTTCTGTCTAGGGACAGAAATGATCTAAATTTAAACACGCGCGGGTCATATGTAAAACCACGTGACCATTGCATCATTGTTTACAACGTCATTCGCCATGGAGAAACCGTGTTAGTTAGTTGTTCTTCTTTGTTTTCAAAAAGCGCGGAAGTGGAAATCACGTGAAATTGGCGCTCACATGACCCAAAGCGTGCATACGTTACAGGTAAATAATAGTCTTGAGGATTTCGTTATGTACATAATTAGGTTTCGTATTTTTGATGCTTTTGGCATTTTTTTGGCACAATTTTTGCGAAAATCAGTATGGAAGAGTTAAGCTTTAGAATGTATCTGACGAATACTGATCAATTCTGGTCAGTTGAGAAAACCAAATTGTTGTGAGAAATATCAACTCGGCCGGCTTTAAGTGACAGTTCGAGAGAGTTAACATGAATAACGGTAATTTTCTTTGCATTGATAGAAAGTGTTATCAAAATATATAGTCAGTAAACCTAAAAGGTATATGGAAACCATAGTTGATTTTATAAATAATATCTTAGATTTTGTAGAAGTGATTAGTGGAAAGCAGTTTTGTTTCAGAATTTGTTCGATTATATTAGATTCTTTAATGCTGGAGATTCTTTTGTCACATGATGTAACACATGTTATGTTTTATATAATTTTGTTATACTAGTACTGGTGGAGGTCCAAACTCAAAATAAGAGGCTTATTGCCCCCTACCGGTTTCACCGGAGGGGACTTATGGTTTGCGCTCTGTCTGTCAGTCTGTCAGTCAGTCAGTCAGTCTATCAGTCAGTCAGTCAGTCAGTCAGTCAGTCAGTCAGTCAGTCAGTCAGTCAGTCAGCCAGCCAGTCAGGCAGTCAGTCAGTCTGTCAGTCTGTCTGTCACACTTTTCTGGATCCTGCGATAACTTTAAAAGTTCTTCATATTTTTTCATGAAACTTGAAACATGGACAGATGGCAATATGGAGATAACGGACGTCATTTCATTTTGTTCCTACGTGAAGAAATCGGGTTGCTATGGCAACAAATACTTAAAAAAATAATTTCTGACAATGGTAGAGTCGGAAGGGGACATCATTGCTTGGCAATAGTCTTGTTTTTAAATAAATTCATGCATATACCATTATCAAAGTCAATGATGTATTATGTTTTCAGTGTATTCAAAGAACAAGAAGTCCCTCAACATTGTTAGTCCTTCATTTCCTGTGTGTTTTATTTTTCAGATGTATTTTTATAACAGAAAATAGTGCTGGTGTATTTAAATCTTGACTGCAACCTAATATTTTTTTTTAGTGTATTCTCGATTTATTTTACCAGTTTAATTGCTGTGTATAGAACAGCTTTTACCGAAAAATGACAATACACTAGTTATAGTGACACTGTTATGTCAGAAATAAATATTGCAATCCATGCAGTTTCACACCAGTTTGATGCAAGTATGTTGTAAGATACACTTATGTAGCCAGTCTTAAGTCTGTGAGTATTCAGTTTGTATTCATTTTGAAGCCAGGTTGAATAATGACAGCCTATTGTCAGAAACTACTTTTTATATAAAGGGTCAAACCGTCCAACACGCCAGAACGATATGGAAGAAATCGGCCATTACACTTTATTGGCATCAGCCCTCTTATGTGCTGTTTTAAGTACATGCTCTTGGTCTGATCTGATTAACTGGCATAATGAGGTGTCATTGTTAGTGTGGTTGGGTGATATACTATGTGATCTTGTATTCCCAGTCGGAATCAATTGAGTAATTTCATGTCGTTGACGCAACTTTCCATATAGATTACTGTATGCAAATATTTATCCGCCAAAATTCTCCCCTTAATGCATTTTATTCCCAACATAGATTACTGTCTTTTACAACGATCTTGCTTTTTATGGTGTTTTGAGATGCTAATAACATTGTGAGATTTATCTACCAAATTTCTCCCCTTAAGCCATTTTTTTAAAAAGCAGATGACGGTTTTTTACAATAATCTTACTTGTTATGGTGTTTTAGGACTTGCTAGTCATTTATTATTTAGTTTATATCCTAGCTAATAACGTTGTGACACTATATGTTTGACCTTTGGTATGATGGATATTCTAAGTCTGTTACATCTTGAGGTATTGAGATTGCTTAGCCGATATTAAACGGTTAATGTATTGTCATATTAAATCTTCTTTCGCTATATCCCTGCATGCTGGGGATATAGTGGTGTCATTTTGACGCTCAGTTGGTGGGTCTGTCCGCAAACAATCTAAACAGTTTGTGAAGCAAACCACTTCCACATTTCTTAAGCAATTTGACTGAAACTTAAAATAATGAATCACCATAATTTGTACCAGTAAATAAAAAGATACTATTTTTCATTCCCAGTGGCTTATTCATGCCTTAGTTATTTGCCCTTGAACATTTTAGTCAAAGCAGATTACGAAGTATCAAGTCAATTCACGAAAAATGTATCAACTTTCAGTTTTTGGTAGTTTGCATTTAAAATATGTATATGTTTATATTTAATAGAATGATCAGCATGACAGAATTGTGCGTCTTAAGCATTTATAGTTTGTTATTGGTGATGTGCTAAGTTTGTACTGTTTTTCTAAACTAAGCTATTTATGTTCTTTTTTATAGTGTTTGTTTAGTTTGCCACAGGCAAAAATATTCAGTAGGCGTACTCAGAGGTCTGTCTTGATTGAACTACTTTTTAATCGGCTTGCTATGAGCCAGTAAATTAGGTTTTAATGCGCATCAATCGTTGAGTAGTGATGCTTCTTGTTCCCTGATTAATTAACATGAAAAAGGTCCTATTAATATCCTAATCAACTATCATAAGACTGCTTTACTTCTAACTAGCATGTGCACATTTCACTAGTTTTGACATATTTGTTTTTTTCGTCAACACGGTATCTATGCTCTTATCATTTAAATTCAGCTTGAAGATCAGTAATTGGTTGAATGTCAGCGAAGATTTTTTTATCTTTTTAATTGAAAAAAATGTTCTGCATAAAATTCCTCTTCAGATTGATTTTCTATTTCACTTTGACTGATGCCTTGTCATAAATAAAATTAATCAAGATTGCAGGCAGTCTTTGAAATTAAGAATATTAATCAAGCAGCCAGCATCAAGTTGACTGATGGCTGACATTTCAACGTCTCAGAAAGTAACTTGAAATATTAATCATTAATAGTGCCAGAAATTATTCCTGGAGTAGGGGGTTGAGTTAATAAATAAATATTAATATTATTCATTTGAGTAAACCTACAACTTAACACTACTACTTTGAAGTTGTTAGGAGCAACACAACTAGTTTGAAAAAAGAACATTTACAATGGCAATCCTTTTGTTAATTTAAGGGTGCATATGTTATTAGTATGTGCGCATGTACATGAACATGAAAATATTAATTTTAAATGGTTATTATCTATGTCAAAGAAAGCATTTAGGTTTGCCAATGTCCATCCTTCTGTCGGTCGGTCTGTTTGTTTGTCAATATATGCTTGTGTCTGACAATGTTCTTCTACACGTTTTGTCATTTTAGAACATTAAAACTGACATGAATTGTCATTGATTTTTATGATACTATTGTTCTACGTTAAAAATTGCTAAATAAATGTCCCTTTTTAATTTATACTTTTTATATCATTGTCATTACAGCTTGCTACATATTACGACAAGAGACGTCGGGGTATTTGTCTCTATTGTGAACAGCTCTGGTTTCAATAAGCGCATTATTCATTACATTTTAGTGAATTTCAGCTGCATATTAGTTAGCGTAGCCTAGCAAATACTTATATCAACACTTTATTGTATGCGTTTTCAGTGCTCCACTTAGCATAGGCAAGGAGACTTAGTCTTTCCTGTATTTCTATCAGCCCTGTACTCAGTGCATGTTTAAGGAACTTAAGCTGCGCATAAGTAAGTTTAAACTAAAAAGTACAGCATCATTTCTATCAGCCGTTAGTGTATTCAATATGTGATCATGTGGTTTTCAGCTGCACATAAGTATAGGCTAATTGGGTCAGTCTCTATCCACCATTACCACGGTTAGTACATGGACTGGGCGTGATATAAATGGTAGTTGATTTGCATGTATTTTACCCAAAGGGTATTGCAAGCAGGTGGAAGAAAGTACTCAGTTATTCCTATTTTATGTGTTTCCAGAGAAGAAAGATTTTCTTCAATTTATTTCCACATTTTGTATGGGCTGTCATCATCTTTTAGTCAACTGTGAACATTTTTATAATTTGGGCTATTGTTAATGGACAGTCATGGGGTTCACAAAGCCACATGAAATTAAGCTTTACTGTTTAATGCTATTTGGAATCATAGTTCTGTTTGAACCAAAAAGATTTGACTGTAGCTATATTGAAGAAAAGTATAATATTTAAAATAAATATCAAATTGCAAAATGTCACTTATTTGATGGTACAACCTGCTTGCTCTGACCTTGACATTAATGGATATGGATTACAAAATCTGGATATAGACTTCCATCACTGTGTTATATAGGGATAACATTTATAGAAATAGTATTGTAACAAGCATGTACTTAATAAATATGCATATTACTTATAATTATCACAAGCAATTAATAATCATCAATGGACATTTGTTGTATACACTTTGATAATAACAAATAATTACCATAATATCTTGGGGTATTGCATGCATTAGAATAGAGTGTGTAGAATCTAATACTAGCATACAGAATAGCATTTCTTTGTTTATGTGTATTTATATATTAATTAACCTGGTCAGGTTGGTTCTGTCTCTAAACATGTATAATATATTAAACCAAATGTATAATAATAGGTACCTTGCATGGACCTCTACCCTTTGATGAGGTTTGAGGTCACTGGGGTCAAGGTTCACTGAGGCTAATAATAGATTTTATCAAGGTCACACTTTTTTCCACACAATTAAAACCTATATCAATAAAGCATAATTGGAGAGCATCCATCAGTTTTACTGATATCCTTGTTGTATGAGCCTCGCTTAACACATTTATCTATAGTTAACATTTACCCAGTGAGCCACTTCATGCAAAAATAGGTCTTATGCCATATGTTGCCAGTGTACCTCCAGACCACACTGTTCAGGAATTACACTGTCCACTTGTCAGAGGCCACGAATCCTTGCTTGACTTTATAGCCGACAGGGAAGCTCCTTACCAGACAGGCTGGTCTGGAGGTACACTGGACAGATATGACATAAAACCATTTTTCGCATGATGCGAGTCTTACAGTCACTATCAAGTGTTCACATTCCTCCTCCATTAAGATGTGCTGCTGCGTTGCCTGGGTCTCGACTGGGAGCTACACCGCCCGCTCCTGCGCAAGTCCAAGACCCTGACCTCGCTCTTGCTTGGCGCGGACGATCGCAGAAGTGCTGCGTCCGAGACTCTTGACAACTACATTACAAAAAGAAACTTCTACAGGTTAAATTGGCTTTTACAACTAAATCTTTTGTAATAATTATCACAAAATTGATGTAGTGATTATTAACTAAAGCAAGAAGGACACATTTTATATGTTACATTTGTTTAAAAGGGTATATTGACAACTAATACAATATAAATGTAAAATAATAAGTTGATCTTTAAATTGAATGGTTGCTTAACATAAAGGTCTCATTTTTATGAAGGCTTTTTAAAAACAATATGTACTGAAAAATGAGTCCTGGTTTTAATGAACGAGTCATTTTTGAAAACAAAAAGGGTGTACTGGGGCATAAATGTTGAAACTAACGAAATCTTTTTGTCAGGGGTGGATTATCCACCCCATTTATAATTGATTTGATATGCAGTGTTGATCATATTTTGTCCCTTCCAGTAATGAGTACTGCGAGATGTCAAACCGTCTGAGCACAGTGGAAGGCCTGGAGATTTAAGCGCCCCCTATGGTGGACGGGTAGCGAGCCATAGATCACCCGTCCCACACCTCCGAGTCCCGTGTGAACAACTTCACCTTGATACAGATGAACATTCATTACAAAGACAGGTGTTTGTTGTAATCGTGCTTGTTAGTATGGTACCATACCTTAAACCGTATCAAGCTTGAATTTAGGATGGAGCATTTTATAAACATAGCTGTATTTCTACACTGTTGAATACAGAAAATGCACAAATTATTATTTCATCATTTTTTGTATACTGTGACAATAAATAAAGTTATCAGTGATAATAAGTATGTTTCTTTTGTTGAGAAAAGTTCATTAGGAGTGCAAGCTTTTTTACTTTCGATGGGATGAAACTGTGAAGTTGAAGGTGAATGGCTTTTAGCATTAGAATTGTCTGTATAAGTCCCTTTAAGTCGCCATGTAACCCGTTATAATAGATATTTCTGGTTGAGGTCAGCTGGCTGATAGGACACATTTCACATTCAATCACATGCAATTGCCTGTTAAATGATTGAAGAGCTTAAATGGTATTAGGTTTACACTTTGGTGGACTTTATATTTATTTATAGCTCAGTTTTTTGTTTTTTATTATGGATTACATTTTAAGTTAGAACTTTAAGCCCAAGTCTAACTATTTCCGGTAGAGCCCCGGTCCATCCCGGTTTGCTAACGCCGTTCGACAGGCGAGAACCGGGATGATTCGTCGAACTTTTTTTAACGCGGTCACACTATTTCCCGGTGCCGCCCCGGTTGAAGCCGGTCAACCACCCGGCAGTGTCCTGGTCAACCCCGGACTAGCAACTGTTTATCCCGTTGAAGCCCCGGCAGAGCCCCGGTTGTCGCCGGTAATGCCCAGGTGGAGCCCCGCTGAAAACCGGCAGCGTCCCGGCAGAGCCCCGGTCTACCATAACTCCGCCGGCACTCACCGGGGCTATACCGGCATCAGACCCCGGCAGAGCTACGGCAACGCCCCGGTTTAANAAGCTTAATTGGAAAGAAGTAAATTAAGTTGTTTTTATGCCACTTTAAAAAAAGGGGGTATATTGTTTTTGGCCTGTCTGTCTGTCAATCTGTCAATCTGTTATTCTGTCCCACAACTTTAATCTTGCTCATGAAATGAAAACTCTTGGGTCTATGTTCTTCAAACTTCACATGTGCATGCATCTCATTGACATCTACAATCAAACATGGTTTGAGGTCACTAGGTCAAAGGTCAAGGTTACTGTGACCTTTACATTCAAAATATAACCTTGTTTCTAAAATAGCTGCCATGCAACTTCAAGTCGCAGTAGGGGGCATTGTGTTTCACAAACACAGCTCTTGTTGCGATGTGATTTTTTCACCTATGTTAATATTTTTTATGTCAAATCGAATTCTTTCTGTTCAATTGAATTCATGAAACAAAACTATACTGATGAAACATTAAGATATTTGATGAATTACAGAATGTAGGAAGTGATACTATTACAATTGTTATATTGTGAGAATTGTAATTCCATGTAAGTATGCATTCTAGTAGGATTATTGTTCGCTTTTTGAAAGTCATGGATACACCATAAAACTTTTCCATGTTTCAGCAATGGCTGTTGCCCTTGACAACATGTACCATGACGACATAGATGTGGATACGGAGCTGCTTACTGAGGTGCTTGCAGCCGCAAGTGTGCTTCATTTCGAGTCCCTCATCAAAGGGTAAGTATCATTTTCCTTTAAAGTCCTGTACGAAAGAGTTAGTGTCACTTTCAGTCCCAGTCCCTTCTCAACGGGTAGGCATCACGTGCAATTCAACAATCATCTCAATGGGTAGGTGTTACAGTCAGTTTCAGTTGGTAGGTGTCACTTTCAGTTTAAGTCCCTTATCAAAGGGCAGTTGTCACTGTCAGTTTAAATTGTAGGTGTCACTTTCAGTTCAAGTCCCTTATCAAAGTATAGGTGTCGCTGTCAGTTTCAGTTGTAGGTGTTTCTTTCAGTTTAAGTCCCTTATCAAAGTATAGGTTTGACTAATAGTTTAAGTTGTAGGTGTCACTTTCAATTCAAGTCCCTTATCAAAGTATAGGTGTCACTGTCAGTTTCAGTTGAAGGTGTCACTTCCAGTTCAAGTCCCTTATCAAAGTATAGGTGTCACAGTAAGTTGAGTCCCTTATAAACGGGCAGTTGTCACATTTACTTTAAGTTCCTTATCATAGGGTAGGTGTCACTTTCAGTTTGAAAACCTTATCAAAGGGAAGGTGTCACTTTCAGTTTGATTAACTTATCATAGGGTAGGTGTCTCTTTCAGCAGTTATTGTCCCTTAATATAGGGTAGATTTCACTTTCAGTTTGAGTACCTATTTATATGGTCGGTCTCAATTTTAGTTTGAGTACCTTATCATAGGTTAGGTTTCGCTTAAAGTTCGAGTATCTAATCATAAGGTATGTTTCACTTCAGTTTGAGTACCTTATCGTAGGTTAGGTTTCAGTTAAAGTTCAAGTATCTTATCATAGGGTATGTTTCACTTTCAGTTTGAGTACCTTATCATAGGGTAGGTTTCACTTTCAGTTTGAGTACCTTATCATAGAGTATGTTTCACTTTCAGTTTGAGTATCTTATCATATGGAAGGTTTCACTTTCAGTTTGAGTACTGTATCAAAGGGTATGTTTCACGTTCAGTTTGAGTACCTCATCATAGAGTATGTTTCACTTTCAGTTTGAGATCCTTATCATAGGGTATGTTTACTTTAAGTTTGAGAACCATATCATAGGGTATGTTTCACTTTCAGTATGAGTAGATTTTTTGCCCTGTTTGTTGGTTTATTCATGATGAAAAAGGTTAAGAGCTTACTCATAATATGAATTGTTTTTTTTTTTGGATTCACTGATAATTCAAAACGATAAAAATATTAAATTATTTTAAAATTCTGGAACAGTATAACTACTTTTTAGTTAGTTACAATGTTTGCAGAAGATCGTTTGGTTCAATTAAGACACAATACAAGGAAAAAACATAAAAATGATCGTCTTTGATGTGTTTAAAGAGGTTGGCCAAAAAGTAATAATTAGTAATAATTAATGTAATGTTAAAGTTCTATAAAAAGCAATTATTAAAAAAAAATATGGTATTTATAATGCAGAACATGAAAGGACAAAAAAGTAGATATATAAAACCAAAAAGCAACCATCATTATATGCCTGAAAGCGCCAAGTATAAGTTAAGAAGTTTTGCGATTTTACCACCTAGTTATCCTGTTCCTGCATTGTTAATTTCCTGTCCATGTCTAGAACAACTACTATTTGCGATTTCTGAATTTTTCTGAACATCTCTACATTTTGACACGATGTACTTCGTAATGTCCGTTCAGGAAACCAGGATTCGCAACACAGTCTTAATGGCAGAGTTTAAAGACATAAATATCTTAGATACATCTGATTAAAGTTTATTTTAGGAATGTTCTGACACAACCATTAGGTATGAAATATGAAAAGGATAGGCAGAATGTAAAAAAAACTTGAATTCCACGCGACATGATTAAGCAGTTTTCAAGCATTTAACAAGTTTTTGTCCCTCACATATGTTTCAGTTTTCGGAAGATTTTTATGAAGGATTAATTTTCATTCATTAAACTTTGGAAATATGTGTGAGCTTTTTTAACTGTAGGTTTACAGTTGAAGACCTGAGTATATTCCAGTGATCTTCTAGTGAAATAATAGTTGCAATAATCCAACACCCAGCTATCGACCATCCAGGTCGCTGTATGTTTGTACTCATAAAAGCTCAAAGAATTCAAGAAGAACTAGTAAAAAAATCAACAATAGAGTACCTTGCATATATGTTTATAATTCAGGAATCTTCTCTATAATTAAGGAGTTATGTTTATAAATTAGGAGTCTTGTCTAGAATTCTAGAGTCTTGTATATTATTCGAGAGTCTTGTCTATAATTCAAGAGTCTTGACAAAAGACTCCTCAATTATAGACAAGACTATTGAATTATAGACAACTTGTCTATAATTTAATAGTCTTGTCTTAAATTCAGGAGTCTTTTCAAAAATTCAAGAGTAATGTCTATTTTTTTTGAGGAGTCATGTCTATAATTCAGGAGTTATGTCTATAATTCAGGAGTTATGTCTATTATTCAGGAGTGATGTCTATTATTCAAGAGTCTTTTCTAAAATTCAGGGGTCATGTCTATAGTTCAAGAGGTATGTCTATAATTCAGGAATTATGTCTATAATTCAGGAGTTATGTCTATAATTCAGGAGTTATGTCTAGTATTCAGGAGTCGTTCATATAATCCAAGAGTTATGTTTCTACTTAAGAAGTCGTGTGTATTATTCAGGATGTATCATATTTATACTTCAGGGATCCTGTCTATTATTAATGAATTCTGTCTGTAATACAGGAGTCGTGTCTATTATCCATGAGTGATGTTTATAAACGATGAGTCTTGTCTATAATTCAGGATTTATGTAAACTATATAATTCAGGAGTGATGTCTATAATTCAAGTGTGTGAAGCTCATGCTGGCCAACATCCACAACGAGACTGTCTGCAGGTACCATGATGTTGCCTCAACTGTAAGTTTTGTCCAATCAGAATCATTCATGTTGCTTCTTTCTGCTGTTTATATCCCTGTTTTTCTATGTCTAGCCAGATTTTCTCATATTCAATTTTATTGCTTTTGCCAAATTTCTTGCAGTGTATTGTCTTAAGAAGGCATTCACCCTCATAATCCTTTTTTATGCTTAGTGTTGATAGAGCATTGGGAAATTTTCACCTGGTATGTTTTAAAATGCGGAGTGATATGAAGTTATATAAGACAAACATTCCTAATGAGTTGTTTTTCAACAATATGGGCATATGCTGTTTTAGATTTTACTTTTAAAACTACACATAAACTTGCATTTAACATTAAGTTATTTTCATGAATGTGCTGTTTCGGACAATCTTATTGGTTACACCTCAATGTGTTCAATATATACATGTATTTAAGTGTGTTTTTAATTTGAGTTGCATCATGACTGTGATGTTGATAATTATCAGCACGTTTGATAAATATGCTTGCAATATATGCATGACTATTTCAGCATCAACATAAGAGGGTAGTGTTGGCATGTGAGAGATGGCTGGAACTCAATCTGATACCAGATGTAAGTGAAACATTGGTCCAAACATATGTAAAGCAGTGTTTAGGTGAGAGATGGCTGGAACTCAATCTGATACCAGATGTAAGTGATTCCTTGATTCATACCTATGTTGGCTAGAACTCAATCTGTTACCAGATGTAAGTGATACATAGCTTCGTACATATGTTAAGCAGTGTTTAGGTGAGAGATGGCTAGAACTCAATCTGATACCAGATGTAAGTGATACCTTGATTCATACATATGTTGGCTTGTACTCAATCTGATACCAGATATAAGTGATATTGGTTTCATCATTTTGGCTAAAACTCAATCTGATACCAGATGTAAGTGATTCATTTGTACATACATATATTGGCTAGAACTCAAGCTGATACCAGATGTAAGTGATACATTGGTCCATACATTTTTTCTAGAACTCAATCTGATACCATATGTAAGTGAAACATTGGTCCGTACATTTTGGCTAGAACTCAATCTGACACCAAATGTAAGTGATACATACATGTAGCTTCATTCATATGTTGGCTAGAACTCAATCTGATACCAGATGTAAGTGATACATAGCTTCATACATATGTTAAGCAGTGTTTAGGTGTGAGATGACTAGAACTCAATCTGATACCAGATGTAAGTGATACATAGCTTCATACACATGTTAAACAGTGTTTAGTGAGAGATGGCTAGAACCCAATCTGATACAAGATGTAAGTGATACATAGCTTCATACATATGTTAAACAGTGTTTAGGTGAGAGATGGCTAGAACTCAATCTGATACCAGATGCGTGATACATTGATTCATACATATGTTAAGAAGTGTCTAGGTGAGAGATGGCTGGAACTCAATCTGATACCAAATGTAAGTGATACATTGCTTCATACATATGTTAAGCAGTTGTAGGTGAGAGATGGCTGGAACTCAATCTGATACCAGATGTAATTGATACATTGCTTCAAGCCTATGTTAAGCAATATTAAGGTGAAAGGGTGCAAACTTTATCATGTGATTTAAATGAGCACCAATTACACAAAAAGGAGCTTGTATCATTTTCTAACCCACATTTGTAGGACGAATTCCACAAAATGTGCTACTATTAAGGGGTGAATATTAATAATATTCTTATAAAGAATACACACTTGAATATACAATTTTAACCTTAAAAGGCTTAAAAAGTCTTTGAATTTCAGGATTGCAAATTTGTACAAACCTGAATACTCCAATTACATTTTGATCTTAGGTCCTGTATCAAAATGTGTATTTTATAATGGTACTCTTGGAATATAATACTTTTATGTTTTGGCCATTAAAATGTGCATTTTATTATTGTACTCTTGGAATATACTACTTTTACTAGCTTTAGCATTATATTTTGCACGTGTGTATTACAAATTGTATGCCCCATTTGAAATGAATTGTTCAGACTTAGTTATGAACTCAATCAATAAATCAATTAAATATCCGTTATTTTTCAAACATCTTACTGGTAGCTTAAGCAAGCTCTATTCAATCTTATCTCACACCTACTCAGCTGTGTATTATGCTTTCTATGTTCCATGTCCAGCTCTCCATTAACAGCTTTATCCATCATTTTCCTTATTTTCCTATTTCCAGCTATCCGATCAATATCCGATCACTCATATTCCATGGGCCACGATAACGAACATTCTTCATCTTTTTCTTAGTCCTGAATATTTTACCAATGGCAATCAAATTTCAAATCTTAAGAGCATCCGCATGGACAATACTTTTATATAAAAGTAGAGTATAATTATGAGATTGAGAATTCAATGGGTTGTAATTGTGTCCTTTTTGCCTATTATCTGTAATTTCCCGTTTCCAGCTGTCCAACAACATCCAGCTGCGTGAGATGCCGATGGATCTGCTGCAGAAGATTCTCAAGTCCAACCGGCTGTTCACGTACAACGAGTTCAGCGTGTACCGCACGCTCTCCTACTGGCTCTTCATGCAGCTCAACCCCCACCTCCAGCAGATGCCTTCCCATAGCACTGTCCTGTCCTACTTTAACGGGTAAGTGATGCCTTCCCGTATCACCATCCTGTCCTACTCTAACAGGTTAGTATGCCTTCCCATAGCACCGCCCTGTCCTTCTTTAACGAGTTCGTCTGATGGCTTCCCATAGCACAGTCCTGTCCTACTTTAACAAGTTAGTGATTCCTTCCCATAGCACCGTCCTGTCCTATTTAAACAGGTAGGTTAGTGATGCATTACCATAGCATCATCCTGTCCTAGGTAAGCGTGGCCTTCCCATAGCATCGTCCTGTCCTACTTTAACAGGTTAGTGATGCCTTTCCATAGCACTGTCTTGTCCTACTTTAACAGGTTAGTGATGTCTTTCCATAGCACCGTCCTGTCCTACTTTAACAGGTTAGTCTGAAGCCTTCCCATAACACTGTCTTGTCCTACTTTAACAGGTAAGTGATGTCATTGCATAGTACCGTCCTGTCCTTATTTAACAGGTTAGTGATTCCTTCCCATAGCACCCTCCTGTCCTACTTAAACAAGTTAGTGATGCCTTTCCATATCACCGTCCTGTCCTACCTTAACGGGTTAGTGATTCTTTCCCTTAGCACCGTCATGCCCTACTTTAACAGGTTAGTGATGCCTTCCTATAGTACTGTCCTGTCCTACTTTAACAGGTTAGTGATGCTATCCCATAGCACTGTCCTGTCCTACTTTAACAGTAACTGGTTCCTTTCTATAGTACTGTCTTGTCCTACTTTAACAGGTTAGTGATGCCTTTACATAGCACTGTCCTGTCCTACTTTAACAGGTAACTGATGCCTTGCTATAGCACTGTCCTGTCCTACTTTAACAGGTTAGTTTGATGCCTTCCCATAGCACAGTCCTGTCCTACTTAAGCAGGTAAGCTGGTTTACCTTTCATATTTACAAAATTGGTATTATGTTCAGATACTGCAAATTATGTATGACCCGCATCATGCACACAGAGGTCTAAGGACTTACACGGTAAACCCTGCTCCAGGCCGGCGTTTGCAAGGTTTCATCGTCTTATTTGCAGACATCGTAACCACTGCGCGACTGGCGGTTCTTATGTAGAAATACCCATCAAAATTAAATAGCGATGTTATAAGTAGCTTCAAGTCAAAACAAAAAAATAATATTTAAAGAAATCATTTGTTACCTAAATGGAAGTTTTTATGCCCTCGGTAGGGTGGCATATAGCAGTTGAACTGTCCGTCAGTCTGTCCGTCTGTCTGTCCGTCCGTCCGAAAACTTCATAACTTTGTAACTAATGTTATTTCATGGCTGTTAGAACATGACCATTTTTGTTTTGCCGAAAAGCTCATCGTTTGTGGAGCAAGACGATGGCCATATCTACTCTCCAATGGTCTCTGCTGTTCGTTTACACGGAATCCTTGATAGTTAGTATTTGTGAAACCAATTCTGATTCCTTTAATAGGAACAAGAAAACAACTCATACATCCGATCTCCGTTTCATGTGTTTAGTCATGTGTATTTTCTTAAAATGCTCCTTTATTGTGTCACAAATAAAAATGTTTCATATGAAGTACTTACTAACCTGCTTAGTTTATAACTGTCTGAACGTAGAAGCTATTGTTATACATATGGTTACCTAAAGGTTAAGACTTATGGGCAAATATTTCTTGATGACATATTCAGAGTTTGGTATGGAACATGTTTGTCTGCTGAACTTGAAAAGAATTGTCAAATTAGGTTTCTTTCTAGTGTATTAAAGATTAGTTTTGAAGGGCTTGCAATAGAAAATAAAACTATTCATGATGCCATGAAGCCATCGGCATTTTTAAATAACTTCAGGCATAATTTTATAAGCATACTCAGAATCACATAATAAACTTGCTATTTTTATTTTCTTACATCGCTTGGGAATTTTACAATGACAAGTTAACACAATTCCCGTTGCAGTGAAGTATTTTACAAGGAACAATTATGAAATAAAAAACTATTATTTTAAGGTCAGGATCATGAAATGAAATCTATGTTTAAAGTCATATATTATGACATTTTCAAATTGTTCATCAATACCTTCATGTTCAGGGATATCAGACCACGCTCTATATGATATATTTCTCCACAGACTTTAATAACAGTCCTTTTATCCTTTTTAAAAGAATTTCCTTTGTACATTCTGTACAGACTGCTTTTATAAATGTAAGTCAGAGAAACGAGGCTCATGTATGAGGAAATTAAATTAAAAAAAAAAACGCTTTTCATCAAAGCTTTATTCCGAGTGAAAGACCTGCATTCAACTTGTCTGATTACAGTCATTCTTTCTTTCCATTTACATGTTGACGCACGCAAATGAATGCGTCTTTTCATAAGATTTTCATTTTAAATTTCATTTTGCTTTTGCCAAAAATTGAATGAGCATGTTGCCAGTCGTGTGTTGTTAGCACCGGTATGGTAGAGGCTATAATTTTCCAAACATAATGAAATCTTTGATGAAATCAATACTGTACAGGATATTGCAACTGTAAGAAACATATGTTCTGATTATTTTTTATTTTCTTATTTATGTTCTTGTAAAAAGGTTTTATAATTTAAACACACCAACACTGGTGTCTTTTGTGATTTATACTGAACATACAACAGTGAGTCACTTGGTCTGACTTTACACAAAAGCAATGTTAAGTACTTCCAGTATTTTTAATTCACAAAGGGCTAATTAACAGGTACTTGTGTCCTTAGGTCTAATGCTCTGGACTTGTGAGTTATTTTCACAAATGCACATTCTGGAGCATTTTATAAAAAAAATACTGTCTTGAATCCTAGGCTATCATTTTGTTTTTTTATAACAAAAATTATAGCAGGGCAGGTGGGTAGGTAGTTGAATTAATTTGTATGATAGTTTTATATGTAGATTAATTCATTGATATCTATGATGGTTACAGTAAAATACCATGTATATGGTGCACCCATTTATGTAACAATCTATAATTTTAGAATCAATCACAAAATATTGTTTTTTCGACATCTGGTTCAAGAGGTAGTATCTATAAAAAAGAATGTTGCCAGGAAGAGTGGCATTGAGTGTTACCTTCTTAATATTGCAAACAATTTTCTTTTTGATCAAGACCTCAAAAAACATTAAGGTAGGGGCAATTTTTGTGGTTCGGGGGGTTATCCCAAACAAGCCATTTTTTAAATTAAAACTTACAATGTTATATCGTCAAGAAGTGAATATGTGCAAGGCTCTTTTGTATTCCCCAGTGAAGCACACACTTAAAAGTTATTGTTCTTGAACATAGCTGACAAAGCGATTTGGAGGTGGGGGATAAGGTGATGGGGGAGGTGATGGGGGAGGGATAACAAATCTCTTGTTGACAAACCTTGCCATTTTTACTGGCCAATTGGTTTCTCTTATTGTGATTCTTCCTCCTTTTTATCTGTAAGTATGGATAGTTATGGATAAACTACTTACGTCCTGCATTATACAAAGAATATTAAGTCTTGGCATCAGCAAACCTTGAGAAGGCTAAACAAAGGATCATACACAATTTTGAGCTTTTACTTGTTAGTGTTGTGTAACCTGCAAAGAAGGAAGCATGTCACCTCATTTCAATCATACTTCTACAGAAGAATGGCTTTTGCCAACATCCAAAGAAAACTCACTTTGCAATCCTACCATTTTTACTCACTTTGACTCAATTTAGATATCTTACACCCATATTTGCATGTACACATGATGACATCCAGGACATGCAGCTGATGAACATCCTGCCCAGGGAGACCCTCATTAACCTTATGTCCCAGCATTACCACTCTGTAAGTAGCAAGGAGGACACATATCAGTCGCCTTTTAAATCTTCAGTGGTGATTGATACATGTATAAGGCACACGACAAGCTGGCTTTTATGAGAATAAGCTCACCTGAGTATGATGGCCTTATGTGATAACTCTACGTCCTTCGTCTGTTGTGTTTCGTCAATTTGTAAAAGGTTAATAGTCAAGTGGCCACATTTTCATCCATTCTTGATGATTGGTAAGAATGTTTATATTGAATTACCTAGGCCAAGTTTAACTTTGGGTCACGTTTGCACAAAAACTAGGTCACCAGGTCAAATCTTATTAAAAAAAAATTGCCACCACTGTAGAGGCAAAATGTATGACTCTATCTTGATGAAACTTGGTCAGAATAGTTATCTTGACAATATTAAGATCAAGTTGAAATCTGGATAATGTGTGTCCTAAAACTATGTCACCAAGTAAAATCTACACAAACAAACTTTTAGCACATTAACACTTAAAAGACACCATTTTTCATCCATTCTTGAAAAAACCTGTTCGAATGTTTATATTAACAAACTTTAATTGAGTTCAAATCTTAGTCTTGTGCGGCCAAAAAGGTGGTCACCAGGTCAAATGTTGGGAAAACATTGCTACAACTCTACAGGCTGCATTTATGACCCAGATTTAATGAAACTTGGTCAGACTGTTAATCTGCACAATAGTATTTTTATGTTGACAATATATAGGCAAAGTTTTATTCTGGGTCTTATGTGTCCTTAAACTAGGTCACCAGGTCAAAAGTTAGAAAAAGCCTGTTACTCTAGAAAATTCTATTTCGACTAAATCTTGATAGAACTTTTTCAGGATGTTTACTTTGAAAAAAAAAATGGTTGAGTAAGAATCTGGGTCCAAAACAAGGTTACCAGATCAAAGGTTAGAAGAACCATATTACCACTCTAGATGAAACTTTTAATAATGAAATGTTTATCTCAACAATATTCAGACTGAGATAGAATCTGGATCGCATGTGACTACAAACTAGATCCCCATGTCAAATCTTTAACAAAAACTTGTTACCACTCTAGGGATCACATGTATGACTCAACCTTTATTATGAAACTTGGTCAGAATGTTGGTCTTTTTCATATCTACTCCAAGTTTGAATCTGGGTCATGCGGGTTAAAATAAGGTATCCAGGTCAAGTTTTTGACAATTCATGAGCATTAAACTCAGGTGAGCGCTTCAGGGCCATCATGCCCTCTTGGTTTGAGTACTAAAGGGCAAGAAATAGTACAAACCTGCCAATGGATTTTTTCAGCGATCTTAACTGTACTAGAGGTGAAATATCTTTGAAATGTGATAAACTATTTTACACATATTAAAGAGATATTATGTTTTCCATTTTACTAAATTTTCGTTGTTTATCAATTCAAAACAATTTTCAAAAAACAAACCTCACATCTATCAGTAAACTAGGCAGTTCCTATGCAGATTATATCAACAAAAGATAGCAGAAACCTTAAAGTTTGTAAAATGCAAAGCCATTCAGGCATTTTAAGGTATGTTCCCATATGGTTATTTTCTATACCAGTAATTTTTCAGATGTTCAATTTGCATAACAGTCCCATATTTCAGAGTATTTTAGTGAACATATTCCAATTCTCCTAGCAATAAATGTTATTATTATCATTCCAGATGTGATGCCCTTTAAAGATAACAGGTGCTGATGTTAAAGAAATAATAGTCATTAGATACCACTAATGGCCATTTCTTATGGTGTGCATTCAGCTTAATAAAAACTCATTATGTAGATATGCTTTATCTTGTATCAGAAATAAGTATACGTCTGTTGGAGACAATTGCACTCTATCTTCCCCGATTGAAGCGCGTCTATAATGCAAACAACTTGAGTGAAATGAAAAACAATCCAGCTTGAAAAACAAAACGTTTAAATAAGTATCTGATTCTGTACTGTTTGCTTTTCAAGAATTCAATTATTTAGCAGAGAATGTATATTGCTGATCTGCTTTTTTTTCATCTTGATGCAGCTTATTTAAAATGTACTTGTTAATTTAAACATTATGCCTTATTTATCGACTTAATTTCTATATAATTCACATAATTCTGTTAAATGTTTGAATCCCTTGAGTTTTTATATGAGGGTTTGGTATTTGATCTTAATTTACAAATAAACATCAGTGCAACAATCAGTTATGAGGAAGAGCTTTCTAAATACCCCGCTAGCTGAGGTAGGATTTTAAGGTTGCGGTTGTGTAGTGGTCATGGTGTCCGCCTAGCGACCGTGCACTCACCTGTTCGATCCCTTCTGTGGGATAATTTTTAGATCTCCCTCAAAGACAACAAGTTCTGCTTTAAGTCACAGGAAACGGAATCGAGAGCATTTCAATAAGTCTTCGTCTTTCGATGCAATCTAGCTAAAAAAAAATAGGTTACAATTAAGGATAGATTTCCGCTAGGAACTTTTTGAATACACGCCAAACAAAAGTGTTTTAAGATGCTTTGTAAATACATGCCAAGTTCAATTTAACTTAACTCTATTTATTCCTTTTTCAAAATAAGTGCAACCATGCTTGAAACAATCCCTTTACGTTTTCCATTTTATATCAGCTGCAAGGGGCGGGGACATGTCGCTAATGAAGAACTTCAATACCTGCGCCATCAGGCAAGGCTTTGTGATTAATTCGGTAAGCTGGCCATTGGAAATGCTTAATGTTGAGCGCATGTACATGTAAGACGTTATTTTATCTACTCTAATGGATATTGTTGTAATATATGGTATCTGGTGGTACAAANTTTTTGAATCCCT
Source organism: Dreissena rostriformis (assembly GCA_007657795.1). Lineage (NCBI taxonomy): Eukaryota > Metazoa > Mollusca > Bivalvia > Myida > Dreissenidae > Dreissena > Dreissena rostriformis. The sequence goes on along the minus strand of VMBQ01000239.1, from coordinate 200,113 downwards.
TGAGTTTATATATGTGGGTTTGGTATTTGATCTTAATTTACAAATAAACATCAGTGCAACAATCAGTTATGAGGAAGAGCTTTCTAAATAGCCCGCTAGCTGAGGTAGGATTTTAAGGTTGCGTTTGTGTAGTGGACATGGTGTCCGCCTAGCGACCGTAAACCACACAAAGATCGTCGTGGCGTAGTGGATATGGTGTCCGCCTAGCGATCGGGAGGTCATGGGTTCGATCCCCACTGGGAGCGTTCCTTTGATCTTTCTCAAAGATACCAAGTACCGGTTATAGTCCCAGGGAACGGACTCGAGAGCGTTTATATAAGCCTACGGCTTTCGATGCAATCGAGCTAAAATGAATAGGTTTAAACTAAATCACCTGTTCGATCCCTACTGTGGGATAATTTTTAGATCTCCCTCAAAGACAACAAGTTCTGCTTTAAGTCACAGGAAACAGAATCGAGAGCATTTCAATAAGCCTTCGGCTTACGATGCAATCTAGCTAAAATAAATAGGATACAATTAAGGATAGATTTCCGCTAGGAACTTTTTGAATACATGCCAAACAAAAGTGTTTTAAGATGCTTTGTAAATACATGCCAAGATTAATTTAACTTTACTCTATTTATTCCTTTTTAAAATAAGTGCAACCATGCTTGAAACAATCCCTTCACGTTTTCCATTTTATATCAGCTGCAAGGGAGCGGGGACATGTCCCTGATGAAGAACTTCCATACCTGCGCCATCAGGCAAGGCTTTGTGATTGATTCGGTAAGCTGGTTCATTGTAAATGCTACATGTTGAGCGCATGTACATGTAAGACGTTATTTTATCTACTCTAATGGATATTGTTGTAATATATGGTATCTGGTGGTACAAAATCTGACATGGGGCTGTTTTCTTGCAGACTGGTCAACTATTATTGTTGTGACTATTGAATGCTTATATTCATGATCAGCTGTTGTCAATTATATTTAAGTAGACTGTTATTAAAAAATATGTCATGTCTTTGACATATTTTTAATTGAATGAAGCTGTACAGACAAAAGAGCTAATCTTCTTGCTTGATCACAATTTAAAAAAAATGTGTATGATGTAAAACAATATTTTGCAATTTAGATGTTTTATTCAATTTGCATCATAAAGGTCAAGTCTTTTATCCATGATACATGTTGTTGCTAGAAATGCACTTCTTTATCTTGAATATGAACATTTCTAAGTCTCTTTAAAGCAATAACACTAAATAATTTATGTCCCATTTTTTTTCCAATACATTTTATTTCGAGATTGCATATACAATTATGAACAATAACACAAGCATGTAATACAATCAGAAATGCACATAATAACATATGCAATACATCTAAAGTTAGCTATTTAATGCCTGAAATGTTGCGTTGAAAAAAACATTTATGGCATATAGATGAAAAAAAGACAAATTCCAGTGTATATAGATCAACATGGATGTTTTAATTGAACTATGAGATGACAAAAAGGCATAGATACAAACAATAATAGGTGCATATAACAATAAAGACATTTTTCATTGAGTAAATACAACCAAATGACGACTAAGTTGTTATAACAGATGATAAGGCATAGAGAAACAATAGTAGGTGTTTATAATTGTATAATTAAGTCTATGCAACAATGGCATACACTAGTTCCCATTCAATGTCAAAAGATTCTAAATTATTTTTTGAAATTGATATTTTTTTTCAAGTCATCATATTCGTACTTTATGTATTTCTTGGCTCCAGCTATGCTTGGAATGCATTTATTCATCTTACATTTGTATAAGGATAGCTTTATAAACAAAGTACCATTATTTATTGCACTATCAGACTTTTTTCAAATATCCAAGTAGAAATATTGGCATATTAATGAAAGAAACAGATTGATGGTAGCATTTCATCAATTATTGCTTTAGATATCTTAATTATTTAATTTGCTGTCTTTGCTTTGCAAAATTAAAATTGGGCCAAAACAGAAGAAAGAATTCAGAAATTAGGTTTGCAACGATAATGTGTATTTACAATCATGCTATATTTACAAGGTCAGTCCTAGATAAAACATCTGTGGCTCCTCAAAGTCCTTATTATTTTATAAATGATAACGTTTGGTAATCACCTGATTCCATGGTTGCTATTGTATCATTAGTCAAATGAAATTAGGAAAACTGTCATGACATGACATGAATCTCATTTCATAATCTGTGTCATAATTGTCCCTTTCTTGCCACCTTTTTTACTCACGTTCATCACAAGTACTTTAATTATATTATACTATTAGAGCATTTTCTAAGCTGCTTATGTTTAAATTATTCTGATATGTTTAAACAGGACATGTGTACCGATACATGAATCATAACTATGAAGACAACAGTCTAATATTACCTTTCCATGATAAATCTCCAACAACTTTTCCTAATTATTTTTCTGTATGATACTTATATGGCAATATTTAATGGAAAAATAGATAATTTGAAATGTGATATCTAACAATATGTCTTCGGGTCTTTCTGTTACATATAATACAAGCAATCTCCCTAATTTAATGTTCTTCGTCTAATGTAATTCACTCCGCATTAACTATTGGGTGAATCAACTCAAACTTTGACAGTTTAATGACCTCAGTGTGTATAAGATCGTCAAGACAGGAATTCAGACTGTGACCAGTTTTGGCTGAATTATTTCCTTCTTTTTGTCCGCTGTAGAATATATAGTATTTTTTTTTGTTTCCAAACATGTGTCTGTGACACATTTATAGTCTGTCTTCTTTTGCAGGACCCTCTGTACCACTCAGAAATTCTGACCCTTCATGGATTCCATTTTGAACTGAAGGGGGTTGGTTCCAGAGATGGAATCTACTCCTTCTACATGCAGGTATGTGTCTCACCTGCAATATAGATACATCGTAATAAAATCATTTTAAGATTATGTTTAAATCGATTGACAAATCTAGGACTGAAATGTTTTTATGATATAACTTATAAATATTCATGTGTACACCATAAACAATGTGTGACTGGCATCAACCTTACATTGAATGAGACTGAATTCATTTGCGTTTGCAATTTGGATGTCTTGCCATGCTATCACAAGATCATTGATACAATTTCACTTCACAGTTTTGTTTCCAGAATGGCATTTTGTCAACTGTCTTACATGTAAACAAGAGTGCCATGATGGCCCTGAATCGCTAACCTGACTACCAGATGACCTTCTTTATGACCTCCGATGACCCATATACAATCCCAAGCCAGATTTCATTAATTAATACATTCTGACAAAATTTTTATTAAGACGTGATGAACACTGTGACCTCTTTAACCTACACAAGGATTTACTAGAATTGGCCCGGTGACCTTATTTTTGACCCCAGATGACCCATATACGATCTAAAAAAATATATTATCAAGATAAACATTCTGACCATATTTCATTAAGATGAGATGAAAACTATGACCTCTAGATGACCCAAATACAATCCCAATCCAGATTTCATCAAGATAAACATTCTGACAAAGTTTCATAAAGATCTGATGGAAACTGTGACCTCTATTGTCTACACATGGTTTTTCTATGATTTGACCTAGTGACCTAGTTTTTGACCCCAGATGACCCAAAGACAATTCCAACCCAGATTTTATCAAGATGAACATTCTGGCCAAATTTTATTAAGATTGGATGAAAACTGTGATTTCTACTGTCTACACAAGTTTTGTTTTAAAACTTTGACCTAGTGACCTAGATTTTGACCCTAGATGACCCAAATTCGATATCAACGCAGATTTTAACAAGACAAACATTCTGATCATATTTCATTAAGATCTGATAAAATCTGTGACCTCTATTGTCTACACAAGGTTATTCTATGATTTGACCTAGTGACCTAGTTTCTGACCCCAGATGACCCAAATACAATCCCAACCCAGATTTCATCAAGATAAACATTCTGACCAAATTTCATAAAGATTGGAGGAAAACTGTTACCTCTACTGTCTACACAAACGAATTGTTCACGGACGCACGCACGCACGCACGACGGACGCCGGGCATAACACGATCACATAAGCTCACCGTGTCACTTCGTGACAGTTGAGCTAAAAACAAACACAACAAACAACATGTTGATGAACTGCATGAATAACGTGTTGCCATATAAAATTAGGTATTTTCATTGTTATAATTATGTTGCATTAATATATACAACAGTTGGATTTTTATACAAACAACAGAACTGAACATACCGAAAATCCTAGTTAAATAGTTTGCCTACAAGGTAGGTAAATATTAAGCTGCACAATAATAATTTTGTTACACTGTCTGCTCAATCCTAATTAACCATACTTCTTGAAAAATCAAAACAAATAAAATACATCTTATTAAAAAAATCTTATCGCCTCCTGACGTATTTATATTCAGCGTCTGAAGCCAGGAGACCCAGTGTTGAGTTTCGGTCAGCCAAGCGCCAGACGTTCTCCATGAGGGCTGACAGAGAGGTTCGCTACTGCATCACGGCCCAGTATGTCAAGAAAGGGGAAAACCAGCTTCAAACCACTGGCATAAAAAGCCAGAAGTTTACACTGGGTGAAAAGACCAGTAAATCTGAGGTGAGTTTGAAGTTTAGATCAAGTGATAAATTCTAACTTTTAATAACTTTTTGTTTGAGTCTAAATGTTCCAACCCTCTTCAACAAATACCAACTTTATATAAAGCAAAATGTTCAACTTCATGATGAAGAATTTTCCAGGAATCAAATGTTTTAAAATCTCCAGATCACATTATGAATTTTATAATTTAGCAATTGATCTATACATGTTTTAGACGTATACTTTAAAGAACAAATACAATGTCTAAAGTGTCATTTGAATATATAATTTATTTCATGAATGGCATTTGTTTATCTAATTAACTGTTCAATTACTTACATGTTTTATATCTTTGGTGCAGAATTTAATGTAATATTACATGTGTTTTACATGCATCAATCACTATTGAATGACAAACTGCTCTTCATGTTTCAAATGTATTAACCTGTTTAAGCTTTAAGCATTATGGAATGGTACAATGTCCTGTTTGATTTATGTGCTTAAATAAAAAATGACTCGAAACATGTTCTTAAAATTTGAGCAGCAGCGAATGGATAAGTTGCCTACTTAATGCCTTGAACAATAATGAAAGTAGCCTACATTTTATGTGTTTTTTAAGGTGTTACAAGTTGTTGGTGTAGAGAAGCCACTGTACATCCAGTTTTCTGTATTCTTCCCAACCTCTTAAGATGTCAGAAAAATATTTTACCATGACATTACCATGTCTGTCTGAGAATATAATAAGATTTTTAGTAACCATGATCATAATTTTAATTAAAAAATTGATATGTTTTTGTATGAAGCAATGACATTTCTTGCAAGTTTATTTCGATTATCTTATTATAATAAACGTTTGCAAGAAATATTTTTTATTCTTTTTTGTGGTGTTTTATTCTTAGCTTAAGCTATACATTCTGTTAATTTCCACATGCTGTCTATTTATCATCAATTAATTTCTCTTGAATTTCACATTAAATTGTTTTAAAGCATGGACTTTATCAGTAAATAATTGTACAATAATTGATTGTTATGAATACATGAATGTTATCTATGGTAAAAGCATAAATCAGCCTATAGTAACGGTTTCGTTCAATTTACAAAATATGCTTTATACAGTGAAATATTGCAGTACTTGAACATAAGAAGATTATAGTATGGGATTGGGTCAAGGTTTTATATTTTTTTTAGCCAGTTTTGGCTCCAGTTGCAATTAAGCTTGTCGGATATTTAATTAATATCGTGAATGTGCCAAACTAAATGCCAGTGAAAAATACTTTAGATGCTTGACTTTTTGTATCATGCTTTTTATTGCAATTAATAACAAAAAAACAGCAGTTACCCAGCGAAATACAAAGATAATGATGGTAATTAAGCCTCTGTTAATCTTGATTTGAACCAGTGTTGTTATTGTATTCACCGAACTTTAATTAGAACTGAAATGCAGATTTACCACTGTTGTAGGTAAAGTAATAAATATTTTTTAGAAAATTGTTCCGCAACAATAAAAAATGATCAGATCTTCGCTGTAATAATTAATTCCAAATTCGTTTTGCGTCATTTTATTTAATTGCGATTTAATTAAATTTTTTGGGGGAACTGATTTCATGATCAATATTTTATTTACTGCAGGTTTGATTTCTAGTGCATCTCTGTTAGTTTCACTAATGTTGAGTGATACACTTAATATTTAATATAATAATGCTATTATAACTAATACTTTTCTTGAAACACGTGTGTGTATTCGTTTCTTGTTTTATGAGCCATGAGTGTGTTTTGTGTATAATTTCATTTAGCATAAAACGAACTTATTTTAAATAATTATTCTGAAACCCCTTTCGTCGTACCGCATTCGTAAGTAGATAGTTTAGTAATTGTTAACGATATTTATATATTAATTTTTAATAATTGTTAACAATTGTGTTAAAGATAGTCGCACCTATTAATCATGCTAGCACTGTGATAATTAATATGCTCAACACGGATTGATTGTCGTTAGTGGTTGATTGTCATTAGTAGTTGATTTTCAGTCATTATGTTCATCAGCAGTATTGTATATATGAACTTTTATCACCCCACGCACGCGTTGTGATGCGATCAAACATGGCATTTGAAGGTCATATTAATATCTGTTTTCAAACATAATCACATACTGTACTTTCTCAATTGTACGTTACGTTAACAGTAATGAACAAAATGTAAACCTATTTATTTAAGCTTGATTGCATCGAAAGCCTTAGGCTTATTGAAACGCCTTCGAATCCATTTCCTGGGTAGAACCAGTACGTGGTGTGTTTGGGGGAAGTTGAAAGAACGCACCCCCGTGGTGATCGAACCCATTCGCTAGACGGATACCAAATGCCACAGTGAACAGTATTCAGTCATATAAAAGTTGTCGGATAACGTAGGGAAACGTAGGTAATCAGACTTATCGTATATAAATTGAATATACAATGGGATTTGAAATCAAATAAGCATATTAATACCCCTGCTAAAGAACATCAATGGAAACAAAGATCTATTGTGAAGAAAGACGATGGTCAGATCTACTTTGCAATAATCTCAGCAGTTGTTTAGCATGGAATCCTTGAAAGGAAGTTTTAAGGGATTAAAACAAGAATTGTGAATTATTTTAATAGAAACAACAACAACAAACAATCCGTATGGTCCATTTCCGTAATTCGTCGGTGTATTCAAACTATAATCTTTAAAGAGTTCTTGCCCAAGCATGATGGTTAAGGTAATCTTCTGGAATGTTGTTGCGTTGACAGATATAATTATACACATCTTAAGAAGTTTTATCTGCTTCTGAAATGTAACAACCTTATTATTTTGTGACAGATCCAAACCGACTTCTGTTTCCTAAACATGCTGTATCTCTTTTTTTACAATATGTTTCTTCGTTTGATTGGCACAAAACTGTTCAATATTTACAAAGAATCTGTTTAGTTCCGGACATGTTAAACTCAGTAAAGTCATATTGCTGTTAAGACTGTACCTCATGCACCTAGGATAAAACATGTACATATGAATATATATAAATATATATAAATAAATAAATATATATATATATATATCCGACATTTTTTGTTCATGTTAATTAATTTATTTCTGTTAGCCAGATACTTGTTTATGTATGGATAATAAGAATTACTGTTTTTGTTTAATGCTTTTTGCAAAGCCAAAGTACATTGTATTCCACCCCAGACAAATGATGTTTTTTTAAAAAGAACAAGCCTTGTCACCATAGGATGATAAATGCCCCCTTTTCCCACATTTTTGTAAACCTAAACGCAAAGGGTCTTTCCACATTTTTCGAAACCTAGACGCAAAGTGTGACGGATTTTCAGACGGACAGACAGACGGACGGACGGACAGACGGACAGACGGACAGTGCGATCACTATATGCCCACCTTCGAAGGCATAACAATCAAATCCAGGCAATGAAAAGCTCAAATTTATTCCTCTTTTGTGTTTTTGTAATTATTTATCTCACAAAGATGTTCTTAAAGTATGCTCAAAAATGAAAAACAAAAATGCCAACTTTTTTCTGTACAATCATTGTTAGGACATGTAAATGTGATAAGACCAGCACAGTGATATCAAATGTTTATCACCCTAGCTTTTATGAATGCTCTAGGATGCTATATTCAATTTTACTTCTAAATAAAGAGATTCACATTATATTATTATTTATGTTTTATTCAATGTTTGGAGTTTAACAGAGCCTTTAAATCTGATAATATAATATTTATGTTTTATATTTCTTCGCAGACTTACACAATATTTCCTTAATTCTGTTACAAAATAATAAAGGTGCACTTTTTATAAAAACTGCTTCAATCAATTTAATTCTGAGATTCGTGTATAAGGAACCAACCCCAAGAAAGCAAGATGTGCAGACATTTTTCCTGATAACTGTCATCGTATCCATTTACATTTTGCTCCACGAGGATGAATAGCTCTTTCACAAGGATTTTCTCTTGAAAGTTTAATTTTTTTGTTTGCCATAAATGTAATTATCACATGAGCACATTGCCAGTCACGATCGGCAGTACCGATATAAAATGCTTTAATTATTCACACATAATTCAATCTGAGATGAAATTACAGGATATTTGCGACTGTTAGAACATATGTTCTTATCATTTGTTATGTTCTTCGTAGGAGGTTTTAAAATTAATGAGCGCCAGCTATTATTGGTGTCTTTATGATAAATATTGATACAATAACAGAAAGTCATTTGGGTTTATTAAACATCAATAAGGAGAGGAAATATTGTTTTTTGTTGTTTACTCATTTCACGTTTCTTAATCGATTCAATTAAAAATACAAACAGTTCATCTTCATAAAAAGGACATAGTCAAGCCTCTTTACCAGTGATCCACATGTTCCTATGTAATGTGCCGTTGCTTTACACAGTGCGGGGTCATATTGTTTTTAAAATTCTCTAGGTGATATAGAGGACAAATGGTTTTACTACTTGATACTTCTTTTTTAATAAATTGTGGTTGCCTGTTAAGAAGGAAGTAGATCACCAAATTCCAATCTAATTTCTACTAACTTCAAATGAAAACACATATTGTTCAACTTTTACACGATCCAGACATCTTAAACACAAACTTGCAGGCACAAATAATGACCTATTTCTGTGTATCACAGCTGGAAACATCCAGAACATGCAGCTGATGAACAACCTTCCCAGGGAGACAGTCATTGACCTCCAGTCCCAGCGTTACCACTCAGGAAGTTGCCAGAAGAATAAATAACAGTTTTTTACTATAGGTCGCTTTGGCGGAGTAGATATAGTGACCGCCTAGTGAACAGAAGGTCATGGGTTCGATCCACACTATGGGAGCGTTCTGTAGATCTCCATCAAAGACACCAAGTACTGGTTGTTCCCAGGAAACGGACTCGAGTGTGTTTCAATGGGCCTTAGCTCAAGCAAACTAGGCATTTTTATTGCAGATATCAGTATCAAATATATGTTACAGAAATCTTAAGGTAAACACAATCCAATGCGAAACAGACCATTTGAAGACACATTGTCCATTTTTAGAGTTCAAAGTATGTAAGTAAAAATATTACGATTCTATTTGCTATCAATATTTATTTAATCGATAACCGTTGTGAACTCTTTCTAAAAATACAGTGTGCCAAGAGCTGATGTAAACAAAATGAAGTCATTAGAAAACACAAATGACCATGTCTAACGCTTTTATTGCGGCCTAATACAAAAACATAAGATGTTTTTATCTTGAAGCAGAAATAAGTTTACCTCTGATGGTGACAACAGCAATGTATGTGCCCTAATTGCTGATTGTGTGGGATGCAAACAATTTGACTTAAATGAACTGAAAATCGAGAAAGACAAATATTGTTAATAGATTATTATCCTAATTGCTTGTCGTACATTCAACAGAGAATGTTTAATGTCCATCTGATTACTATTCTAACATCAGCTAATGTGCCATTTACTAATTCATTTTACATTTGTGTCATACTGTTATGTTTTAGCTGAATTACTCTTTTAAATTGTGAAATCACTTGAGGGTTTCAAAAGTGTCTTATATTTAAGCTTTTCAGTTTATATAAGTTCAACAGATTTCCATAAGAGGCTTTGTGAATACCAGCCTAGCTAACTTAGAATTTTCATAAGAAGCGTTGTAGATAAACACCTACATAAGATAAAACTTCCAGTTGTGACTTTGAGAAACCAGCCAAGCATTAGTTAGATTTGTATTAATTACTTTTTAAATACATGCCTAGCTTAGTCACGATTTCCATAAGAAGTTGTGTAAGTACTAGCCGAGGTAAGCTAGGATTTCCATGGGGAGGTTTGTTAACTTACTAAGAAATGGAAAGACAATCTAACACTCATTGACGTTAAAACCTGGGTCAAGGAAATGTTATATGCAAATTAATTAATTACTGGCAACGTTTTATATATGAATACTGTTTGTATATTTTATTAAAATTAGGCAATAATGTTTATTAAACTTAGGCCATTACGTTACAAATTGATTGTAGTAAATGATTTTGAAATAGTATGATTCACATGGTGGCAGCCCTACAAATTATTTTGGTAAAATGTTGTCACGAGTATTAATCAACGTGTTAGTTGTGTCAAAAACTGTGCCTATCCCAATGAAAAAAATACCTTTTGTAAAAAGTAACCTCACTATTGCTAAAAACTGCCTAAGTTGCCTGCTTTGAACATTCAACATGATCAGTAAATGTCTGTGTGGTTAATTTGTACATTAACGTTTAAATAAAACTCTTTAACAATGTATGTGTTTCTGTATGTATACCCTTGCAAACAAAGTTATACAGGGGTTATATAGGAATCACTGTGTCGGTTTGTTGATATGTTGGTTTGCTGGTTTGTTAGGTCCTATAATGTTGCAACTGTTGCCGGCCGCAATGATCATGTCCGACCCCAAACAGGCAAAGTACTTAAAGGTTCATCAAAGACAAACACTCACAGATTTTTGAAAATGACATTTTATATGTTTAGCTCATCTGAGCACAAAGTGATTGAGGTGGGCTAATTTGATCAATCTATATCTTGTGTCCGTCGTGTGAGTTTCAGTGTGTGTCGTCAACTTTTCCCTTGTTATCACGCTAGAAGCCACATGTATGACTCAGTCTTGATTAAACTTGGTCAGAATGTTTATCTAGCAAATATGAAGGCCGTATTTGAATCTGGGTCATGTCGGGTCGCAATATAGATTAACATGTAAAGTCTTCAACAATTGATACATTTGAACACAGGTGAGCGCTTAAGGGCTATGATGGCTCTCTTGTTATAATTACAACATCAATAATCATAAAAGTCACAAAACAAATACTGAAACTTAATTTCTTTAAAACAATTAATGCAATTCTGGAAGCATTAGTCATTTTGCAATTGATAGTCGGTGCATAAAGTGACTGTAATTCAACGCAATCACTATTTCTTATAAGTCATTAATCGGATATGACGTATTTAAAAAATCATTACAATGTTTTTATCTTTTTTTCTCTTTACTATAGGAGAAAGCAGAATTATATTTTTAAGTTGAGTTCTTAATATTGCCAAATTGGTTCATTTTATCGTTCAAGGAAACTAAAGTTTGCCTAGAGTCAAAGAAACTATCTCTGCCATGGTTTTTAAATTAAGAAATCAAATGTGTATATGCACATTTTTTACTTTCGATGAAAACATAAATATTGTATTTTAAATTGTATTTTAATTTATTATCCCTCCTCCTACGATCACCTCCACCTAAATTCTGGTAAACAAAAAAATAAAACATGAATGGCCTAAATTAAATAAGTTTTAAGTCTCCTCTTTTTATCTTTTTATTACAAAATGCCCTTTGGTCATCTAATACAAATATGAAAAAAAACATTTTTTTTTTCACATGAGTATGTCAATTTAACGAGGATTAATTTTAAAATAATGTTCCGCTGGTGCTGTTCTTGTCAATTTATTTAGGAAGAAGAATATTTCAGGAAACCTGTGCTATGCCTATAACACATGTACTGTCATTAGATTTAGCCATTTTGTTCTATTAAGAAGATTTGTCGAAGTCCATGAAATATGGTAAGGTTGCATTGAGGCGAAGATAGTTATAGTAATTGCTTCTCTGGATTTGGAAGAGCTTCATTTGTAAATTACCTTAATGTATATCATTCATGATTATCCAATTTTTATTCCACGGCAAACATTTGACTACTTTATATGCCTTATAGATGTGAACTTCTGGACCGAAAGGGAATTTACCAAGTTACTTCTATCTGGTTGGATTTGACACAAATATCCCAAAATGAGACAAATGTCTTTTCATGTAATCCTGATCAATTCTTGGATGCATTGTTGTTCAGTAAGTCAATCTTTCTTATTAAGAAGAATTGAGCGTCTGTGAATATGTAAAACATTGAATTATTGCTGATGAAAGTAGCGAGAATGTTGTAATGCCATTCCATGCGTTTTATTTATCTATGCTTGCTTTCACTGTTATAGATTCCTTAGAGCTAGTATATTTCATGCTAATGCGGAAGATGCATGGTGGTGTTTTGTTACAGCTGTAAAGTATGAACCCACAATGTAGCTGATTGATAAATTGTATATTTGTTAATGATGAGATAGGATTGGAAATGGAGAAAATGAAAGTGTGAACTTTAAGGAGATTCACCTTTTACGTATTTTACATACACATGACGATATTATTCTGTCTATCTGGTGTGTGCTATAATTATCAGTCAAGTATTAAGCGATACAAGTAATTTATACCACAGGGCTTCTTCCAAATATCAAAGTAACTGAAACTACTTATGGACGGAAGTTTCAGGTCACAAGCGATTCTTTTATGAGACTGCTTGTTTTAAAATATTCAATCATGATTTAATTGGCAACAACAGCTGAGTCACATTGACACGAACTACTTCAGGAAAAAAGAAATGTTGCATAAATATAACAGTCCTTTTTCATTTGATTCATTGGTATGATAGCAGGAAAAGCCAACTATCGGCAAAAAGACAGCAGATAATGTCAGAAGCCAAACATTGTGGTCAGGAACATTCTGTGCGGATATTAAGAAACTATACAAGGCTTGTTTGGCAGGACAGACCAAGATAATGACAGCCAGACATTAGTCTGTCAGAATCTGCATGAGTTTCCATCTATCACAGTTCAAGTCATATGCTACATGATGGTTGCGTGTGTCATATGAATACTCAGCATTTGTAAGAGGTGTGTGTGGAACTGTTCATATGTCAAACATAACATCCAGCTCTTGATTTGGCATTTTTATGTTTGTCAGGTTAGAACTCTATTGGAGAAGCAGAAATGCTTCTTAATTTAAGCTCCTCTGATCTATAAATTAAATGCCACCAGTCATGGAATGTGCTATCCAGAGTTGACCCTTGTGGGTAAAAAGTTCATAAATAACCCATATTTACTTCATAAATAACGCATATTTGTACTTAATTTTTTCTACATGAAATATCTTGGTCCTCCTACTGCACCGAGCTCAATTTGAATCAATTTCACATTAAATATCATTAAATATGTATTAAATTGCTTGGTTGTCCTTATGCACAGAGCCCAATTGGAATAAATTTCACGTTAAATATTAATGAGATTGATTGGTTTTCTTTATGCACAGAGCTCAATTGGAATGAATTTCACATTTAATATTTATTAAATAAAGTCCTTGCATTGCCATAGTTTCATAGACTTGTCAAGAGAACATACATGCCATACGTCCTGATTAAAGTAGGTTGGTCCAGCTTTTGGGATGTTTTGTACCACCGTTCTGACATGAGGAAATATATCCTCACATTTGTAAAAAAATAATGCTTGTTCTACTATGTACTATAAAGTATGCAATATGAAGATTCGTTTGACAAACACTTACTATCACAAATCCGCTTATGACATGACTTGCAAGCTGATTGTTGTATTGACGACTTTTCAGCATTAGAGATCTATGACTTTGTCACTCTCTCATGCGTATGACTGCAGTTACTAAAGACGTACTGTTCTTGAGACGTACTGTTATTGATACATGTACGTGGTTTCTGAAAAACGCTCAGTCAATGTGTGTTTTGGCTACAAATATTTTTTATAATCACCCATACAATTTTCAAGATATTCGGATTTCCAACGTTAATTTATAAAAATAAATTAGGCTTTATAAATTTGTTAGAAAGGTAAAGCCCTTCCACTGAGCGCTCTGCCTATATGTATATTTGAGACACTTGATATTCAGAAATATGCCAAAGATTTAGCTGGAGTACTTAACACAAAAATTCATCTTTAGTGTGAACCTGTCTCAGAGACTAGGCTGTTGCCATGGAAACATAATGGTGTTTTCTTGGCAACAGTCAGTCTGGAAGATCTCATTAATTTGGAATTTATTAAGTTTGTTAACAGGCTTTTGTTAGTGAAGCCATGCATATTTAAAATAAAGCTAAGAATTATATTTTCCAAATTATAGTCAGACATTTTGAACGCTAATAAATTCTATGTGACACTAAAAGTGTCACAGAGCCGTGGAGGACATAGTGGTAAAGTCACACTCAAAAAATGAGTTCAACATATTGTGGGTGAAATGTTTACACTTTTATTACTGTTAATTTCTGTTCAAGCTATATTTTGTCAAATTTCTCCAATAGTACCAGAACGTATCCAATGGTATTTTGTGGTCTTGTCAATTTATATTGGGTCATTATAGATACTACTAATTTTTATATAAATAACATGTTTGTATTGTTACAGATATGTGTACTCATATAGTTTTATTGTTTATTTGAATACAACACTTTTGACAGACACGTTCATTGAGTAAACCGAATAGAATTTAGCTACATTCAATGATTTTGACCTCATTACAATAGGTTTTATAGAGAAACTGTTCAAGGCCTTGGCCCAAACACATTTTTAATCGATTTGCCAAGGTCGTTAATAATTAATAATCCTATCAGAAGGCAGGCTTGAATAGATATTTCAGTTGAAATTGATATTCTTTGAGATATTTGAGATACAGCCATAAATTGTTTGGCTTTTTTAAAATATAATTTCCCAAGTCACCGAATTCCCGCGAATACATTTTTTCTTAAAAAAAATGTGAATATTAATTGACAATATCTCAAAATGCGGTCTCTGAAGCTGACGAGAGCCTCTGCGTTATCAATTTTAGATGCAAATCACTCTAGGCATGTGAATTTGTGCACATGCGTCAATTTTGACGTCAATAATTTTCAAGCCAATAGCAATCAGCATTGATCATTTCATTCTTTTGGTTAATTATGATAATAAGATGCAACACTTGTATTTCCTGTTGGTTGTTAATTGTTTATTGCTCATTTTTTGTTTCGATACAAATTGACTTTCAATATCAGTTGATACCTTGAATATGTATTTAATTTAGAGACAGTTCGAGAGAAGTTACATTATAAATAAAGTAAATAAAGGTAATTTTATTTGCATCGGTAGAAAGTGTTTTCAATATATATAATTATTAAACCTAAACGGTATATGGAAACCTTTTTTTACAGAACAAGAACATCTTGGATTTTGTAGAAATGAGTAGGAAAAAGTAGTTTTGTTACAGAATGTCTTCCATTTTTATTAGATTCTTCTATACTGAATATTGAATTGTTACGTGATGTAACACATGCAATTTTTGCTGTCTTTTTTCAATATTTGTTGCAGGTCCAATCTCCAAATTAGATGGTTATTTAAAAATAAATAAATTCATATACCGTTAACATAGAACATGCTTGATTTTTTTTGCCAGTCTTGTAAGAACAAGAAGATAAAATTACTCCCTTTTTCTTTGCTTCCAGATTATTTTCCGAAACAAGAAGTCTAAATAAAATGTCTTAGTTTGTTATTTCCTGTGTGTAATCAGATGTATTTTTATAATAGAAAATGGTGCCAGTGTATTGTCATCTTGCTTGCAACCTTATTATTTTTGTTCACTGTATTTCCACTTTATTGTACCAGTGTGATTCGAGTGTGTTGGCTTTAATAACAATGACAATACACTGGTTATAGTGCCAGTGTATTGTCAGACATAAGTATTGCAAGCCAGTGTCACCAGTTTTATCTACGTATGTTGTCAGATTGATATGAGTCGCGCTCTGAGAAAAAGGGGTTTCATGCATGTGCGTAAAGTGTCGTCCCTGATTAGCCTGTGAAGTTCGCACAGGTTAATTAGGGACGACACTTTCCGTCTAAACTGGATTTTGGTCAAGACTAGTCTTTCTTTAAACAAAATATACAATAAAAGTACTTAACACACATGCATTAAACCCTCTTTTCACAGAGCGAGGCTCATATATATGTAACCAGTCTTAAGTCTATGTGTCATCAATTTGTAGTCAGTTTGTTTACAATCTTTTGTCAGAAAAAAAACTTTTTATAAGGGTCAACACGTCCAACACGCCAGAACGATATGGCAGAAAACGGCCATTACAATTTCTAGGCATCCGTCATCTTATGTGCTGTTTTAAGTACATGCTCTTTGTCTTCCTATGTGCTGTTTTAAGTACATGCTCTTTGTCTAATCAGATTCTATTGGCTAACCTGCACCTGTTACCTTTACGGAGAACGGTGTTATGCGATTTTAACGCAACACGCAGTGGACTATTTTCATGACGCAAACATGTTATGTATAGAATAATCTTCCGTTCCGCGCAAAAGTTTTATTTTCCCTGATCTATTAATAGCCTCAGATTGTGAATGACCTCTAGTTTTAGTTTAGTTTAAACCTATTTATTTTAGCTCGATTGCATCGAAAGCCGTAGGCTTATATAAACGCTCTCGAGTCCTTTTCCTGGGACTAGAACCAGTACTTGGTGTCTTTGGGGGAGATCAAAGGAACGCTCCCAGTGGGATTCGAACCCATGACCTCCAGATCGCTAGGCGGACACCATATCCACTACGCCACGGCGATCTTTGACCTCTGCTGCGCAAAAATACTACGTTTTTGACGTAGCTGATAGTGGACTATTTACTCATTCATAAAATTACTCTTCCGCGACACGTATAGTTAAACACTAGTTTTTTTACTTTTTCTTTATACGATACGTTCAAAACTATTCCATTTAACACGATATTCATATTATTTGTCAATTTGCAAATGAATGTAGTTCAGGAACTGAAACTGCGTCGCAAACTCTTTTTTGCGCGTATGCTGACAGTTAATAGGTTTTTAATCCTTAATGCACTCTGGGTTGAAATTTGTAATAGTAACCTTAGTTGTTCGCAAGCGAACAACTAAAAGAGGAGAATGGCATGTATAAGCTATAGGCATAGCATGAATGAACTCTCTTCAAACCACCATGAAATTCAAATCATAGGCACTATACAAATAGAGGGGCAAATGTATGAAGGGGCAAATGTCCAACTTGAGAATTTGAGTGAAGGGGCATATTTCCACCTTGAGAATTTGAGTGAAGGGAAAATGTCTACCTTGAGCATTTGGTTGAAGGGTCAAATGTCCGTTTAGTCCTGATTTCATGAAGGGGCAAATGTCTGAAGGGGCAAATGTCCTACATTCGATTGACTGGCATCATGAGGCGCTTGGAAAATGCATCAAATTTTAATTTTTGGTAATTTGCATTTGAAAAATGTATACGTTTATATTTAATAGAATTATCAGCATGATATAATTGTGCGTCTTAAGCATTTTATAGTTTGTTATTGGAAATGTGCTTAGTTTGTACCGTTCTTCTTAAATAAGCTATTTATGTTCTTTATTATTGTTTTTGTTTAGTTGGCCCAAGGCAAAAATATTCAGTAGGCGTACTCTGAAGTCTGTCTTGATGGAAATACTTTTTTAATCGGCTTGCTATGAGCCAGTAAATAATGTATTAATGCACATCAATCGTTAGGTAGTGATGCTTCTTGTTCCATGATTAATTAACATGAAAACGTTCCTATTGATGTCCTTATCAACTATCATTAGACTGCTTTACTACTAACTAGCATGTGCGCATTCCACTAGTTTTTACACAGTTTCTTTTTTTCAACAGATTTTCTATCCTGTTATCATTTAAATTCAGTTTGAAGATCAGTTATTAGTTGAATGTTAAAGTTCAGTTGTGAAAAGGCAGCAAAGATTGTTTTTGTTTATTTTCGTTATAATTGAAAAATATTTCTGCATAATATGCCCTCTCAGATTGATTTTTTATTTCACTTTGACTGATGCCTTGTCATAAATAAAATCAATCAAGATAGCAGGCAGTCTTTGACATTAAGAATATAAATCAAGGAACCAGCATCAAGGGCGCTCTGACTGATAGCTGACATTTCAACGTCTCAGAAAGTAACTTGAAATATTAATCATTAAAAGTGCCAGAAATTATTCCTGGAGTAGTGGGTTGCAGTAATAAATAAATGTTAATATTGTACATTTGAATAAAAATACAACGAAAAACCAATTCTCAGAAGTTGTTGAAAGCAACAAAAACTAGTTAATGAAAATTTGAAATTGCAATCGTTTTAATAAATTAAAGTTGTTTTGTATTATTATGATTTTAATTTAGCATGTATGTGACAGTGTGTAAGTAGAATAATTGCTGGGATTGTCTATCTCCATATTAATTAGTTTCTCTTTAGAGGCAAGCATTTAGATATGGCTCCATCCTTTTGTCAGTCGATCAGTCTGTCAGTCAATACAAAATAATGTCAGACGAAATACTTCTCAACTTCTTGGCAACCAAGAACATGAAAACTGATACTCATTGCCCTTGTTTTTATGATAATTGTTCTACGTTTAAAATTTCTAAAGAAATTCCCCTTTCAAAACTTTAAATTTTTGTAACATTGTTATTACAACTTGATACCTACATGTGGCATTGAGCTTTATTTCTCTATTGTGAAAAGCTCTCATGTTTCAATAAGCGCAATATTCATTGCAAGTTAGTGAATTTCAGTTGAATATTACAAGGTAGCGTGGACTAGCAAATATTTCTATGAGCATTATATTTGTTTGCATTTTAGGTACACTTCAGCAGCACTTAGTATGGGTTGCAGGCCTTAAGTCTTTCAATTATTTCTATCAGACCTGTCTCTATTTTAGCCAACGGATTTTTAGACTTAAGTCTAAAAATAAAGAATATCTTTAAACTTTAAAATACTAAAACTACTCGAATGTCAAGTCTAGCGTGGCAGTAAACACATTTAATTATATTTTTTTGAAAATCGTCATTTTAACAAAACTGTGAACAAGTCCGTTTAAAAAAAATATGTTATATAATTATAAACGAACCATTTTGAGTGTGCATATATAATGCAAACTCTGAGGTACTTATATTAAGTCTATGACTATTCTTAAGTTAAAGAATGGGTTTGTATATATTGGCCCAGTACTGACTCCATTGTTAAGGAATTTAGCTGCACATAAGTAAGTTTAAACTAGAAGGTACAGCTTCCTTATTATTTCTATCAGTCTTTAGTGTATTCAATATGCGATCATGTGGTTTTCAGCTGCACATAAGTATAGGCTAATTGGGCCAGTCTCTATCCATCATTACCACGGTTAGTACATGGACTGGGCTTGATATAGAGGGGAGGGCTTTGCACGTATTTTACCCAAAGGATTTTGAAAGCAAGTGAAAAAAGTACTCACCTATTCCAATTGTACATGTATGTGTTTTCAGAGGACTCCGAGATTGACTTAAATTTATTTCCACATTTACATGGGCTGTCATCGTCTTTTGGTCAACTGTTAACATTAATATAATTTGAATTGAAATTTGGCCTACTGTAATGACAGTTTCAGAAAGCCACGTGGAATTGAGCTTTACTGTTTAATGCTATTTGGAAACTTGGTTCTGTTTGGATCAATATGATTTGATGGAAGCTATATGAAAGAAAAGTAAAATATTTAAAATATCAAATTGCAAGAATGCCACTGATTTGAGGGTACATCCTGCTTCCTCTGACCTTGAGATTTATGGTTATGCATAACAAAGTCTGGGATATTTACCTAGTAAGCCGCTTCATGCACAAATAGGTCTTATGCCATATATGGCCAGTGTAGCTCCGGACCAGATTGCGCATTTGTGCAGTCTGTTAAGGAGCAACGCTGTCCGCTAATGAGACCACACAACCTTACTTGACTTTATAGCGGAAAGGGTAGCTCCTGACCAGACTGCGCGGCTGCACAGGCTGGTCTGGAGGTACACTGGAAAAATGTGGCATAAAAAATATTTTGCATGATGCGGGTCCTACAGTCTCTATAAAGTGTTCATACTCCACATTCCTCCTCCATTCAGATGTGCTGTTGCGATGCCTGGGTCTCGAATGGGAGTTACACCGGCCGTTCCTGCGCAAGTCCAAGACCCTGACCTCGCTCTTGCTTGGCGTGGACGACCCCAGGCCTCAGCTATATAACAAGAGTGCTGCGTCCGAGACCCTCGACAACTACATTAAGAAGAGCAACTTCTACAGGTTACATTGGCTTTAAAAACTAAATCCTTTGTTATGATTATTCACGAAATTAATATAGTGATTATTTTTTTAGAAAATCAGGATTGAGGGCATATATATTGGAACGTTTTTCATGATTTAGATTATCCATTCCATTTATCAGAATTGATTTGATAGGCAGTGTTTATAATATTTTGTCTCTTCCAGTAATGAGTTACGTGAGATGTCAAACCGACTGAGTACCGTTGAAGGCCTGGTAAAGTCCCTCATCAAAGGGTTAGTGTCACTGTCAGGTAAAGTCCCTTATCAAAGGGTAAGTGTCAATTTCAGGTAAAGTCCCTCATCAAAGGGTAAGTGTCACTTTGAGGTAAAGTCCCTCATCAAAGGGTAAGTGTCACTTTCAGGTTAAGTTCATTATCAAAGGGTAAGTGTCACTTACAGGTAGAGTCCCTTTTCAAAGGGTAAGTGTCACTTTCAGGTAAAGTCCCTCATCAAAGGGTAAGTATCACTGTCAGGTAAAATCCCTTATCAAAGGGTTAGTGTCACTTTCAGGCAAAGTCCCTCATCAAATGGTAAGTGCTTCTTTCAGGTAAAGTCCCTTAGCAAAGGGTAAGTGTCACTTTCATTTAAAGTCCCTCATCAAAGGGTAAGTGTCACTGTCAGGTAAAGTCCCTTTTCAAAGGGTAAGTGTAACTTTCAGATAAAGTCCCTAATCAAAGGGCTAGTATAACTTTCAGGTAAAGTNGGGGGGGGGGGGGGGGGGGGAATTCACTGATAATTCAAAACGATGAAAATATAAAATGATTATAAAGTTCTGGAAAAGTATAATTATATTTTAGTAAGTACAATGTTTGCAGGAGATTGTCGGGTTCAATCAAAACACAATACGAGGAAACAACATAAAAATGATAATAACATTTCTTCAACAGTTCAACATCATTATCTTTAGCTTTCCCATGGGTATCAACCTTTTCCATATAATTGTCCATGTTAAATGATATTAAGAACAAAATGGACTTTTGTTGTAAAATACCAATCCCAATTATATATATTTGTGTGGAGATCTATAAGCTCATCTGTGAAAATAACTGAAAGCAATAGGATTTCTTAAAGTACTGATTAAGTGATATTTGAATTAGTGTAGCTCGAGCATGGACGTCTTAGATGTGTTTGAAGAGGTTGGCCAAAAAGTAATAATAAGTAATGTAATATAAAAAGCAATTATTGAGAAAATATGGTATTTATAATGCAGAACATGAAACGACAAAAAAAGTAAATATATAAAACCAAAAAGCAACCACCTTTATACGTCAGAAAACGCCAAATATAAGTTTTGCGATTTTACCACCTCTAGTTTTCCTGTTCCTGCATTGTTAATTTCCTGTCCATGTCTAGAGCAATTACCGTTTGAGACTCCTGAAATGTTCTGATTATCTATACATTTTGACCCAATGTACTTTGTAATGTTTGTTCAGGAAACCAGGATTCACAACACAGTCTAAATGGCAGAGTTTAGTGCGTAAGAGACATAGTTATCCTAGATACATCTGATAAAAGTTTTATTTAGGAATGTTCTGACACAACCATAAGGTTTTAAATATGAAAAGGATAGGCAGAATGTAAAACAAAGTTGAAGCCACGCAACATGATTAAGCAGTTTTCAAGCATTTAAACAAGTTTTTTTCCCTCACGAATTTTACAGTTTTCGGAAGCTTTTTATGAAAGATTAATTTTCATTCATTAAACTTTGGAAATATTTGTGAGCTCTTTTAACTGTAGGTTTACAGTTGAAGACCTGAGTATATTCCAGTGATCTTCTAGTGAAATAATAGTTACAATAATCCAACTCCCATGCAGCTATTGACCCTCTGGGTCGCTCTATGTATGTACTCATAAAAGCTCAGAGTATTCAAGAAGAACTTGTGAACTAATCAATAATAGAGTACCTTGCATATATGTTTATAATTCAGGAATCTTGTCCTTAATTATTAAGGAGTTATGTTTATAAATCAGGAGTCTTGTCTAGAATTCTAGAGTCTTGTCTATAATTCAAGAGTCTTGTCTATAATTCAATACTAGTATTGTCTATAATTCAGGAGTCTTTTCTAAAATTCAGGAGATATGTCTTTATTTCAGGATTCCTGTCTATCATTCAGGAGTCCTGTCTATAATTCAGGAGTTTTTTCTATAATTCAGGAGTTATGTCTATAATTAAGTAGATATGTCTATAATTCAGGAGTTGTGTCTATAACTCAGGAGTCCTATCAATAATTCAGGAGTTATGTCTATAATTCAGGAGTTAAATCTATAATCAGGGCCCTTGCTACACTTTGGGGGATTTTGGCCGGGAACCTTAGAGGGGGAATTTCGCGTCGTTTTGGGCGAAAAGGTGAATTTTAGAAAATCTTTTCACCAGCCATTCAACACTTAAAATTGCTATGTTTTATTTATTATTTTATTTATATACATTGAATCAAAGGTTAATAGCACGANAAAAAAAAAGAAAAAAAAAAAAAAAAAAAAAAAAAAAAAAATTGAGGGGGGAATTTTTAGCTGAAATAGGGGACAAAAGTATACTATTTTAATGGGGGAATGGGGCCGAATTTTGCCCCCAAAACGGCCAAACGAGGGCCCTGATAATTCAGGAGTTAAGTCTTTTATTCAGGTGTTATGTTTATAATTCAGGAATTATTTATTTAATTCGAGTCCTGTCTATATTTCAGGAGTTATGTCTTTAATTCAGGAGTTATGTCTATAATTCAGGAGTCATGTCTATAATTAAGGAGTTATGTCTATAATTCAGGAGTAATGTCTTTAATTCAGGAGTTATGTCTATAATTCAAGAGTTATGTCTTTTATTCGGGAGTCGTTCATATAATCCAGGAGTTATGTTTCTACTTGAGAAGTCGTGTGTATTATTCAGGATGTATCGTGTTTATAATTCAGGGATCCTGTCTATAATTAATGAGTTCTGTCTGTAATACATAAGTCGTGTCTACTATTCATAAGTTATGTTTATGAACGATGAGTCTTGTTTATAATTCAGGATTTTTGTAAACTATATAATTCTGGAGTCATGTCTATAATTCAGGTGTGTGAAGCTCATGCTGGCCAACATCCGCAACGAGACTGTCTGCAGGTACCATGCTGTTGCCTCAACCGTAAGTTTTGTCCAATCAAAATCATTCATGTTGCTTCCTTCTGCTGTTTACATCTGTGTTTTTCTATGTCTAGACAGATTTTAACATATTCACTTTCATTGCTTTTTTCAAATTACTTGCAGTGTATTTTCTTAACAAGGCTTCACCCTCATGTTCCTTTTTAGCTTAGGTGAGCTTTTAGGATCGGTCTTTGCCCGTCGTCTGTCCGTCCGTACGTTCGTTAACATTGGTTTGTAAACACTTTAGAGGCCACAGTTCTTGTCCGATCTTCATGAAACTTGGTCAGAAGATTTGTCCCAATGAAATCTCGATCGAGTTCGAGACTGGGTCATGCTGGGTCAAAAACTAGGTCACTAGGTAAAAAAAGAAAAACCTTGTAAATACTGTTAAGTCACTTTTCATGCCCAATCTTCATGTAACTTTGTCAAAATGTTTGTCTTAATGATATGTTGGTTGAGTTGAAAAGTAGTTCCGGTCTGTTAAAAAACATGGCCGCCAGTAGGCGGGGCAGTTTTCCTTATTTGGCTCTAGAGAAACCTTGTAAACACTCTAGAAGTCACAATTTTTGCCCAATCGTCATGAAATTTGGTAAAAATGTTGGTTTTATTGATATCTCGGACAAGTTTGAAAATGGTTCAGATCGGTGAAAAACATGGCCACCAGGGGGCGGGGCAGTTTTCTCAATATGTACATAGTGAAAACATGTGAACACTCTATAAGTCACAATTTTGGTCCAATCTTCATGAAATTTTGTCAGAACATTTGTTTCCTAGATATGTGAGTTTTGTTCGAAAATGGTTCCGGTCCGTTGAAAAACATGGCTGCCAGGGGGACGGGGCAGTTTTCCTGACATTTATATAGTAAAAAAGGCTTGTGAACAGTCAAAAAGTCACACTTTTTGCCCAATCATCATGAAGCTTGGTCAAAACATTGGTTTTCATTGATATCTCGGACGAGTTCAAAATTGGTCCAGATCGATGAAAAACATGGCCGCCAGTGGGCGGTGCAGTTTTCTCTATATGAATATAGTGAAAACATGTGAACACTCTAGAAGTCACATTTTAGGCCCAATTTTCATGAAATTTGGTCAGAACATTTGTTTCTTAGATACGAGAGTTGAGTTCGAAAATGGTTCCGTTCCGTTGAAAAACATGGCTGCCAGGGGGGGGGGTGGCGCATTTTCCTTATATTTATATAGTAAAAGAAAAGCTTGAAACACTCTAGAAATCATAATTTTTGCCTAATCATCGTGAAACTTAGTCAAGACATTGGTTTTATGGATATCTCGGACAAGTTGGAAAATGGCTTAGATCGGTGAAAAACACACACTATTTAGCTCTCCTGATTGCTCAGGTGAGGTTTAAGGATCGGTCTTTGTCCGTCGTCCGTCCGTCCGTCCACATTTGGTTTGTAGACACTCTAGTATTCACATTTCTCAAGCATTCTTTATCAAAGTTGCTTAGAAGCTATATGGCCACATGATCTCAGTCAAGTTTGATAATGAGCAAAATTGCATAATATATGCCAGAATTTTCATTATACAAAATCCTTGTTTATCTTAAACCACAGAGCACGCAGCTTTGATATTTGATATGTGACAACGATTGTTCAAATCATGCCACTGGGTAAGCTCATTTCATAGGCGAGCGATCTAGGGCCATCTTGGCCCTCTTGTTTATGTTAAGTGCTGATAGAGCATTGGAAAATGTTCACCTTGTATGTTTTAAATTGTGGAATAACATGAAGTTATATAAGAAACCATTTCTGATGAGCTGTGTTGCAACAACGTTGAGAGATGATGTCTTAGTTTTAACTTTTAAATCTACATATAAACTCGCATCTACTTACTTACTTATTCCTCTTCGCCCTGGTCGGAGCATATGGCTTTTACCACAGCTCTCGCATTTAGTGTTATAATTTATTTTTATGAGTGTGCATACTGTTGCACAATCTTATTGCTAACACCCCAATGTGTTTAATATATAAAACTGTGTTATTAATTGTAATTCATATGAGTTTCATCATCACTGTGACAGAATATAATAATTATTAGCAGTTTTGTTAAATATAGCAGCAAATTAATTATATCTGCATGGCTATTTTAGCATCAACAAGAGAGGGTAGTGCTGGCCAGTGAGAGATGGCTGGAACTCAATCCGATACCTGATGTAAGTGATACATTGGTTCATACATATGTTAAGCAGTGTTTAGGTGAGAGATGTCTAGAACTCAATCTGATACCAGATGTAGGTGATACATTGATTCATACATATGTTAAGCAGTGTTTAGGTGAGAGATTGCTAGAACTCAATCTAATATCAGATGTAAGTGATACATTGCTTCATACCTATGTTAAGCAGTGAATAGGTGAGAGGTGGCAAAAACTCAATCTGATACCAGATGTAAGTGATACATTGGTCCATACATATGTTAAGCCGTGTTTAGTTGAGAGTTGGCTGGAACCAAATCATTGCTTCATACATATGTTGGCTAGAACTCAATCTGATACCAGATGTAAGTGATACATTGATTCATAACTATGTTAATCAGTGTTTAGGTAGGAGATGGATAGAACTCAATCTGATACCATATGTAAATGATACAGTGCTTCATACCTATATAAAGCAGTGTTTAGGTGAAGGGGTCAAAACTGTGATTTTATCAGGTAATTTAAATTAGCACCAATGATACAAAAAGGAAATTATATCATTTCTGTGCCCCACTTTTGTAGAATAAATATCACAAAATGTGTTACTATTAAGGGAAGAATATTAATTTTCTAGAGGAGGAAAGACTATGAACCAAACTTGCTAGTAAGGTCTGGTTTCTGACTGGTTTAATCATAAATGGTGATGTAATGAAAACAAAAAAATATCATAGTGCATTCTGGGTATATGCATACAAGGGAACAAAAAGGAAGATAACCCGCCACAAATTAATTTTAATAGTTATGATACCTCGCCTAATCAATGATTAAGACATGATAACTCAATCTGATAACTGATCTATACAGATACACATATATAGCTTTTATTGACATATTATATTGCGCTTCACATTTACATAGTATGCATTAATAAGACGAAAACGTATACATATCTAAATAAACATGAAGGTATCATACCTACATTTGCATTTGAAGTACAGATTTCACAAAAAACAACATTTTATAATACATCTTTTACCTAAATGTTATTGGATCACATGCTTGTGTATAACAGTAATATAATTTACATTAATGATTTGAGTACATTTATGTGATGCATTTATGTAGTATTATAATGTACTTGAATTATATCACTAATTCATTACCTGTATAGTTGTAATGTACGTCTGTGATAAATTCCATGCTATACTAAACAATGCTAATAATAATATGAACACAAATAAAATCAGGATGTGGACTTGTGCATATGATTATGTCTGCCGATTTTCAGTAAAAACTGCACTTATTAAAATGTGAATGCATGCACGCTTTTTTAACAGTATTTTCTAATGCAGTCCATGTATTTACTTAAAGTGTCTTAGTTTTTCACATAGAACTGGTAAACCAGATATCCCAGGAAAAGTGTGAGTTGGTGAACAAACCGATGTGATATGGCTAAAATAGTGTTGAAAATGGCAAAATTCCGATTAAACAAACAAAAACGTTCAAGAAGTCTATTTAAATAATGCTTGTCAAATTTGCATACCAAAATCATTTAACAGAGAAGTCACATTTGATGACATTTGCATAGAAATCTACAATGAATCTCTGTGGAAATCAATGATCCGTTTTAAATTACTTTATAGTGAAATCCTTTTAAACTTGCGCTCAAATGCTTTTCTTGTTAGATATTTGACAAGATCTCAGTTGGCTGAAGTACCTCAGTTTAAATGCTTCTATATAAGTATTTTGGAATGCAATAAATGCGTTTGCTTTTCTATTGAATCAATCTTAACCTTGAACAAATGCGAAAAGAGGTCCTTGAATTGTACTACAAATCCTTGCATTTTCAGCAGTTACCTTTAAAAACAAATATATTTGTATTCAAATCTTTAAAAACGTCATGAAAAAGAAGTGTTTTGTAAGATAAATGCAAATGTAATTAATTGCATTTTCGTTTGCGAAGATAAAAAAATAGTTTGAATGTTCCCAAGGTATGAATTCTGCATTTTCAAGAAATTATGCAATGAGTATAAATTGTGTTCTGCTTGGTGAAAAAAATTTCGGCCCCTAAAGATTTTTTATTGTGTGCAAAATAAATAGGCAAAATAAAAGTATTTGTTACTTTCAGCTTAATTGGTTTTAAAAATAATGCATGGGAAAACAGGTTAATGCAGATACATGGTTAGCAAAATGTGAATAAGAAGCGTCAAGTGAAAAAAAGTTAATATGTAAACAAATCATTTGTTACCTTAATAGAAGTTTACCATTAAGAAATCCATCTTTTTCATGCTGTATTTATCAAATTGAAATATTTGGACCAAGAATGTCCAGGCGGTTGAATAAACTGCTCAGTAGCTCATGAATCAATTATGTATGTCCCTTGAATGATTTGAATTTCATATTTTAGCTTTAGCCTATCATCAGCAAATGTTATCAAAATGTTTGAAGTTACAATACCTGAGAAAAATTTGTTGATTGGCCTTAATGCTATCTTATCTCTTGTCAACTGTACTTCTTCACGGTGGATATGGAATCTCTCATAAAACAACTATACATGTAGTTTCATGGCTGTTAGAACATGAATATCTTTGTTTTTCAGTCTGCCAAAAAGTTCATCGGTCGTAGAGCGAGACGATGGTCAGATTTACTCCCCAATGTTCTCGGCTGTTCGTCTACACGGAATCCTTGATAGTTAGTATTAATTTCTTCAATAGAAGTAACTAAAAAACTAATACATCCCATATCTGTTACATGTTAAGTCATGTTCATGTTCTTATAATGCTTCTGTATCTCTGACTTAAAGTACAGTCCTTTAATCATTTTACAAAGAATTTCGTTTGGACATTATGTACAGACTGATTTCATAAATGTAACTCAGAGACACAAGACTCATGTATGAGGAAATTTAAAAAAAAAACGCTTTTCATCAAAACTTTCTTCCAAGTGAAAGACATGCCTTCATATTGTCTGATTACTGTCATTCTTTATGTCCTTTAATGTTGATGCATACAAATGATTGCATCAACAAAAAAAAAAAATCATTTTACAATTTCAATTTGCTTAGGCAGAAATTTAATTAGCATGTTGCCAGTCGTATGTTGTCAGCAGGGGTATTTAAGAGGCTATGATTTGCCTAACATAATTAAATCTAAGATGAAATCAATACTTTACAGGATATTGAAACTGTTAGAAACATATGTTCTGATTATTTTTTATTTTCTTATTTATGTTCCCTATAAGTAGGTTTTATAATAAAAGAACAACATCAACACTGTTGTCTTTTTTGATTTATACTGAACATATAACAGTGAATCATTTGGTCTGACTTAACGCTGAAACCAATTTTTTAGTACGTCCAGTATTTATAATTCACAAAGGGCAAATTAACAGGTACTTGTTTCCTCTGTTCTAATGCTCTGGACTTGTGAGTTATTTTCGCAAATGCACACTCTGGAACATTTTGTAAAAAAATACTGTCTTAAATCCAGAGCTATCATTAACAATTGTTTTTTGTTGTTTTTGTTTTAACACAAATTGTAGCAGGGTAGGTGGGTAAGTAGGTAGTTGAATTATTTATTATCATTGATATCTATGATAATAACAGTAAAGTACCATGTATATGGTGCACCCATTCATGTAACAATCTATAATTTAAGGAGCAATCACAAAAAGATTTTTTTGACATATGGTTCAAGAGGTAGTATCTATAAAAGAGTGTGTTGTGAAAAAAAATATGTTGCCAGGAAGAGTGACATTGAGTGTGACCTTCTTAAGATGGCAAACAATTTGTTTTTGATCCAGACCTCAAACAAACATTTAGGGGGGGGGGCATTTTTTTNATTTTTTTTGGTTCGGGGGGGGGGAGGTGGTTATCCCAAACAAGCCATGTTTTAATTAAAACTTATTATATTTCATCGTCAAGAAGTGAATATGTGCAAGGCTCTTTTTTTTTGATTACCCAGTGAAGCACACATTTCTAAGTTATGTTTTCTTGAACATAGTTGACAAAGCGATGTGGAGGTGGGGGGGGATAACAAATCTCTTGTTGATAAACCTTGCCATTTTTACTGGACAGTTGGCTTTTCTTTTTGTGACACTTCCTACTCTCCATCTTTTAGTATGGATATCTCTTATTTTCAAACTACTTACTTCCTGCATTATACAAATAATGTTCAGTCTTGGCATCAGCAAACATTGAGAAGGCTGAACAAAGGATCATACACATTTTGGGTTTCACTTGTTAGTGTTGTTTGTAACCTGCAAAGAAGGAAGCAGATCACCTAATTCCAATCTTACTTCTACCCTTAGGAGTTTGGCTTTTGCCAACATCCAAAGGAAACCCACAATAAAATTATTCCATTTTGTTCTCATATTTTCCCATTTGGACACAATTTAGATATCTTACACCCACAAGCAAGCACACGAGGTCACATATTTCTGTTTATTTCAGCGGTGAACATCCAGGACATGAACCTGATGAACATCCTGCCCCGAAAGACCCTCATTGACCTTCTGTCCCAGCATAACCACTCTGTAAGTGGCAAAACACATTCGACGCTTTTATCTTGTAGCAGAAATAAGTACACCTCTGTTGGGGAGAATTACACTCTATCTGCAATAAAATCAATCAATCACTTAAAAACAAATGTCACCCATGCTTGATACCAGCCCGTTACATTGTTTAATTTCTTTAAGCTGCAAGGGGGCGGGCACATATGCCTGATGAAGAACTTCAATACCTGCGCCATCAGGCAAGGGTTTGTGATTGATTCGGTTAGCTGGCCATTGTTAATGCTACATGTTGAGCGCATATACATGTATTGCTGTGTTTTAATTAGGGTGAGAATAGCCTAAGACGTTATTTAATCTTCTCTTATGAATAATGATGTAATATAAGGTATCTGGTGGTATGAGCTGGACTGTTTTCTTGCAGAGAGATAAACTATTAGTGTTGTGACTAGTGATTGATTATATACATGATCAGCTTTTTTCAATTACATTAAAGCAGACAGTTGTAAAACATATGTCATGTCAATAAAAACAAATGTGTTTTTAAAGCAAGATTACATGCAAGCTTAACAACAATTATTAACGTATGTCACAGAAGATTACATAATTTGTTGTCATGCAAATTAAAATGGGACAAGAACAGAAAAGAAGTAATTCTTATCTTTCTTTAAGAAAAATGTTATTTCTTTTAAATCATGCAATGTTAACAAGGTCAAGCATTGGTAAAATCTGTTGTTCCTAATGTCCTAACTATTGTATGCATAATTAGGGTTTGTAATCATCTGATGCCATGCTATCTATTTTATCATTAGTCAAATGAAGTGAGTAAAACTGTGATGACATGACATGAATCTCATTGATCTTAGACATAATTGTCCTTTTCATTGCCACATTGTCCACTGAGGTTCGTCACAAGTTCTTTAATTATGTAATGCTATAAGAGAGCATTGTGTAATCAGCTTATGTTTAAATAATTCTGATCTGTTTAAACAGGACGTGTGTACTGATGAATGAATCGGAACTATGGAGAAAACAGTCTAAAATTGCCTTTCCGTGATAAATTGCCACAAACGTTTCCTAATGATTTGTTTTGTTTGGTTGTAATATAGCAATATTTTTATGGAAAATTGGATAATTTGAAAAGTTATACATTACAATATGTTTTCCGGTTTTCTGGTACACATAATACAAGCATCTCTCAAAATTAATGTTCTCTCTCTTATGTAATTTACTCCCAATTAACTATTGGGTAAATCTCCTCCTTTGACAGTTTCATGACCTCAATGTGTATAAGATCGTAAAGAAAGGAATTTATACGGTGACCAGTATTGGCTGAATTATTGCCCGCTTCTGTGCCCACTGTAACATATATAGTAGATTATTCTGTTTCCAAACATGTGACGTGTCTCACTTCTTTTGTAGGACGCGTTGTACCACTCATAAATCCTATCTCTTTATGGATTCCATTTTGAACTAAAGGGCGTTGGATTGAGAGATAGAATGTACTCCTTCTACCTGCAGGTATGTGGCTTACCTAAAGTTAAGATTATCTAATTGAAATAAGACAACATTTAAATTGATTGACAATGCTAGGACTGAAATGTTTGTAGGAAATGACTTTACAAAAATCCATTTGTACAACATAAACAATGTTTGACTGGCATCAACCTAAGTATGTATGGTTGAAAATCCATAACATATCAACAATCAACCAGTTGAAAAAAACAACATACTAATAATCGATCAGTTGAAATAACAACAGTTTGCTGTACTATCAAAATATTTTTTTTGTATGTCAACTTATGATGCACAATTAAATATGCCCTTCAAACTAACAGTTGCTTTTGCCATCAGTCTTACAAATAATTGTAGCTTCAAAATTAATGATTACATTTAAAATCGAGCGACTAGAATAGTCTTTATAATTTTGATGAATAGATTATTCAAAGTGATCTAACGTGTTTCGGTTCCAGATAAGCGAAATGAGATACCAAAAGCACTATTCCAATATTCGCTTTTCACTTCACAGTTGTTTCCTGACTGACATTATGTGAACTGTCTGACATGAAAAAAAACCCACAAAAAACAAAATGTTTATGTATGATGTCATGTCATTTCACTGTTATAATTACGTTGCATAAGCATAAACACAATTAGGACTTTAATAATCATAACAGAATTGAACGCAATAAAAATCCTCGTTAAATGGTTCACCTTCAAAGATGGCAAATGTTAAGCTGCCCAATAATAATTTTGAAAAACTGATAATGCTTTTTCACAATACACCATATTCTTAAAAAAAAACAAACAAAAAAAACAAACATCTTAATTAAAAAAAAATCTAATCACCTGATGACATCTTTCCATTCAGCGCCTGAAGCCTGGCGACCCAGTGCTGAGTTTCCGTCAGTTCGAGCGCAAGACGTTCTCCATGAGGACTGACAGAGAGGTGCGCTACTGCAACACGGCCCTGTATGTCAAGAAAGGGAAAACCCAAATTCAAATCACGGGCATACAAAGCCACAAGTTTGCTCTGAGTGAGAAGACCAGTAAATCTGAGGTGAGTTTGAAGCAAGTTCCAGTGATAACATCTTACTTTTTATAATTTTTAGTCTGAGTCTTTAAGTTTATGATCCAACGTTGTACAGCATATTCCCACTTTAAATAAAGCAAAATGTTAAACTTCATAATGTAAGAATTTTCCAGGAGTCAAATGTTCTAATACCTCCAGATAACATATCACAGTATGCATTTTTATGTCCCCCAGTCTATAATGGGGGACATATTGTGTTTGCCCTGTCGGTTTGTTTGTTTGTTGGTTTGCACAAACTTTAACATTGGCCATTACTTTTGCAATATTGAAGATAGCAACTTGATATTTGCCATGCATGTGTATCTCATAGAGCTGCACATTTTGAGGGCTGAAAGGTCAAGGCCATCCTTCAAGGTCAAAGGTCAAATATATGGGTCAAAATCGCTCATTTTTGCCATAACTTTTGCTATATTAAAGAGAGCAACTTTATGTTTGGCATGCATATGAATCTCATGGAGCTTCACATTTTAAGTGCTAAAACGTCAAGGTCAAGGTCATCTTTTAAGGTCAAAGGTCAAATATATGGGTCAAACTCGCTCATTTAGGCCATAACTTTTGCTATATTGAAGATAGCAACTTTATATTTGTCATGCATGTGTATCTTATAGACTTGCACATTTTGAGTGCTGAAAAGTCAAGGTCAAGGTCATCCATTAAGGTCAAATATCAAATATATGGGTCAAAATTGCTCATGTTAGCCATAACTTTTGCTATATTGCATATAGCTACTTGATATTTGGCATGCATGTGTATCTCATGGAGCTGCACATTTTGAGTGCTGAAAAATCAAGGTCAAGGTCATCCTTCAAGGTGAAAGGTCAAATATGCTGGTCAAAACCGCTCATTGTGGCCTCAACTTTTGCTAAATTAAAGATAGCAAGTTGATATTTGACAGGCATGTGTATCTCATGGAGCTTCACATTTTGAGTGCTGAAAGGCGAAGGTCAAGGTCATCCTTCAAGGTCAAAGGTCAAATATATGGGTCAAAATCGCTCAAAAGGGGACATTGTGCATTGTGTTTCACAAACACATACCTTGTTTAATATAACTGTGGATCTTTAAATTTTTAAGGGGTATATATTCAAGAAAAAAATCCATTTCTTAAGTGTCATTTGAATACCCAATTAATGTCATGAATGACATGTTTCCAATAGTATTTGTTAATATGTGACGTACATCTTTCATTAAATTGAGTTGTATTTATTTAATACTGACGGTTTATGACCTTTTAATGAATTGTTTTATATATATTGCACAAGATATAATTTAGTATTAAATATGTTTTTCATGCATCGAGCACAATTTAATAACAAATGCGCGTCATTTTTCAAATGTATTAAGTTACCTGTTGTTTGGTGTTATTTTTTTAGTAATGAATTGCCTACATATTAAAATTACAAACATGTTTACGCTTTGAGCCTTATGGAATGGTACAATGTCCTATTTGATTTAAGTGCTTAAATCACTTATTCCTAGAAGCATGTTTTAGAAATTTGAGCAGAAGCGAATTGGTAAATTAGCTTATTAATGCCTTGAGCAATATTGAATGCTAAAGTACCCATCATTTTGAAAATGCGATTCTATTTAAGTAATTGTTGTTAAATGTGTATTTTCAGGTGTTGCAAGTGGTTGGTGTAGTGGTAAGATGTCAGAAACATATTTCACCATGAAATTACCATTTCTGTCTGAGAATATAGTAAGATTTATAGAAGCCATGACCATAATTTAAATTAAAAAAATTGATATGTATTTGTGTGAAGCAGTGACTTTTCTTGTTAATTTATTTTGATTATCTGTAAATAATACACGGTTGCTAGAAATATTGTTTATTCGTTTTTGTGGTGTTTTATTATTAGCTAAAGCTTTAAATTCTGTTAATTTCCACATGCTGTCATAGTTATCATCAATTAATTTCTCTTGAACTTCACATTAAATTGTTTTATAGCATGGAATATATCTGTGAATAATTGTAAAAATTTTTTTTTTAGGCATAAATGAATTTTATTTCTGGTAAAAGTATGAATCAGCCTATAGTAATGGTTTCTTTCAATTTACATATGCTTTATACAGTGAAATATTGCAGTACTTCAGCATGAGAAGATTATAGTATGGGATTGGGTTAAGGTTTTAGAATGTTTTGAGCCAGTTTTGGCATCAATTTCAATTAAGCTTGTCAGATATTTAATTAATATCGTGAATGTGCCAAACTAAATGCCATTGATAAATACATTAGATACTTGATTTTTTGTATCATGCTTTTTTATTGCAATTAATAACAAAAAAACAGTTTCCCAGCGAAATACAAAGATAATGATGGTAATTAAGACTCTGTTAATCTTGATTTTAACCTGTGTTTTTATTGTATTCACCGAACTTTAATTGAAACTGAAATGCAGATTTACCACTTTTTTAGGTAAAGTTATAAATAGTTTTGTTGAAAATTGTTTCCGCATGAAAAAAAAGGGATCAGATATTCACTGTGATAATTAATTTCGAATTCTTTTTCGCGTCATTATATTTGATTGCTATTTAAAATATTTTTGTGGAATATTTATAAACTGAATGTTAGATTTCTAGTGCATCTCTGTTATTGTCGGTATTGTTGAGTGATTTACTTATTATTTTGTACAATAATTCTACTCTAACTAATACCTTTCTTGAAACACGTTTTTATGCCCCCGAATGTGTGCATATAGTGATCGCACTGTCCGTCTGTCCGTTTGTCTGTCCGTCAGAAATTCCGTCACACTTTGCGTTTAGGTTTCGAAAAATGTGGAAAAACACGTTGCGTTTACACAAATGTGGAAAAAGGGGCAGATTTCATTCTATGGTGACAGCTCTTGTTGTATTCGTTTCTTGTTTTATGAGCCTTAAGTGTGTTTTGTGTATTTATCATCAATTAATTATTTCTCTTTAACTTCACATTGAATTGTTTTATAGCATGGGATTTATCAGTAAACAATTGTAAAATAATTGATTTGTATGCATACATGAATTTTATTTCTGGTAAAAGCATGTGAGTGAGCCTCTAGTAATGGTTTCTTTTAATTTACATATGTTTTTGTACAGTGAAATATTGCAGTACTTCAACATAAGAAGATTATAGTATGAGATTTGGGAAGGTTTTAGAATGTTTTGAGCCAGTTTTTGGCATAAGTTTCAATTAAGCTTGTCAGATATTTTAATTAATATCGTGAATCTGCCAGACAAAATGCCAGTGATAAATACATTAGATACTTGAATTTTTGTATCTTTTTATTTTTATTGCAATTAATAACAAAAGCAGCAGTTAACCAGCCTAATTCAAAGATAATAATGATAATTAAGCCTCTGTTAATCTTGATTTTAACCTATGTTGTTATTGTTTTCACCGAACTTAAATTGAAACTGAAATGCAGATTTACCACTTTTAAAGGTAAAGTAATAAATATTTTAGTTGAAAATTGTTTCCGCATGAAAAAATAATCAGATAATCGCTGTGACAATTAATTCCAAAGTCGTTTTGTGTCAATATATTTATTTTCGATTTAAATAGATTTTTTGGATGAACTGATTTCATGATCAATATTTTTTTTCCTGCAGGTTTGATTTCTGGTGCATCTCTGTTATTGTCAGTATTGTTGAGTGAAACACTTATTATTGCGTACAATAATTCTCTTCTAACTAATACTTGTTTGAAACACGTTTGTGTTTTCGTTTCTTGTTTTATGAGCCATAAGTGTGTTTTGTGTATGCTTTCATTTTGCATAAAACGACCTTATTTTAAATAATCATTTTGAAATCCCTTTTGTCGTACCGCATTCGTTAGTAGATAGTTAAGGTATTGTTAAAGATATTTGTATCCTATTTTTTAATAATGCTAACAATTTTGTTATAGATAGTTGCACTTATTTATCATGCTACCACTGTGATAATTAATATGCTTAACACGGATTTTGTTTTGTTGACGTTGTTGTGTTTTTTCACTGAATAAAACATTTTCTAACACGAGGTGACCATAGTCATTTGTTTTAAGTCATTGTTTTTATCAGTATTAAAGAACATGTATATATGAATTGTTATCACGCCACGCACGCGCTTATGATATGATCAAACATGACATTTGTATGTAAGATTAACATCCCTTTCCGAACAAAATCACAAACTTTCTTTAGTTAAAAAACTGAGAGCTATTAATTTAAATTTTGAGACCAGACACAGCGTGAACGAATCTTTTTGGTTACTGAAACAGTATTGAACATTTTTTCTGTAACACAGATTTAACAATGTATGGCGACATTATGTTAGGGTTAATTTAAACGAGTTAGCAATTTATGTCCTTCTGTGCAAGGTATTATTTTGCAGTTGTGTATATAATTAAAGCTTAACTTTCTGAGTGTATTGATTAGCTCGTCAAAGCTGTATATTAATCAGTTTGTGTTTCAAATCGCTCACAAAGGTTTTTTATGGCGAAACAATGGAAAAATGACATTTAATATGTGTCATACAATCATAAAATAATGTATGCAATATATTCAATTAAGAAAAATAACACTCATTACTAAGAACAAGGTTAAACATAAATGTTTGTGTATTGATAATCATCCATGGAAACAATAATCTATTGAGGATAAAGACGATGGTTCGATCTACTCTGCAATTTTCTAATCAGTTCGTTTGCATGGCATCCTTGATAGAAGTGAGGGTTCAAAACACGGATTTTGAATTCTTTCAACAGAAACAACAACAACAAAACAGTTTATACAGCCCATCTCTGTAATTTAAAAACTCCTATGTATTCGATGCAAAATATAATCGTACAAGAGTTCTTGCACAAGCATGATGAGTTGCAGTAATCTTCTGGAATGTTGTTGCGTTGACAGGACATAATTATACTCATCTTAA
Organism: Dreissena rostriformis; assembly: GCA_007657795.1. Taxonomy (NCBI): domain Eukaryota; kingdom Metazoa; phylum Mollusca; class Bivalvia; order Myida; family Dreissenidae; genus Dreissena; species Dreissena rostriformis. The sequence continues at coordinate 162,300 of VMBQ01000239.1, read as the reverse complement.
GAAGATTTGTTTTGTGAGGGATGTATCTAAAACGACTGCTGTTTCATAGAAAATGATGTATCTTGGTGTTTTTTTTTAAATACATTTCCTCGTTTGGCTAAATAACTGTTAAATTGTTACAAAGAAGCTGCTCATTTAAGGACATGATAAAATCTGTGAAGTCATATTGTTGTTAAGACTGTTTCTCATGTACGCACGATATAGCAAGTACCTAGCTAATGTAAATATTGATTTCCACGTTCCATGGGTAAAGAGTTGTAGCATAAATAGAAAAATACCTTTTTCTTGATCAGCAATCTTTGCTTTTATTTGATTGAATTTATTTCTGTTACCCGGATACTTGCTTTTGTTTTGTTTTATTAGAATAACTTTTTTGTTTAATGCTTTATTAAATTCAAAGAACATTTAATTTCGACCCCAAGACAAGATGATGTTATCCAGGAAATTCCAAGCTCTAATTTCTTCTTCTTTGATTGTGTAGTAATTACCATCCACAGCTTGTTGCACTGTTGTTCTAAAAACACGCTAAAAAGTAAGGAATTCCAGAATGTTCTGTACAATCATTGTTATGGCATGTGAAAGTGGCAAGACTAGCAAAACATTTTCAAATTTTCATCATTCTAGCTTTGATAAAAACTCTATAATGCTATATTTAATTTTAATTATAAACAAAGAGGTTCAAATTGGGAGTTTAACCGAGCCTTTAATATAATACTACACTATTTATATTTTATATTTCTGCGCAGTATTACATTCCTTCGCCTTATTCTGTTACAAAATAATACCAGTGCACTCTCTATACAGACTGCTTCCATAAATTAAACTCCGATACTCGTGTATAGGAAACCCCAAGAAAAACAGCTTTTCAGGATAGCCTTATTGTGAGTGCAAAATGTGCAGACATATTTCCTGATAAATGCCATCCAGTCCACTTACAGTTTGCTCCACTAGGATGCATAGCTCTTTTCACAAGATTTTCCATTGAAAGTTTCATTGTTTTTGTTTTGCCAGAAATGTAATTATCACATAAGCACATTGCCAGTCACGATCGGCAGTACCGATATAAAAGGCTTATATTCTTCAAACATAATTAAATCTTAGATGAAATCAATTGATATTTGCGACTTTAAGAACATATGCTATGTTCTTATCATGTGTTATGTTCTTCGTTAAAGGTTTTTAAATTAATGGGCGCCAGTTATGATTGGTGTCTTTTATGATAAATATTTATAAAATAACAGTAAGTCATTTGGCTCGACGGTTAACTAAAAACTTTAGATACGTTATTGAATCCTTTTCTTTTTTATTATACCTCAATAAGGAGATGGTATGTTGTTTTGTGGTGTTAACTCATTTCAAATTTCTAAAGCGATTCAATTGAAAATATAAAGAATTCATCATAGAATGTATATGAGAAATCTGCTTAACCAGTGATCCACAAGTTCCTTAGTTATTTGCCGTTGCTTTTAATATACAAAGCGGTGCGGGGTTATGTTGTTTTTACAAATCTCTAGTTGACACGTGGGATACTTGTTTCTTTCTAAATTTTGGTAGCCTGCCTAGAAGGAAGTAGATAACCAAATTCCAAAGTACTTCTACAGCCGAAGAAAACTCCCTTTTCTAATTTTACCCAATTTAAACATCTGAGACCCACAATAACAGGCACATATGATGACATATGTCGGAAAACATCCAATACATGACGCTGATGAACATCCTGCCCCGGGAGACCCTCATTCACGTTCTGTCCCAGCTGGAAGTGGCCAGACTAATAAATAATAGTTGTATACCAAAGGTCGCCGTGGCATAGTTTATATGGTGTCCGCCTAGCGACCAGAAGGTCATTGGTTCGATCCCCACTTTGGAGCGTTCTGTAGATCTCCATCAAAGACACCAAGTACTGGTTGTCACCAGGAAACGGATTCGAGTGTGTTTCAATGGACCTGAGCTCAAGCAAACTAGGTATTTTCTTTGCAGATATCAGTATCAAAATATATGTAACAGAAACTTTAAGGTAAAAAATCCAATGCGAAATAGACAGTTTAAAGACACATTTTCCATTTCTAGGTTTCAGAGTATGTCATTTAAAATACTACGATGCTGTTTGCTATCATTAGTTATTTAATCGATAACCTTTAGTTCGTGAACTCTTTATAAAAATAAAGTGTGCCAAGAGCTGATGTAAATAAAATGAAGTCATTAGAAAACACAAATGACCATGTCTTATGCTTTTATTGCGGCCCTTATACAAACACATTATATGCTTTTATCCTATAGAATAGATAAGTCCACCTGTGTAGGCGACCAAAGCAATGTATCTGCCCTAATTGCTGATTGCCTGTGAAGCGAACACTTTGTCTGAAATGAACTAAACATCGAGCTAGACAAATATGTTTAATGACTTCTAATGTTTTTTATTCCTTGTCTTAATTTAAGAGTATCACGTTGCTCTGCTTTATTTTCTAACTTCAGCTAATTTGCTATTTACCTGTATATTTTAACGTTGTGTCCAACTATAATATTTAGCAGAATGGCTTTCTTAAATTGTCAAATAACTTGAGGTTTTCATGAGTGTCTTGCATTTGAGATTGCCAGTTAATATGTATGCAAAAATTAGTTAAGATTTCCATAAGAAGCTTTATGAATACCAGCCTAGCTAACTTAGATTTCCATTAGAAGCGTTGAAAATTAAACACCTAGCTAAGTTAGGATTTTCAGTAGGGGCTTAGTGAAAACCCGCCAAGCTAAAGTTAAATTTCCAAGAATAACTTTTTAAATACATGCCTCGGTTTGTCACGATTTCCATAAGAAGATGTGTACAATAATAGCCGAGCTAAGTTACGATTTTGATTGAAAACTCTGTTTATTTTCTAGGAAATGGAATGATAATTGATCACGGTATGGCGAACACTGATTTACGTTTAAACCTGGGGCAAGGAAATATTATGTGCAAATTAATTACTCCCTGGCAGCGTGATATATATATAAACGTTGTTTGTATATTTTATTAAAATTAGGCTATTTAGTTGATTAAACTGGATCCATTAATTTACACATTGATACTGATTGTAGTGACTGAGTTTGAAAGATTACGATGCAAATGTTGGCAGTCCCAAAAATAATGTTGGTACAGTTTTTTTCAAGAGTATTAATCAACGTGTTAGTTGGGTAAAAAACCGTCGCCTATGCCAATTAACAATACATCCGTTTGTGTTGTGATGTTAAAGAATAAGGGAAAATTGAATTCCACATAGAGGTTATTAGCTGCTAGTTGTAAAAAGTAACCACACTGAGACTTAAAACTATCTTAATTGCATGCTTTGAATATTTACCATGAACAGTAAATGTCTGTGTGGTTGATTTGTACACTTAAGTATTATTTAAACTGTTTAACAATGTATGTGTTTCTGCATTTATACCCTTGCAAACAACGTTTGACAGGGGTTTTGTTTGAGTCACTCGGTCAGTCAATTGATCTGTTGGGTGGCTGGTTTGTTAGGTCCTATAATGGTGCAGCTGTTGCCGGCCCGCAATGATCATTTCCGATCCGAAAACTGACAAGTAATTAAATGCTCATCAAAGACAAACACTGACAGATTGTTTACATTGATATTTTATATGTTTAGCTCATCTAAGTTTAAACCTATTTATTTTAGCTCGATTGCATCGAAAGCCGTGGGCTTATATAAACGCTCTCGAGTCCGTGTCCTGGGACTATAACCAGTACTTGGTGTCTTTGGGGGAGATCAAAGGAACGCTCCCAGTGGGGTTCGAACCCATGACCTCCCGATCGCAAGGCGGACGCCATATCCACTACGCCACGGTGATCTTATTAACTAGCCTATCTCACACGTTGAAACCCAACTCACATGTACATACCCAACTAGCACAACTCACACATACATACCTAACTCACCAAACTCACACCTACACACCCAACTTACACGTACACACACAACTCACACATAAATACCCAACTAACCCAACACATACGTACATACCTAGCATACCCAACTCAAATGTACAAACCCAAACCACACGTACACACCAAACTTGAACAAACACACCCAACTCACAAGTACACATCCAACTAGCCCAACTCACACTTACACCAAACTCATCCAACTCACACGTACACACCCAACTCACACGTACACACCTAACTCACCGAACTCACACCTGCACACCCAACTCACACGTACACAACAAACTAACGCAACACACACGTACACATCCAACTCACACATACACACCCAACTCAAACGTACACACCAAGCTCACACGTACACACCCAACTCACACATACACACCCAACTCACATGTACACACCCAACTGACCTAACTTGCATGTGCATACCAAACTAGCCTAACTCACACGTACACACCCAACTCACACATACATACCCAACTAGCCGAACTAAAATATACATACCCAACTAGCCGAACTCACACATACATACCCAACTCACACTTACATACCCAACTAACCCAACTCATACGTACATACCCAACATACCCAACTCACACGTACACACCCAACTCACACGTACACACCCAACTCATACGTACAAACCTAGCATACCCAACTCAAACGTACATACCCAGCATTCCCAACTCACACGTACACACCCAACTCACACGTACACACCCAACTCACATGTACACATCCAACGAGCCCAACTCACACGTTCACACCAAACTCACACTTACACCAAACTCATCCAACTCACACGTACACACCTAACTCACACCTAAACACCCAACTCAAACTTACACACCGAACTAACGCAACACAAACGTACACATCCAACTCACACATACACACCCAACTCACCCAACTCACACGTACACACCCAAATAGCCCAACTCACATGTACGCACCAAACTAATCAAACTCACATGTACACGCCCAACTTACCAAACTCACACGTACACACCCAACTAACCCAACTCACACGTACATACCCAACTAACCTAACTCACACGTACACACCCGTCACACCCAACTCAAAAGTACACACCCAGCTCACATGTACACACCCAACTCACACGTACACACCTAACTAGCCCAACTCACACATACACACCCAACTAGCCCAACTCACACTAACATACCCAACTAGCCCAACTCACACGTACATACCTAACTCACCCAACTCACACATACATAAGCAACTCACACGTACATACCCAACTCACCCAACTCACACGTAGACACCCAACTAGCCTAATTCACATGTAGAAACCCAACTCACATGTACATACCCAACTAGCACAACTCACACATACATACCCAACTCACCCAACTCACACGTACACACCAAACTCACACGTACACACCCAACTCACCCAACCCACATATAAAGACCCAACTCACTCCAACATACCCAGCATACCCAACTCACACGTACAAACCCAACTCACACGTACATACCCAACTCACACGAACACACCCGACTCACACGTACACATCCAACTCACATGTACACACCCAACTCACACGCACACAACCAACTCTCACTTACACACCCAACTCACACGTACACACCCAACTCACACGTACAAACCCAACTCACACGAACAAACCCAACTCACACGTACAAACCCAATTCACACGTACACACCCAACTCACACGAACACATCCAACTAGCCCAACTCACACGTACAAACCCAATTCACCCAACTCACACGTACAAACCCAACTTACCCAAATCACATGTACACACCCAACTAACACGTACACATCCAACTAGCCCAACTCACACGTACACACCCAACTCACACGTACACACCAAACTCACACATACACACCCAACTCACACATACATACCCAACTAGCCCAACTCACACGTACACACCCAACTAGCCAAACTCACACATACATACCCAACTAGCCCAACTCACACGTACACACCGAACTTGCCCAACTCACACATACATTCCCAATTCACACATAATACCCTACAAGCCCAACTCACACGTACATACCCAACTAGCCCAACTCACACGTACACACCCAACTAATCCAACTTACACAGTACATAACCAACTAGCCCAACTCACTTGTACAGGCCAACTAGCCCAACTCACACTTACATACCCAACTAGCCCAAATCAGACGTACAAACCCAACTCACCAAACTCACACGTACACACCCAACTAGGCCAACTCACACATACAATCCCAACTCACCCAAATCACATGTACATATCCAACTAGCACAACTCACACCTACATACCCAACTCACCCAACTCACACATACACACCCAACTCACATAAACACACCGAACTCACCCAACTCACACGTACATATCCAACTAACCCAACTCACATGTACATACCCAACTCACACATACAAACCCAACTCACATGTACACACCCAACTCACACGTACTCACCCAACTCACACGTACTCACCCAACTCACACGTACACACACAACTCACACGTACACACCCAACTTACCCAAGTCACACCTACATACCCAAACAGGATATGTGTATATAAACTGATCAAGGAATCAGAACTTTGAAGACAACAGTCCAAAATTGCCTTTCCTTGATAAATTTCATATAACTTCATGATTATTTTTATGTCCCCCAGTCTATACTGGGGGACATATTGTTTTTGCCCTGTCCGTTTGTTGGTTTGTTTGTTGGTTTGCACAAACTTTAACATTGGCCATAACTTTTGCAATATTCAACATAGCAACTTGATATTTGGCAAGCATGTGTATCTCATGGAGCTGCACATTTTGAATGCTGAAAGGTCAAGGTCATCCTTGAAAGTCAAAGGTCAATTATATGGGTCAAAATCGCTCATTTTGGTCATAACTTTTGCAATATTCAACATAGCAACTTGATACTTGGCATGCATGTGTATCTCATGGAGCTGCACATTTTGAGTGTTAAAAGGTCAAGGTCATGGTCATCCTTCAAGGTCAAAGGTCAATTATATGGGTCAAAATCGCTCATTTAGGCCATAATTTCTGCAATATTCAACATAGCAACTTGATATATGGCATGCATGTGTATCTCATGGAGTTGCACATTTTGAGTGGTGTATTGGTATGGACCAAGGTATCACATCTGGTATCAGATTGAGTTCTATCCAACTCTCACCTAAACACTGCTCAACATGGTTATGAAGTAATGTATCACTTACATCTGGTATCAGATTGAGTTCTAGCCATCTCTCAATAAACACTGCTTACATATGTATGGACCAAGGTATCGCTTACATCTTGTATCAGATTGAGTTCTAGCAATCTTTCACCTAAACACTGCTTAACATATGTATGGACTAATCTATCACTTACATCTGGTATCAGATTGAGTTCTAGACATCTCCCACGTAAACACTGCTTTACATATGTATAAAGTAATTTATCACTTACATCTGGTATTAGATTGAGTTTCAGCCATCTCTCATCTTAACACTGCTTAACATATGTATGGACCAATGGGTCACTTACATCTGGTACCAGATGGAGTTCTAGACATCTCCCACGTAAACACTGCTTTACATATGTATAAAGTAATGTATCACTTACATCTGGTATCAGATTGAGTTTCAGCCATCTCTCACCTTAACACTGCTTAACATATGTATGGACTAATGTGTCACTTACATCTGGTACCAGATGGAGTTCTAGACATCTCTCACCTAAACACTGCTTAACATAGGTTTGAAGCTTTTTATCACTAACATCGGGTTTCAGATTTAGCTCTAGCCAACATATGTATGAATCAATGTATCACTTACATCTGGTGTCAGATTGAGTTCCTGCCAACTTGCGTATGAATCAATGTATCACTTACATCTGGTATCAGATTGAGTTGCAGCCAACATATGTATGAATCAATGTATCACTTACATCTGGTATCAGATTGAGTTATAGCCAACATATGTATGAATCAATCTATCACTAACATCGGGTATCAGATTGATTTCTAGCCAACATATGTATGAATCAATGTATCTCACTTACATCTGGTATCAGATTGAGTTCCAGCCATATCTCACGTTAACACTGCTTAACATAGTTATGAAGAAATGTATAACTTACATCTGGTATCATATTAAGTTCAAGCCATCTCTCACCTAAACACTGCTTAACATAGATATGAAGCAATATATCGCTTACATCTGGTATCAGATTGAGTTTTAGTCATCTCTCATCCTAACACTGCTTGACATATGTATGGACCAATGAATCACTTACATCTGGTATCAGATTGAGTTCTTGCCATCTCTAACCTTAGCAATGCTTTACATATGTATGAAGCAATGTATCACTTACATCTGGTATCAGATTGAGTTCCAGCCATCTTTCACAGGCCAGCACAACCCTCTCTTGTTGATGCTAAATAGTCATGCAGATATTGCTGGCATATTTATCAAAAGTGCGTATAATTATCAACATCACAGTCATGATGTAACTCGAATTAATAACGCATATATATATGAGCCTTGCTTTGTGAAAATGGGGTTTAATGCATGTGAGTAAAGTGTCCTCCAAGATTAGCCTATGCAGTCCGCACAAGCTAACCAGGGATGACTCTTTCCGCCTTAACTGGACTTTAAAAAAAAAGAGACTTTCTAAAACAAAAAATATTATAAAGTCAGAAGTGTCGTCCTTGATTAGCCTGTGTGGACTGCACAGGCTAATCTGGGACAACACTTAACGCACATGCATTTAACCATATTGTCTCACAGCGCAACTCATTTATTAAACAAATTGGGGTGTAAGCAATAAGATTGTTCAACACTAGCAATAAGATTGTTCAACACTGCGCTCTCATAAAAAATAAATTAGAACATTGAATGTCAGTGTAAATATAGTTTTAAAAGTTCAATCTAAATCAGCATGTTTCAATGTTTATTGCAATACAACACGACAGAAATGCTTTCATTATATAACTTCATATCACTCCGCATTTTAAAACATTCAAGGTGAATATTTTCCAATGCTCTATTCGCACTTAGCATAAAAAAGGAACATGGGGTGAATGCCTTGTTAAAACACTGCAAATAATTTAATAAAGGAAATAAATTAGATATGAGAAAATCTGTCTAGACATACAGAAACACAGATGTGAACAGCAGAAGGAAGCAACATGAATGATTTTGATTTGACAAAACTTACAGTTGATGCAACAGCATGGTACCTGCAGACAGTCTCAATGTGGATGTTGGCCAGCATGAGCTTCACACACCTGAATTGAAGGCATTACCTCTGAATTATATAGTTTACATAAATCCTGAATTATAGACAAGACTCATCGTTTATAAACATCACTCATGGATAATAGACACGACTCCTGTATTACAGACAAAACTCATTAAGTATAGACAGGATCCCTGAATTATAAACATGATACATCCTGAATAATACACACGACTTCTCAAGTAGAAACATAACTCCTGGATTATATGAACGACACCTGAATAATAGACATAAATCCTGAATTATGGACATAACTCCTGAATTATATACAAATCTCCTGAATTATAGACATAACACCTGAATTATAGACATACCTCCTGAACTATAGACATGACCCCTGAATTATAGACATAACTCCTGAATTATAGACATAATTCCTGAATTATAGAAATAACTCCTGAATTATAGACAGTTCTCCTGAATTATAGACATAACTACTGAAATATAGACAGGACTCGAATCAAAGAAATAATTCCTGAATTATAGACATAACACCTGAATTATAGACTTAACTCCTGAACTATAGACATAACTCCTGAATTAAAGACAGGACTCCTGAATTATAGACATAACTCTTGAATTATAGACCTAACTCCTGAATTAAAAACAGGACTCCTGAATGAAAGACATAAGTCCTGAATTATAGAAATAACTCCTGAATTATAGACAGAACTATTGAATGATAGACAGGACTCCTGAAATATAGACATAACTCCTGAATTTAAGAAAAGACTCCTGAATTATAGACAAGACTATTGAATTATAGACAAGACTCTTGAAATATATATATAGACAAGACTCTTGAATAATATACAAGACTCTAGAATTCTATACAAGACTCCCGATTAATTAACATAACTCCTTAATTATAGACAAGATTCCTGAATTTTAAACATATATGAAAGGTACTCTATTGTTGATTATTTCACTAGTTCTTCTTGAATGCTTTGAGCTTTTATGAGTACATACATACAGCGACCCAGAGGGTCAATGGCTGCAAAGGAGTTGGATTATTGCAACTATTATTTTACTAGAAGATCACTGGATTATACTCACTGGTCTTCAAATGTAACCTACAGTTTAACAAGAGTGCCAAATTAGTTTTGGACACCATGCTAAATGCTTGAAATGCACTAAGTGACCTCGTGACCTTGTTTTTGACCCGACATGACCTATATTAGAACTTTACATAGATATTGTCAAGATACAACTTCTGACCAAGTTTGGTGAAGATCGGATGAAAACTGATTGAATTAGAAAGCGGACACTGCTGAGGACGCCGCCGCCGCACGCCCGCCAAGGGTGAAACTATTATACGTCCCGTTTTGAAAAAAAACGGGCGTATAAAAAGCGCACAAATATTTCCAAAGTTTAATGAATGAAAAGAAATTCTTCATAAAAAGCTTCCGAAAACTGTAAAATTCGTGAGGGACAAAAACTTGTTTACATGTCAATGCTTGAAAACTGCTCAATCATGTTGCGTGGCCTTCACGTTTTTTTTACATTCTGCCTATCCTTTTCATATTTCATACCTAATGGTTGTGTCAGAACATTCTTAAAATAATCAGATGTATCTAAGATATCTATGTCTCTTACACACTCAACTCTGCCATTTAGACTGTGTTTTGAATCCTGGTTTCCTGAACGATCATTACAAAGTACATTGGGTCAAAATGTATAGATGTTCAAAACATTTCAGGAATCGCAAATGGTAATTGCTCTAGACATGGACAGAAAATTAACAATGCAGGAACAGGATTACTAGATGGTAAAATCGCAAAACTTCTTAACTTATACTTGGCGCTTTCAGGCATATAATGAACTGAAAGTGAAACATACCCTTCGATATGGTTCTCAAACTTAAAGTGAAACATACTCTATGATAAGGTTCTCAAACTGAAAGTAAAACCTACCCTATGATAAGATACTTAAACTGAAAGTGAAACATACTCTATAAGGTACTCAAACTGAAACCTATCCTACGATAGGGTACTCAAATTGAAAGTGAAACATACCCTATGATAAGATACTTGAACTTAAAGTGAAACTTAATCTACGATAAGGTACTCAAACTGAAAGTGAAACATACCCTATGATAAGATACTCGAACTTTAAGGGAAACCTAACCTTTGATAAGGTACTCAAACTTAAAGTGAAACCTTACCTATGATAAGGTACTCAAACTGAAAGTAAAACCTACCCTATGATAAGGTATACCAACTGCTGAAAGAGACACCTTCCCTTTGATAAGGTACTCGAACTGAAAGTGACACCAACCCTATGATAAGTTACTTAAAGTGAATGTGACAATTGCCCTTTTATAAAGGACTCATGTGGCAATGAAACCTAGCTTTTGATAAGGGACTTTAAATGAAAGTGACACCTACAACTGAAACTGACAGTAACACCTGTCCTTTGATAAGGGACTTGAACTGAAAGTGACACCTTCCACCTAAACTGAATGTGACACATTCCCTTTGATAAGGGACTTGAACTGAAAGTGACACCTACAACTGAAACTGACAGTTACACCTGCCCTTAGATAAGGGACTTGAACTGAAAGTGTCACATACCACTTAAATTGACAGTGACAACTGCCCTTTGATAAGGGACTTGAACTGAAAGTGACACCAACCACTTAAACTGACTGTGACACCTACTCATTGAGATGTTTCTTGAATTGCAAGTGATACCTACCCGTTGAGAAGGGACTGGGACTGAAATAGACACTTTCTCTTTGATAGAGGACTTTAAAGAAAAGTGACACTTACCCTTTGATGAGGGACTTGAACTGAAGCACACTTGCGGCTGCAAGCACCTCAGGTAGCAGCTCCGTATCCACATCTATGTCGTCATGGTACATGTTGCCAAGGGCAACAGCCATTGCTGAAACATGGGAAAGTTTCATGGTGTATCCATGACTTTCGAAAAGCTAACAATAATTCTACTAGATAAAATATACAATGNAGACAGACAGACAGACAGACAGACAGACAGACAGACAGACAGACAGACAGACAGACAGACAGACAGACAGACAGGCCAAAAACAATATACCCCATTTTTTAGAGGGGGCATACAAACAACTTTATTTCTTTTTTTCCAATTAAGCTTAAATCTTTGTCAATAGTGACCCAATTTGGAGGAATTTAATAACAAAAATTACAGTACCGGTAATAAGAAGGTCTTGTCCCTAAATTAACATCAGTGGGTGGGGGTATAAATTTACCATCAATTTTCTGTTTAAATTTTCATATATTCCATTGTGAAATACTATAAATTGTATTGTTAAAATAAAACCTTTAAAGATTTGAATGGATTCCAACTGAAAAATGTATTGTCTAATGTTGTCATTGGTAAAAAATCTTAAAGTTTAAAGTTCCAAATTAAAATGTAATCCATAATAACCATTATTTAATCTTTGCTATAAATAAAGATACAAAAATCATCATTTAACAAGCAATTTAATGTGAAATGTGCCCTATCAACCAGCTGAGCTCAACCAGAAATATCTATTATAAAAGTCTCCATGGCGACTGAAAGGGACTTATACAGACAATTCTAATGCCAAAAGCAGTTCACCTTCAACTTCACAGTTTCATCCCATCGGAAATAAAAAGCTTGCACTCCTAATGAACTTTCCTCAACAAAAGAAACATACTTAATATCACTGATAACTTTATACAATGTCACAGTATACAACAAAATGATGAAATAATAATTTGTGCATTTTATGTATTCAACAGTGTAGAAATACAGCTATGTTTATACAATGTTCTTTCCTAAATACAAGCTTGATACTGTTTAAAGTTACATAACCATAATTACAAGCAAGATTACAACAAGCACCTGTCTTTGAAACTAATGGGTCGGCAATGTTCATCTGTGAAGTTGTTCACACGGGACTCCGAGGTATGGGACGGGTGGTCTATGGCTCGTTCCCCGTCCACCATAGGGGGCGCTTGAATCTCCAGGCCTTCCACGGTGCTCAGACGGTTCTACATCTCACGGTACTCATTACTGGACGGAAAAAATAATATAAAATTGCCTATTAAATCAATGCTGATAAATAGAGTGGATAATCCAAATCATGAAAAAGGTTTCAATATATTTCCCCCCAACCCTGATTTTCTTAAAAATAATTCTCATTCATAAAACCAGGTCTCATTTTTCAATACAACAATACACACTATGTCCTGTTTTGAGCGATTTTGACCCATATATTGATCTTTGACCTTGAAGGATGACCATGACCTTGACCTTTCACTACTCAAAATGTGCAGCTCCATGAGATACACATGCATGCCAAATATCAAGTTGCTATCTTTAATATTGCAAAAGTTATTGCCAATGTTAAAGTTTGTGCAAACAAACCAACAAACAAACCAACAAACAGACAGGGCAAAAACAATATGTCCCCCAGTATACACTGGCGGACATAAAAATTGACCAAGCCTTCATAAAACCTAGGCTAATATGTTAAGCAACCTTTCAATTAAAAGATCATCTTATTATTGTAAATGAAATATTGTATTACCTGTTGATATACCCCTTTAATATGCAAACCGATGTAACATTTATCAGTTGACCTTCTGGCTTAAATTAATAACCATGACGTTAATGTGGATAATAATCATAACAAAGGATTAAGTAATAAAATACAATGTAACCTGTAGAAGTTGCTCCTCTTGTTACAGTTGTCAAGCGTCTCCGAGGCAGCACTCTTGTAATAAAGCTGGAGCCTGGGGTCGTCCGCACCAAGCAAGAGCGAGGTCAGGGTCTTGGACTTGCGCAGGAACGGCCGGTGTAGCTCCCAGTCGAGACCAAGGCATCGCAACAGCTCATCTGAATGGAGGAGAAAAGGGAGTGATAACACTTGATAAAGACTGCTAAACCGCCATCATGTAAAAACAGGTTTTATGCAATATGCGGCCAGCGTACCTCAAGGCCAGCCTGCGCATCCATGCTGTCTCGTCAGGAGATACCCTTTCCACTATAAAGTCAAATAAGGTCTTCTGGTCTCATTAGCGGACCACGCAGCTCCTTAACAGACTGCACGAATGCATCGGCTGGTCTGAAGCTACACTGGTTACATATGGCATAACACCTATTTTTTGCATGAAGTGGCTCGCTTATAAGTTAAGTATTGAATACAAATTAGTTTGGCGAGACATCGCCTTCAACAATAATGATGCTTATATTTTTCTTTTAAGTATAAGAGGTGCAGAACAACACTAACAAATAGTTAATATAAATAAAGTATTCTCACTTATTATAAATTTGTTTAAATATGTTATACATGTTAAAAGATGGAACAAACCTAACCAGGTTAATTAATAAATATAAATACATATACACATTGGAAGGTTATTCAGTATGCTACTATTATATTCTAAACACTCTATAAACACGTGCAATTCCCCAATATTTTTCGGTAATAATATGTTATTGTAAAAGTTTACACACCAATTTCCATAAATAATATTGTTTGTGATAGTTATAAGTATGCATTTTTATAAATCCATGCCTGTTACAATACTATTTCTACAAATGTTATCTCTATATTACACAGTTATTAAAGTCAATATCCAGACTCTGTTATCCATATCTATAAATGTCAAGGTCAGAGCGAGCAGGTTGTAACCTCAAATCAGTGGCATTCTTGCAATTTGATATGAGTCACGCTCTGTGAAAAGGGTGTTAAATGCATGTGCGTAAATTGTAGTACTAGATTAGCCTGCACAGGTTAATCAGGGACAACACTTTCCGCCTTAACTGGATTTTCGTCAAGAATAGTCTTCCTTTAAACAAAAAATACAATAAGAGCGTATAGCGTCGTCCCTGATTAGCTTGTGCGGACTGCACAGGCTAATCTGGGATGATACTTAACGCACATGCATTAAACCCCCTTTTCACAGAACGAGGCAAAATATTTTACTTTTCTTTCATATAGCTTCAGTCAAATCCTATTGATTCAAACAGCACCAAGTTTCCAAATAACAATAAAAAGTAAAGCATAATTCCATGTGGCTTTATGAAACCCCTGACTGCCCAATTCAACAGAAGCCCAAATTCCAAATTATATAAATGTTTACAGTTGACAAAAGATGATTACAGCCCATACAAAATGTGGAAATAAATTTAGGTAAATCTTTCTTCTCTGGAACACAAAAAATTGGAATAACTGAGTACTGTCTTTCACCTGCTTGAAATACCCTTTGGGTAAAATACATGCAAAGCCACTACCTTTCATATCACGCCCAGTCCATGTACTTACCGTGGTAATAGTGGATAGAGACTGGCCCATTTAGCCTATACTTATGTGCAGCTGAAAACCACATCATCACATATTCAATACACCATTTTAAAAGGCTGATATAAATAATGACAATGCTGTACCTTCTTAGTTTAACTTACTTATGTGCAGCTGTAAATCCTTAAACTTGCAATGAGTACATGGCTGATAGAAATAATGGAAAGACTAAGTCTGCTGGCCTATACAAAGTGCAGCTAAATTGCACAAAAAACGCACAAAATATAGTGCTGATATAAAAATTTTCTAGTCTACGCTAACTTATATGCAGCTGATATTCAATAAAATATAATTAATAATTTGATTATTGAAAACATAGCCGTTCACCATAGAGACAATTAATACTCCAACGTCGGTTGCGTAATATGTAGCAAGTTGTAATAATAATGATATAGAAAGTCTAAGTTGAAAAGTGACATTAATTTAGAACAATATTATTATAAAAAAAACAATGGTGATTCATGTTAGTTTCAATGTTAAAAATGACAAGAAGTAATAATAAGTACTTTGTCAGACACAAGCTCATACTGACTGACAAACAGACCAAACGACGGAAGGATGGAGATTGGCAAACCTATATGCTTTCTTCTAAAGAGAGAATAACCATTCAATTAATATGTTTATGTTTATATACATACACACATAATAATACTATATGCATCCTTACTAAAATTTACAAAATGATTGTCATTTCAAATTTTATTTTTCAAACTAATATGGTTGCTCCCAACAACTTCAAAGCAGAGGTTTTAAGTTGTATGTTTTTTTCAAATGTACAATATGAATATCTATTTATTAATGCAACCCACTACTCCAGTAAAAATGTCTGACACTATTAAAGATTTATAGTTCACGAAACTTTTTGAGATGTTGTAATGTCAGATATAAGTCAGCATACCCTTGATGTCTCCTTGCTTAATATTCTTAATGTCAAAGACTTCCTGCAATTTTCATTAATTTTATTAATGACAATTAAACCATCAGTCAAAGTGAAATAGAAAATCAATTTGAGAGGGAATATTATGCAGAAATATTTTTAAATTAAAAAGAACCTAAACAAAAACAATATTCGCTGCTTTTTTCGAAACCGAACTTTCACATTCAATCAAGTACTGATATTAAAACTGAATATAAATGATAAGTATAGAAAGTCTGCTAAAAAAAAAAAGAAACAAACTAAAAAAACTAGTAAACTTTTCACATGTTGGTTAGAAGTAAAGCAGTCTTATGATAGTTGATTGATATCAATATCCATGTTCATGAATAATGGAAAAAGAAGCGTCACAACTCAACAAGTGATGTGCATTAATAAATAATTTACTGAGTCATAGCCTGCAGCAGCTAACAAAAAAACTTAAAAAGTAGTTCTATCAAGACAGATTTTTTAGTACACCAACTGAATCATAATGCCTTGAGCGAACGAAACAAACACTATTATAACGAAGAACATAAATATCTTATATAATAAGTGCTGTACAAACTGAATAAAAACGGATGACACAGACCTAAGACTGGTTACATAAATGTATATCTTACAACATACTTCCATGAAACTGGTGTGACACTGGATTGAAATATTTTGTTCTGACATTACAGTGGCACTATAACCAGTTTATTGTCATTTTTCTGTAAAAGCCGTTCAATATACAGGAATTTCACTGGTAAAATAAATCGGGAATACACTGAAAAGAAATATTAGGTTGCAGTCAAGATGAAAATACACTAGAACTATTTTCTGTTATAAAAATACATCTGAAAACACACAGTAAATAAAAGACTAAGAAATTTTAAGGACTTATTGTTCTTTAAATAAACTGGAAAAAATTAAGCATAATGACTTTGTTAATGGTATATGCATGATTTTTTTTAAAGCATCTGATTTTGAGTTTGGACCTCCAACAAGCACTAGTAGTACAAAATTACATAAAAAAATACATGACTGTGTTACATCATGTGACAATCCAATCTCCAGCATTAAAGAATCTAATATAATTGAACAAATTCTGAAACAAAAAATGCTTTCCACTAATCACTTCTACAAAATCTAAGATGTTATTTGTAAAATCAATTATGGTTTCCATATACCTTTTAGGTTTACTGATTATATATATTGAAAACACTATCTACCAATTCAAAGAAAATTACCGTTATTCATGTTACTGCTCTCAAACTGTCACAAAATCTTATTAATACATATACAAGGTATCAACCGAAATAATATTTTTCTCAAGTATCAAAATAAAATATGCGCAATGAGCAACGAACAAGAAAAGCAAGTATTGCATCTAACTTTCAGTAAACGATTTCAGCAAAATAAACAGACTGCATGTCTTAAGAACTGGCTATATATTATTGACTAGAGTCAATTGCATGTTAAATTCAGAACGCAGATGTTGTCAGTCATCAAATAAAAACCGCAAATTGAAATAGTGTCACTTATTATTCAAAATATGTCAGAAAAAAGTGTATTGGCAGGAAATTTGTCACTTATGAAATTATCAAAAATGCCCAACAATGTAGGGCTGTTTCTCAAATATCTCACAGAATAACAATAACAATTGAAATCTCGATTCAATTATTCTTTCTGATAAGATTATTAATTATTAACGACCTTAGCAAATCGATAAAAAAATAGTTAATGGCCAAAGTCTTGAACGGTTTCTCTATGAAACCTATTGTAATGATGTCGAAATCATTGAATGAAGCTATAAATCAATTTGGTTTACTCAATGAACATGTCTGTAAAAAGTGTTGAATTCAAATAAACAATACAACTATATTAGTTCACATATCTGTAAAAATACAAACATGTTATGTATATAAAAGTTAGTAATATTTATTATGACCCAATAAAAATTGACAAGACCACAAAATACTAATGGATACATTCTGTTACTATTGGGGAAATTTGACAAAATAAAGCTTGAACAGAAATGAACAGTAATAATAATGTGAACATTTTACCTTCGATATGTTGAAATAATTTTATTGAATGTGATTTTATAACTATGTCCTTCACGGCACTGCAACACTTTTAGCGATCAAAATGTCTGAACATAATTTGGTAACTAGAACACTGAGATTCATTTCAAATATGCATGGTTTCACTAACAAAAGCCTGCTAACAAACTTAAGAAAATTCCAAACTAATGAAATCTTCCAGAATGACTATTGCCAAGAAAACAGCATTATGTTTCAACCTAGTGTCTGAGACAGGTTTCACACTATAAATGAATTTTTGTGTTAAGTACTTCAGCTAAATCTTTGGCATATTTCTGAATATCAATTGTCTCAAATATACATAAATGCAGAGCGCTCAGTGGAAGGGCTTTACCTTTCTCACAAATTTCTATCCCTAATTGTTTTTTTTTATTAACGTTGGAAATCCGAACATCTTGAAAATTGTATGGGTGATTATAAGAAACATTTGTAGCCAAAACACGCATTAGCTCACCTTATTTTCAGCAACCATGTACATGCATAAATAACAGTACGTCTCAAGAACAGAACGTCTTTAGCAACTGCAGTCATACGCATGAGAGCGTGACAAAGTCATAGATCTCTATTTCTGAAAAGGTGTCAATACAACAATCAGCTTGCAAGTCATGTAAGTTTTGGTCAAACGAATCTTCATATTGCATATTTCATAGTAAATAATAGAACAAGCCTAATTTTTTACAAATGTGAGGACAAATTTCTTCATGTAAAAACAGTGGGACAAAACATCCCAAAAGCGGGAACATCCTACTAAAATCAGGACGTATGGCATGTATGTTCTCTTGACATTTCTAGGAAACTCTGGCAATGCAAGGACTTTATTTAATAAATATTAAATGTGAAATTTATTCCAATTGGGCTCTGTGCATAAGGACAACCAAGCAATTTCATAAATATTTAATGATATTTAATTTGAAATTTATTCAAATTGAGCTCGATGCAGTAGAAGGACCAAGAGATATCATGCAGAAAAATGTTCAGTACAAATATGCGCAATTTATGAACTGTAAACCCACAAGGGACAACTCTGGATAGCACAATATAGGTGGTATAGCATATGCGTTCAGATAAGCTTTAAATTAGAAGCATTTCTGCTTCTCCAACAGATGTCTAGCCTGATAAACATAATAATGCCAATCTGGAGCTTGATGTTATATCTGGCATATGAACAGTTCCACACACACCTCTTAAAATGCTGATTTTTCATATGACACACACAACCATTATGCAGCGTATGATTAGAACTGTAATAGATAGGAATTCGTGCAGATTCGGACAGACTAATGTCTGGCTGTCATTACCTTTGTCTTGCCTGTCAACCAAGCCTTGTTTTGTTTCTTAATATCCACACATGATTTCTTGACCACAATCTTTGGCTTATGACATTATTTGCTGTCTTTTTTGCCGATAGTTAACTTTTGCTGCAATCATACAAGGACCACAATGGAAATAAGGGATATTGCTCTTTTTTGTGTAATCCTTGGCGTTAGTGTATGAATGCTTTCGCCGAAATAAATATATCTATATCTATACCAATGAATCAAATAAAAAAGGGCTGTTATATTTATGCGAAATTTCTTTTTTCCCCGAAGTAGTTTGTGTCAATGTGACTCAGCGGGAGTTGCCAATCAAATCATGATTGAATATTTGAAAACAAGCAGTCTTATAAAAAATCACTTGTGACCTGAAACTTCCGTCCATAAGTAGTTTCAGTTACTTTGATTGTTTCCTGGTAATAAACTACAAATAGGATTGGGCACTTGGCATGTATTAATCAGTCAATCACTCAACAAGGAACTACAATACATATACAATGCCCTATCTGAATTGAAGTTAATGTAACATAAACAATCACAGTAACTAAAACCAGATGCTTTTGAAAGTGACTGTGGACTTTTGTTCAGATTATGGTGTTGTGTAAGAAATTTGACAGTTGAATCCCGTGTTAATATTTATGACATATATAGGAAATATTTGGTAAAGGCTCTATGTTATAAATTACTTTTATTGATAAATACTTGACCGATTATTATTGCACACACTAAGTCGAAAGAATAATATCGTCATGTTTACATATGTTTGTAAAAAAACTTGAAGGTAAAAAGGTGAATATCCTTTAAGTTCATCATTTCATCAAAAGAATTTTTAATACTTTCTCATCATTAAAAAACTAAAAATGCATCACTCAGCCACAATATGGGTTCATAATTTATAGCTGTAAAAAACACCACTATGCATCTCCCGCATGAGCACGAAACATACAAGCTCTAAGGATTCTATACCAATGATAGCAAGCATAGATAAATCATACACAGGGATTGGCATTACAACATTTTCGCTTCTTTCATCAGGAATATTTCAATGTCTTACATATTCATAGACGCTCAATTCTTCTCAATTTGAATAAGAAAGATTAAATTACTTAACAGCAATGCATCCAAGAATTGATCAGGATTACACGGAAAAGACATTTGTTTCATTTAATGCTATTTACGTCAAATCCAAACAGATAAAAGTAACTTCGTAAATTCTCTTTCGCCCCAGAAGTTCACATCTGTAAGGCATATAAAGTAGTCTTATGTTTGCAGCGGAATGAAAATTAGATAATCTTGAATAGTATCCATTAAGGTAATTTACACATGAAGCTCTGCCCAATCCAGAGAAGCAATTACTATAACTATCTACGCCCCAGTGCAAGCTTAACATATTTCATGGACTTCACTGCATCTGCTAAATAGAACAAAATGGCTTAAACTAATGACAGAAAATTTTGTTACAGGCATAAAACAGGTTTCCTGACACATTCTTCTTCCTAAATAAATTGACAAGAACAGCACCAGGGGCACAAGATTTCAAAATTAATCCTCGTTAAATTGACATATTCATTTGAACAAACGGCTATTTTCAAATTTGCAACAGATGATTCAAGGGCATTGTGTAATAAAGAGATACAAATAAGAGTCCAAAAAAGAATTTATTTAGGCCATTCATTTTGTATTCTTTGGTTTACTAGAATTTTAGGTTGAGGTAGTTCGAAGGAGGAGGGATTAGAAATAAAAATATTCCAACAGCATTCTTATACAAAAAAAAAACGTGGCCAGTGACCAGTTACTTAACAGATAACATTTCCTTGCTGCAGGTTTTAACGTCAATCAGTGTTCGCCATCCCGTGTTCAATTGTATTTCCATTTCCTAGTAAATAATGCCACGAGCATAAATTATATATATCGAATCAGTGATCGAATTGGCTTCGAGAGAAATTTTGTTTACGGAAGTGTGCACACCAGGGATTGATTTAACTATTTATACATACGGAATATTACGTAAGTCAATTGTTCCATGTGTTTGTATCAGTCGAGTGACTTGTGTGATGACGTATCTTACGAGAGGCGAAGCCTTGAGTGTGATACGAAATAGCGCAAGACACGAGACTGATAAAAACAAGTCCTGTAACAATTGACTTGCGAAACATTCATATTATTATATAAAACTTTGAATCATTTAAGTTTAAAAAAATGAGTTTAAGCGTGCATAATTAACCAAGAATACTTTTTTTTTCTGCATTCAAAGTGACGTCATTAAAAGTAGTCCGGCTAGTATGGTAATACGGAATTGGAAAACTAGCAAGAAACATAATACGGAAAAAAAATCTGTGCAGTTGTATTTTACCGATTGATACAACTTGTATTTTTTGGGAACATAAAGCAGGTATATAATAAATCATATTTCCGTGTAGTATTTTTCAATACTAATACCCATGTAAATTTGGTACAGGGACAGTTCGGATAGATTTTAGATCAAAACATATTAGGCTAATTGCTGAATTCGATAAACGTTGAAATTGCATTATTGGTATGGAACTAATTCTTGATGTTATCTAGTTAAAGAAAGAAAATATTATAGAGAACTTTACTTGTTCAGTGACATGATGCGAATTTACATTATATCTTTGTTGCATTGTCTTAAATTGCGTATTAACATTGAATTACACTTCACATAAGAGCTTGTCATTTTGAGTCACATTTATGCGCAAAATTGCCCATGTTCCTTTACTTGATGCTTATTATAGTGACTCGTAAGATCTCGTTGACAGGATTGCATTCATAAATGGGCAGTCAAGTAGATAACAATAAAGTCGAAAAATGTTTAGAATTCTGCTATGTTCAATTTCTGTATTCTAAAGGTATACATTATTATCAACAATAATACTTATAGGTTCTGTTCTTTTACATTATAACTATTGTTCAATGAACCGTTTTTGAGATGAATTCAAATCATTAGGAACTTTGTTATCAGTACAAAAGGTAATTTTATACAGTTTTCATCTATTTTTACCGATAGCAAAGTAAGCTTAAATGTCCTATGAACCCAAGATCATACTCTGCTGAAATTATCTGTGAAACATGTCATGTCAATTTTGATTGCAGAATTTATCCCATCAAAGTCAATTTTATTTCTGGAAGTGATTATGTTAAAAGCCCTAATTCCTAATAAAAATGTAACATTCTTAAATTAATTGTGATTAATTTAATTTCCTGAAAAACTGGAGGTTTCATGTAAGACATCTCAGTATGTTCATTTTTTAAATCCAGTCTCAAAATAGTCTCCTTCTCAGAATAGTTTTTTAAAAACTTAAAATGTCTTTACTTGGAAGATAAGCAGACTGGGCATAGAATATCAAATGATATTAAAAACTTATGTGTTAATAACAAGAGCTGTTCCGAGACAGAAGGCTTGACTTTTCTGTTGCTTTGATAGCATAATGTACATTTGATGTCATCTCATATAATGACCACAAAGACATACTTGAAGTTAAACATCTGCTGTAGTTTTATAGTATAATGTTAACTTAAAGCTGATTTTTTAAAAATAAAACAAGAAATGTGAACGTTACCTGTGAACCTTTCCAATTTTGTGTCAGACATTTATCTGACAGCATTATCAGCCACTGTGTCTTACAGCATGTTAAAATAATAATGTTTGACAGACATTGTAATTTTGTGTCACATCTGTCTGACAGGTTTAATGAATTTGAATGGTCCATTAAGTTTCTAATTGCGTTAAAGGTTTGTAGAATAAAAGAGATTAGAAGGTATATAAACGAAAAATAATGGCTTATTAAAAATTTCATTTAATTTCCACATGGACCATAATTCTTCTGAAAAAGCTTCAAATAATTCTTAAAAACAGTCTTCCTTCACAGGGAAAATAGTCAAATGAAGCCTGTGAACATCTTAAATACACCTCCTTATACGAACATTGACTGTGATATTTTTTATATTAAAGGGACACAACTCTAATTTATAACATTTACATGGATAATTATTGAAAGGAAAGTGTATGAAACTGTTCTTTATGCCTGCATGCACCACCACAAGACTATTTGTGTTCGCATCATACATTGTACTCTAGACAGTCTCAGTCTTTAATTATGGTATTTAACAGATTAAATATCTTTCTCTCATTTACTATGTGGAAACACCTGAGTAACAAAATAATAAAAAAACTAAAAAAAACTCTCAACGTGGAGGAATTATTTTCTAAAAATAGAACTGCAAGAAAAGCAAATAAATACCTTACAGTGCAATTTATTGTGTTCGGTACTTTTATACTTGTATACCACTGGAAGAGATATACTAGATCAGATTTCTTTGCCCACCTTTCAGTGTGTTAAATCGCTGCGTTCGCAAGATCATACAAGACCAAGCTCGAGCAATAGTCATCGCACCAGTGTGGCCAACACAGACGTGGTTTTCGATTCTCATGAAAATGCTAACTAGGCAACAAGTTAGTCTGCCAAGAAAGAACATTCTGTATCTGCACCATCAGATAAAATAGCATCCACTTCGTCGAAAATAAGTCCTGATGGCATGCAGGGTGTCCGGAGTTTATACAGAAAACAAGGATTTTCTAGAGCAGCAACCAACATTATCATGTCATCATGGAGAAATTCAACAAAGCGTAAATATAAATGCTTTATTTCGAGATGGTTTCAGTATTGTGATATACAACAAATCAGTAGATTTTCAGTTTATGTGAAACATGTCATTGAATTTTTGACAGAACAGTACATCAACGGTCTTGGTTATAGTGCATTGAATACAGCACGTGGAGCATTGTCTTCATTAGAAATAAGGTAAGACAATTTTGCTGCTGTGTCACATCCTACAGTAGTGCGTTTTATGAAAGGTGTGTTTAATCTTCGTACTCCAATTGCTCGATATACGGAAACATGGAATGTGGATCTAGTGTTGATATATTTGCGAAAATTGTCACCTGTAATTACCATTTCATTGAAAGATTTAACTTTAAAGCTTACAGTTTTGTTAGGACTTACGAACGCAGCCAGAATACATACATTACATGTTCTTAGTTATAAGATGTCAAAGAAGACAAGTTATGGTTATTTGTTAAAGTTTAATAGTTAATTGAAACAGAGTCGGCCTGGCTTTGCTTATTCTTGTATTGAAGTTAAATCCTATCCTTCTGACAGGAGACTTTGTGTAGTTACAGTGTTAAAAGAATACTTAAGGAGGACTTAATCATCTAGGTAAGATGATAAGGATAGTTTACTCTTAAGTTATGTAAAACCATATAAATCTGTTACTCGTGATACTATAAGCAGATGGGTTAAAGTGTTTTTGTAACGTTCTGGTGTTGATACCAAAATAGTCAGTGCTCACAGTTTGAGATCCGCGTCAACGTCTAAAGCTAAAGCCATGTCGGTACCAATACAGGACATTCTTAAAACTGCGGGATGGTCCAGAGAGAGCACTTTCGCTAAATACTACAACAAACCTATCAGTAGTGAGAAAAAAATCATGGAAGCAGTACTGAAATTGTGAAAAAGGTAAAATACTTATTTATTGTTAGCTGATTTGGGTTTGTTGTGTGAAATTATTTGGTCATTGTGATTTGAAGTCTCATTTAATGACGACTAAACCAGTTGCGGAATGAATTAAATACTTAAACGAGACTTACTTTGGTTAAGTCGATGTTTGATTGTAATTCTATGAGCAACGGGAGTTTAGGAGGCATTAAACGCCGCCCTCCCATCCAGCTCATAAAATAACACGTGTGTACATATATTTTTTACATAAAATATGTTTTGATTGTTGGTATAATATATGGATAAATGCCCAAATAATTTATTTTCTTTAAATATTGATTGCGCATGCGCAGCACATATCTCTTTTAATGCCTCCTAAACTCCCGTTGCTAATAGAATTACAATCAAACATCGACTTAACCAAGGTAAGTCTCGTTTAATTATTTAATATTTCATCTATTTATGATTAAACTTGTTCAGAATGTTTATATTAACAATATCTTGAATTGAGTTCAAATCTTAAAGTTGTGCGGTCAAAAAGTTGGTCACCAGGTAAAATTCTTTGGAAAACCCTGTTCCAACTATTCAGTATGCATTTATGACTCAGTTGCGATGTAACTTGGTCAGACTGTTTATCTTGACAATATCTTTTTATCTTGACAATATCTTAGCAAAGTGTTTATCTGGGTCACATGTGTCCTTAAACTAGGTCACCAGATCAAATCATAGAAAAACCCTGTTACTCTAGTGGATTCAATTATGACTTAATCTTGATAAAACTTTGTCAGAAAGTTTACTTTGAACATACCTAGGTTGTAAGAGTCAAATAACTTGGTCACCAGATCAAAGCTATGAACAATCTTAGTACCACTCTTGATGAAACTTGGTCAGAATGTTTATTTTTACAATATTTTTGCTGAGTAAGAATCTGGGTCACATGTGTCCAAAAAACTATCACAATGTAAAAATCTTAGAAAAACCCTTGTTGCAACTCTAGGGACCACATACATTAATCAACCGTTATGAAACTTGGTCAGAATGTTAGTCTTGTTCATATCTAATCCAAATTTGAATTTGGGTCACGTGGGAAAAACTAGGTCACCAGATGTACCTTAAACTCAGTTGAGCACTTTAGGGCCATCAATGCCCTCTTGTTTTGAGTACTTCAGATTATGAACATATTACAAGCATGCAAATGGATTTTTTCAGCGATCTAGATTCCTCACGAGGAAAATATCTTTGAAATGTGATACACACTTCATGTCCCTGATGAAGAACTTCAATACCTGCGCCATTAGGCAAAGCTTTGTGATTCGTTCGGTAAGGTGGTTCATTGTAAATGCTACATGTTGAGCGGATGTACATGTATTGCTGTGTTTTAATTAGGGTGAAAATAGACTTAGACGTTATTTAATGTTCTCTTATGGATAATGATGTAATGTATGGTATCTGGTGGAATAAAATCTTACATGGACTGTTTTCTTGCAGACTGATACACTTTTAGTGTTGTGGCCAGTGAATGATTATATACATTAGCTGTTTTAAATAACATTTAAGCACACAGTTGTTAAAAATATGTCATGTCAATAAAAAGAAATGTTTGTATTTAAATTTTAATTTTGTATTTAATTTTTGTCCTTAACTTCAAGCTTTGTTTATGATACATATTTTAAGTTGCTAGAAATACATAACTGTATGTTGAACATTTAAATTTCTAAGTGTCTTTAAAGCAATATTGCATGCAAGCTTAACACATTATTAACATATATCCCAGAATTCCATAATTTGTTGTCGTTCAAATTAAAATGGGACAAAAACAGTAAAGAAGGAATTCTGATCTTTCTTAAAGAAAAATGTTATTTTTTTTAAATAATGCAATATTAACAAGGTCAAGCATTGGTAAACAAATCTGTTGTTCCTCAAAGGCCTAATTANTCTTGTTAGCAATATTTACGTTTACATTTAGATGTATGCACTCGGCAATATGGTCGTAAACAAATTCAATAGGCTGCTTATTGTATTCACAATATGATTTAGTTTGTGAAAGTTCTTTTGAAATCGTTTGAACATAAAACACTCGTCATATTATTATAGCATTATATCAAAACTTATTGCTCGATTTCTCTTTTTGTTGATCTCGTTTTATACTTTTTCTCTCGCTTCCTGATAGTTTGCTTGCAGATCCCTAAGCTGTTGGATTCTGATACTCGGCTCTTCCGAGAGATTTCCAAATCAAATCACTTTGATTGTACAGGAACTATGGTACTGGGCAACAAACTGTTGTAATAGGGATTGGTTGAGTTCGTCATCAATTGAAGGTTTTGTGACTTCTTTATAGCCATTACCGCACCATTTCAGTTTCGTGTATATTATGGTTTTGAGAAAGATATACAGTTCTTCTTTAAGCTCCTTCAAAAGGTCCCCAAAGATGAAATCACAAGTCTTTTCAACGTCTGTGCCACTGGTTACAGCTGGTTTTCTTTTTAACTCGAATTTAATATTCGGCCTGTCAATGCTTGTTGTTATAAGATTTGGTTCTCTCAGAAGTAATTCTCTTGCTATCTGTCTGTGTAGCACTTTTGTAGCTGTAGCTCTCAGTGCTAAAACAAAGGCATCTGGAAACAAGGCTTTTAGCTTCCTCAATTCCAGGAATGTCGGTCTAAAACTCGGCCCCATTCGACTACACAATGTGCCTCATCAATTACAATATGAGATACAGAGCTCTGCTAGTGTTTGCCTCGAAATAGTCTGAACACTGATTTTTTAATAAACTGTTATGGATGTATGATCACATATGTATAACCGCAGGTTTTCAGTCTCATTATTTTAATAGAAGGATCCTTATTTGTATCATCTAATTGCGAAATAATACTTTCCTTCAAATGGATAGCCGACTCGCCATATCTTTCCACCTGTTCCTCGATAATGGAATTCAATGGTAAAACTATTAAGATGACGCTGTTTCGGAAATACGGAAACGATTGAAATACCAACGACTGTCCATATCCTGTCGGTAGAGTGCCAATTGTATCACCTTGTAACGCACTTTTGATAAACAAAAAATGTCCATGTTTTAAGTAAAAATAAGTTTGTTGTCGTTTCAAATTAATTTCCGTAAGAATGCTCTTAGTTTTTTAAAACGAAATCAAAGTCTTGGGAAAAGCCTTCCGTTGTTTTGACGTTCTGTTGTCGGTTAGTTATAAACCACGCTCCGATTGGTCTTTGCGTTATCCATTTACAATCGCCGATACATTTGCCTGAACCTGTTGTATATTATAGTCAACGGCGTCAAAGGCTATATTCGACGCGGGACCAGTTCATTAATCTATGCTACCAGAGCACATATAACGTTGAAATTTTGGCTATTGCTATAAGGAAGACTGTTTATTTATATGTTAACTTAACATGTCGAAATTTTCGCAAAATTTCAGCGTTATAGAGACTAGGAACTGTCATTTAAATTAAATTTACTTCAGTCTTCAATAGACTAAACTTTCACTGTTTAAAAATGTCCTATTTGCCCTTTTGTCTTCACACATTTTCACAAATGAATTTAAGCTATAGAATTTGGCTTCCAGACTGATCAGAGCTTATTCCCGTCGCGTATTGGGAAGTACGTCCAACGAACTGTTGCAACTTTGGTAAGTAAGAAATAGGATCTCTCTCGATAAATCTAGAGTAAGTTATGTGTTTTCAATTGTTGGTCTGGTCGTTACAAACAATTGACCACCACATTTACTTCAACTATTTCATTTTTTCCTTGACTAATTACCTTTTTTTCTTGTGGAATAGTTGATTCCGGTTGTTCTATTTCAGGTTCCTGAACTGCCGAGTTTTCTGGGTCCTTCCCTTTAAAAAAAAAAATAGACGATTCGTCAGATAAGGATGATCTTTGGTCAGAGGCAGCACTGGAAGAATTTATCGACAAAACCCGCATCCAGTTGTCTTGTTTTTCCTGGACCTCAGACAAGCGTTTTCCAGAAAATACTGGTGTTGGTTTTGTTGCTTACCTTCGAGTAGGTTCATGGTCCTGTGGCCTCTTCAGAAGTGGTATTTCTATTTGGAGTTTCACAGCGTGGTTTTCTGGCTACTGGCAGCAATATCATCACTGTCTCTTATCAGTAAAGGCCCCTTCAATTTGAAATCGGTGAGGAATCTTTCTGCCTAAGCTTCTCAGGGACCTGTGGTTTGTACAAACCATATGTAGTCATCTTTCTGATTATGACATGGGCCACTGCTGGGCGTGTTTTTGTGGAAAAAAAACTTGCAACATTTAATACATGTCCAGGACACTGCGGAATGCTGTTCAACGACGTGATTGTAGCATTTCATCCTTATCGGAAACTTGATGTCACCACACACCATTGTTCCGAGGGGAATTCTCTCTGTCGTTGTCGACGAGATATCGGCAAGAGGAGAGCCGTTGTCTCGAGTTTCTTTATCTGTCAGCGTGTATATCACCAGTTCCAAGACCGGAACAGATGTACTCTCAAGAGAAGCTATAAGAAGTTCTTCAACGGTAACATGCTGATAGTCCAGTAGAAACAGGGCTTCAAAGCTGAGTGTTGGTTTCTCGTAACTAGGCCTTATCGGCGACGGCGGTTGTGGCGTTATGTGATCGATGGCCTGGCACGTGGTGTTATGTCGTCAAAAACTGGGAGGATTGTTAACCCAGTATATGGCAACAGGTGGTCGAATTTTGTACGCGCTGTATATTCTTTACCTGTTAACATAAAAACAAATTAAAAAAAAAATTACGAAAAAAGCAAGTTTTATCATGATTGTTACTGTACATTATAATAATTAAAAGAACAAATATTATCATTTAAAGCGACTGTAAGTTTAAATTATGTGATAAATTTTAAGAAAATTCACTATAACTGCTAACGTGCAAAATGAAAAATAAATAAAATGATACCTGTTCTCAAATAATGCTCCAATGCCGAAATGCACACAGGGTAGTAATTATTGAAACTAAAACCGGCAACATAACCATCAAAACTTATTCCTCGATTATTCTTTATTTTGATCGTGTGATATGCTTTTTCTGTCTCATACTGAGCAGACTTTGCTTGCAGATTCCTAATCTGTTGAATTCTGATACTCGGCTTTACCGAGTGTTTCCGAATTTTTAAACAAATCTTCCATATCGTGTGTTTTGCGTCTACCTTGTTCAATTCTGCGTTTGCGACGGATCGGCGTTTCCTTGACGTTAACGTCATTAAACTGCGCTTTCCTTTTACGTCATTGCTGTTAAAGACATTCTGTGAAAACTGGGCGTTATGCATGGGTATACAGTGTCATCCCATATAAGCATGTGTTATCCACACAGGATCATCAGGGACGACACTGTATACGCAAACATGCATACATTGTTCAGCATCCTTTAGTGCATCACTGGATGTTTACTCTTCATTGGGCAAAGCTGGAAAAAGTAAATGTATAGTTAACCTCTCATTAAAAGTAAAACAGATTGCAAATCAAATTTATTTTTAAAGTAAACGCGTGCAATCCTATCATGTTAGTTTGTTCAAAACCTGTACTTGCAACTCAATACAATAAAAAATGTAAACCATGGGAATGGTTCTTTTTCAATAAATTGTTTGCAAACTTAAATTGTATTTTTATAACGTGTTCGTCATTCACGCTATAAACTGTTATTATAAGTTATTTTTTTAGACAAACATTTTTTTTTATAAAAGGATACCTGTTGTAGGCACTCTTACTACCTGGATGTCGATTCAGATATGGTGTAAGCAGCCATTCTGAAAATGCATATCCACCGTCGTCCAGAATGTGATATCTGCCTCTAAAGGGAATATACCCGTTTGCAAGCATCAGGCGTAGACCACTGTCATTGAGAATTCTGCTGTCATGCACACTTCCAGGCCAACGTGCAACAATATTTTTTATTTGTTAAAGCATCAATCACAATTTGTACATTGATACTGTGAAAACCTTTTCGGTTCATATACACTGCTTCATTTTCTGATGGCGCCTTCAATTAATTCCACCACTCTTGGAAATGAAAATGACATTTTTCTATTTAAACATCTAGCTCTTAAATGTTGGTATGACATTTAATAAATCAGGTTACACACCAGCGAGATGAAAGTTGTTCTGTAACCTCATTAATAGCTTTAGAAACGGTGGACTGTGAAACATTGTGTATGTCGGCCTCATTCAATTGTATACCACCAGTGGCCAAGAATCTTGGGGTCAAAAGGATTTTTTTCAAAGCAGAAAAACTATTATGTTGGTGAGTTGCTGGCTTTATTCTTTGGCCTAGCAATTGTTCGAGAAACATCAACCCATTTCTATCAAATCTATACCGTTCCAATAGTTGACCATTTGTTAGAAGATCAACTGTATTTTCTCTTACTTGCATGATTTTCAAAAAAAAAGAACATTAAAATATTATTATTGAATAACGATAAAATATAAAATTCACTAACCTGCATTTCAATGGAGTTTTTGAACAATTCTCAGAAGTGCCAGTGCTTTCTTTCAGAGAATGCATTCATGAATTAACATCCAGTATCCCTCAGTAATATCTCACATCACACAATTTCAATAAACAGAAGTTAAATACGTCCAATCTTTGTAACATAACGCGTGTCACAATAACGGGTATTATTATCAACCACCATTTCAAAATGGGTGGGGTAATTTCATTGAAGATAAATAAAATCGATGGTCCCCATTCAAAATGCCGAACCTACATTTTTTACATTTCGTGATTTTTGCACTGTGTAGGGCGGGAAATCTGTGCGCATGTGCCCATCAAATGGCGAATCGATTAACCAATCAGAACATGTCAAATCGGGCATATGATAAAATGCCGAACTGTGATTGGTGGAAATAAAAATATGCACACATGCGAAGCTGAATAAAATTGTTACTATAAAAATGCAAAGCTGCATATTATTGTAAAATAATATTCAGCTTCGCATTTTTGATATTTTAACAAAAAATAGCCTTCCTGAAAAGTTGTGTTAGTTCGGCATTTTGAATGGGGACCATCGAAATATACAATTCAACTGGTTTTTTAACTTACACACACCATCATTACAACAATATCTAAACATAATGTTTAGCTTTTTAGCTCACCTGGCACGTAGTGACATGGTGAGCTTTTGTGACCGTGTGATGTCCGGCGTCCGTCGTGCGTGCGTGCGTCCGTCAACAATGTGCTTGTCTAGACGGTAGAGGTCACAGTTTTCATCCAATCTTTATGAAATTTGGTCTGAATGTATAAGTTGATGAAATCTGGGTTGGGATGGTATTCGGGTCATCTGGGATCAAAAACTAGGTCACTTAGACAAATAATAGAAAAACCAGGGCCTAGTATCACGAACATACTTAAGTCAATATTTTACTCATTTTTGAGTTTTTGCTCAATTTTTGAGATGAGTGTTAACACCTTGCTCAAGTTGGTGATCACGAAACGTTGTTGAGTTTTGAGTCGGAATCATCTATGAGTTTGAGCACAAATATTTGAGCAAGCGTTATACCTGTCTCAAGTTATCAATCAACGCTCAAACATGGCCGCTTTCGTTGATCGCATTAATCGTTTGAGAAGGCGTCAGCCGATTGAACGCGTTTTTTCCGACAGAAGCAACCCGCTTGAAGTGTTGTCGGGTGAGAAGGTCCGAGAGAGATACAGATTTTTCCCGGAAACGATTTATTTTATCGTTGGATTTGTTTTTAATGACTTGGACACACCGACTCGTCGGTCATTGCCGGTGCCACCTCTTCTGTATGTGTTGACAGCTCTTCAATTCTTCGCGACGGGCTGTCATCATCTTCTTTTGACAGCTATCCACGGCGTGTTAAGATGTTCCGTGGGGCGAGTTATAACTCGCGTGACGGAGGCTCTGTGTCGAAACATGAGCCAGTTCATAGTTGTTCCAGCCTCAGAAAACGATACAGACAGAGTAAAACGAGAGTTTTACAGCATCGCTGGTAATTTTCTTTATTAGTTTCTTTTATAAAACAGTTGATTGGTTGCCAAGTAAACATAGGGAGACAACTTTTTATCTTCGTCTAAATCCCGTACAAAAAAGTTCAGTTAGTGTCACTATTTTATAAAAAAAGAAACATAATTGAAAAACTGTTACCCAAAGTCGTGAACTGAAAAATACTAATACCTGTTTATAAGCATATGTGTTTTAAGCTGTTTGTGTACAATACACTATGCTATATGTATTTGTTATTATCGCCCATGTATGGGTATTTATGTTAGCATAATTGCGTGTATGTATTTGACGATGCGCTGTATATGCTTTAGTCTTTAATATTTAAATCCATGCAAATAATTTTAAATTAACACTAACTAAGCACCTTTGTACAGTTTTCACCCCTTCACCAATAGGCTTTTGCACAAAATCTACTATAAATTAAGAAGGAGTGCTGTATCGGGAGAAGAAATACACTTGCTGTTCTGTTTACTATATTCCATTCAACAGTACAGCATACTTCAAAGATTACTCAGATATCTTAATATCACATGTACTTTTACAATTGCCAATTACTGTTAACGACCCGCGATGTACCATTAATTTATTTATACGAATGTTTAGGTTTCCCCAACGTTCTTGGATGCGTTGACTGTACATATGTAAAGATACGGGCGCCAAAACGGAGCGAAATGGACTTCGTCAACAGGAAGGGATACCACTCCGTTAACATTCAGGTAGATAAAAATAGGTTTCAGACAACTGTTTATATCAAACATATGTGAACACATATATTTATACAAACAATATTGTTATCAGTTCTTTTTTCAGATGATATGTGACCCGCAGTTCATCATCACCGACGTTGTGGCGAAGTGGCCAGGCAGTTTCCACGACATCCTGATATTGAGAGAGAGAAGTATCTGCGCCTCGTTCNAAACAAGATATGTCATCTAACAGCTGAGCTTCAAATATGTGAGTGCTTAAACAAGAAATATAAACATTATGTTGTAGTTCAACAAATTAAAAGATACACATGTAGCTCATCCAGCAACTGACTTTCAAATATATAAGTGTTAGAGAGTTCACAAATAATATATAATTAAGTTGCTGTACAAAATAAGATTACTCAAACAGTAAATGAGGTTCAACTTCTTAAGTGCTAGATAGTACACAATAATTTACAATTAAGTTACTGTACAAAGTAAGATAACTCACCCAGCAGGCTGATGTTCAAATATGAGTTGTAGAAAGTACACAGTCACTACACAAATGCATTTCATATTGACAAACTTGTGACTTTAATGCCATTACCATTTAACATGTACACTATTAATATTTATTTTCTAACACATATATTATGTTCAAATATGAGTGCTAGAAAGTGCAAAGTCAATACACACATGCATAACATATTGTCATGTGACTAATACTGCAATACCATTTAACATAGACACCATTAATATTCATTATCTAAAACATATATTATGTTCAAATAAGAGGTGAAAGAACACAATCAATACACACATGCATAACATAATGTCAAGTGACTTGTAAAACATTACCATTTATCATATACACCATAAATATTTAATATTTAATACATATATTATGTACATAAATACCATTTCTTATGTACACCATTTGATTACCATCAAATATCTAACACAAATTTCATAAACAACATTTTATACACCATGATCATTTATTAATTGTTACATCTATTAGTACACCATTGCAACATTACCATTCATTATCTTATAACTTGAGGCTAATAGAAACAAGATACAGATTTAGCATTATAACTCAAGTACATATGTTAGTTCTGGGAATGATTCATTATTTTGGTGAAAAGAATTTAAGTACTAGGGGGATTTAGGGGGTCATTGCTGAATTGGAGTAAATACTTGGCCTTTTTATATGGCATAATAGATTTGATAGAGGCTTAACGCACACATGTTATGTAATTCCTTTAGTATCAGTACCTATTTTCAGTTGTGTGATGCTGTTTAAACATTGTTTACACTGGAATTAATAGATGACTCACTTTTGTCATAATCTTGTAATGTTACAAGAGAATGGAAGTGGGTCAATGCTTTTTTAGATAGGAGAATATTAATATTATTTGAATTGTTGATAAAGTAACATTTTATTTTTATATTATATAGATGCATATAGTCTTCACGCTAACTGTAAGCCTGACAGCCCGGGACTGGTTAAATGTTAATCGGGCTACTAGAAATTATTAATGTATATAGGCCGGGCTATTGGATTTTTTGTCTGTTTCAAATAAAGCATCATAATTTAGGCTAGTGGTTAAAATATATTACCAATACCGTGAAGACTGTGCTTGTAATATGTAAGCATGTATATTGGAATGAGTGCAATTTTTTATGATAACTATGACATACGTGCATAATTGATATGATGTGCATATCCACAGTTATAGATGAAGTGATTTTAGCAAACTATTGAGAATTATCTTGTGTCAACATTGAAGTAAAAACAAATGACCTGCCATGTGTAGTGGTCTGTTTGTTGATTTCAGTTTGATTTATTGAGTGTGTCCATGGAAACAATTGAATAGATGATATTGTGAATGAACCTGTGGATGATTGTGTGCATGCACCTAGCCATGAAGGCATTTGTTATCAAAGCAAATTAAAAAAGGTTAAAAAAGAGTATGAGTGCTCTTAATGCCTTAAATAATATTGAATGCTAAAGTACCTTACATTTTTAAAATGCGATAATATGTGAGTAATTTTTGTTTTATGTGTATTTTCAGGTGTTGCAAGTGGTTGATGTAGGGAAGCCATTGTACATCCAGTTTCTGTACTCTTCCCAACCTCTTAAGATGTCAGAAAAATATTTTATCATGACATTACCATGTCTGTCTGAGAATATATTGAGATTTGTAGTAACCTTGACCATAATAAAAAAAAATATAATGTTATGTATTTGTGTGAAGCAGTGACATTTTTTGCAAGTTTATTTTGATAATCGTTATATAATAAGCGTGTGCAAAAATATTGTTTATTCTTTTTTGTGGTGTTTTATTATTATCTTAAGCGTTGAATTCTGCTAATTTCCACATGCTGTCTAGTTATCATCAATTAATTTCTCTTGAACTTCACATTAAATTGTTTTAAAGCATGGAATTTATCCATAAATAATTGTAAAATTATTGATTTTTAGGCATAAATGAATTTTATTTCTGGTAAAAGCATGAAGCTTGTCAGATATTTAATTAATATCATGAATATGCCAAACTAAATGCAAGTGATAAATACAATAGATACTTGAATTTTGGTATCATGCTTTTTCATTGCAATTATAACAAAAACAGCAGTTACCCAACAAAATACAAAGATAATGATGGTAAATAAGCCTCTGTTAATCTTGATTTAAACCTGTGTTGTTATTGTATCCACTGTTGTAGGTAAAGTAATTAAAAAATAATTTTGTTAAAAATTGTTTCCGCGTGAAAAAAATAATCAGATCGTCGCTTTGATAATTAATTCCAAATTCTTTTAGCGTCATTATATTTAATTGCTATTTAAATGGATTGTTTTGGAGGAACTGATTTCATGATCAATATTATATTTACTGCAGGTTTCTAGTGCATCTCTATTATTGTCAGTATTGTTGAGTGATACACTTATTATTTTGTACAATAATTCTCTACTAATTAATACTTGTCTTGAAACACGTTTGTGTTTTCGTTTCTTGTTTTATGAGCCATAAGTGTGTTTTGTGTATGATTTCATTTAGCATAAAACGAATCTATTTTGAATCAGTATTCTGAAACCCCCTGTACAATAATTCTCTTGTAACTTATACTTTTCTTGAAACACGTTTGTGTATTTGTTTCTTGTTTTATGAGCCATAAGTGTGTTTTGTGTATGATGTCATTTAGCATAAAACGACCTTATTTTAAATTATTATTCTGAAACCCCTTTTGTCGTACCGCATTCGTAAGTATATAGTTTAGGTATTGTAAAAGATATTTAAATCCTAATTATTAATGATGCTACCACTGTGATAATTAATATGCTCAACACGGATTTGTGTTTTAATGACGTTGTTGTGTTATTTCACGGAATAACATATTCTCTAACACGAGGTGTCGTTTGTCAGAGATTTTCAGTCGTTTTGGTGTACACATATTTATTCCAAAATGTGTTTACAAGATAAGTTAAAAAATCTTAAGTGTATAGGATTGTAACGTTAGCTAAGCTAATCAATCACGTTTGTCGTACCGCATTCGTTAGTAGATAGTTTAGGTACAGTTAAAGATATGTATGTCTTAATGTTTATGTCCCCCAGTCTATACTGGGGGACATATTGTTTTTGCCTTGTCGGTTTGTTGGTTTGTTTGTTTGTTGGTTTGTTTGCACAAACTTAAACATTGGCCATAACTTTTGCAATATTAAAGATAGCTTCTTAATATTTGGCATGCATGTGTATCTCATGGAAAGGCACATTGTGAGTGGTGAAAGGTCAAGGTCATCCTTCAAGGTCAAAGGTCAAATATATGGGTCAAAATCGCTCAAAAGGGGACATAGTGTTTCACAAATACATCTTGTTAATATTGTTAACCATTTTGTTATAGATAGTCGCACCTATTATTTATGCTACCACGGTGATAAGTAATATGCTCAACACGGATGTGTGTTTTGTTGACATTGTTGTGTTATTTCACGGAATAAAATATTCTCTAACACGAGGTGTCGGTAGTCATTGATTTTCTGTCAAAGTATTCATCAGTAGTGTCGTATATATAAGCGCGCCTCTCTATGTGAAAAGGGGGTCTAAAAATATCTAGATCAACATGAAATCTCGGTACTGTGTGTCAAAACACTAGGTCACCAGATCAAATCATAAACCAACTTTTAGCTCAGTAACACTTAAGAGACCTTATTTTCATCCATTCGTGATGGTCACAATGTTTATATTAACAATATCTTGAATTGAGTTCAAATCTTAGTCTTATGCGGTCAAAAAGTCGGTGTCCAGGTCAAAGCTTGGCAAAACCTTGTTACCACTCTGCATGCTGCATTTATGATTCATTTTCGATGTGATTTGGTAAGACTGTTTATCTTCACAATATTTTTTTTATCTTGACAATATCGAGGCAAAGTTTTGACTGGGTCACACGTGTCCTTAAACTAGGTCACCCGGTCAAATCTTATAAAAAATCTGTTACTCTAGAGGCTTTAATGATGACTCAATCATGATACAACTTTGTCAGAAAGTTCCTTTGAAAATACCCGGGTTGAGTAAGAATCTGGGTCCATAAACTATGTTACCAGATCAAAGCTTAGAAGAACCAAATAACTACTCTTGCTGAAATTATATCAGAATGTTTATCTTTACAAGATTTAGGTTGAGTTAGCATCTGAGTCACGTTTGTCCAAAAACTAGATCACCATATACAATCTTAGAAAAATCATGTTACTACTCTAGGGACTACATATATGACTCAACCTTTATATAACTTGGTCCAAACTTTAATCTTGTTCATATCAACTCCAAGTTTGAATCTGGGACATGTGGGCTAAAATAACTAGGTCAATGTCCTCTTGTTTTGAGTACTTAAGAGCATGAATATATTATAACTGATTTTTTCTGCGATCTAGATTGCATATGAGCTGAAAGATCTTTGAAATGTGAAAACAATATTTTAAACATCTTAAAGAAATGTATTCCGTTTTGCATTTTACTTATTATTTAATATATCTCAATGCTATACAATGTTCATACTACATACCTCACATCAAAGTAAATATTCAGATACTTTACAAAATAGGTTACAGAACCCTTGAAGTTTGTAAAATACAATGCCATTAAATGCAATTCAGACACTTTAAAGTACGTTCTCATATGTTCATTTTCTATTCCAGTAAATTCTCAGATGTCAATTTACATAACTGTCCCAGATTTCAAAGTATTTTAGTGAAAATACCACCATGCTCTTGGCTATCAATGTTAATATCGTCATTTCAGATGTGATTCCTTATAAAGATAAGAAGTGCTGATGTTAAATAAAGTATAGTCATTAGATACCACAAATGGCCAGTTCTTATGGTGTGCATTCAGCTTAACGAAAACTCATTATGTAAACGCTTTTATCTTGTAGCAGAAATAAGTACACATCTGTTGGGCACAATAACTATGTATCTTCCCTGACTGAAGCACTTCTTTAATGCAAACAACTTGAGTGAAATGAACAGTAATTAAGCTTGACATTTAAAACAAAACATTTAAATTAGTGTCCGATTCTGTAGTGTTTGCCTTTCAAGAAGGAAAACACTTAGCACTGGCTGTATATTGCTGCTCTGCTTTATTATCTTCTAATTGCATCTTTTTAAAAATGTTAGTGTTAATTCTTTTATTGTGGTTTACTTTTTGGCTTAATTTCTTAATAATTTACATAATTGTGTTTAAAAGTTAAATCACTTGAGCTTTTAATTGGTGTCTGGTAGGGTCTTAACCATCAGTTATGATCCCATTGAGAGCTTTCTAAATACACTTTCTAGCTATGGTAGGATTTCTGTCAGGAACTTTGTAAATGCATGCAAATAGTAGTCGTTTGTAAGGAGCCTTGTAACAAAGCTGCCTTGCTAAGGTAGGATTTCTTTCAAGACTTTTGCAAATAGCTGCCTCGCTTAATTTGGGTGTTCAACATATTTGTTATTCCTGTAATTGTTTTTTTTTTTTCAATTTTAGTTATAATTAATAAATTACTTTTTTTTAAACAATTGAACCCATCCTTGATACCAGCCCTTTATATTGTGTTTTTTCATTCAACTGCAAGGGGGCGGGGACATGTCCCTGATGCAGAACTTCAATACCTGCGCCATCAGGCAAGGCTTTGTGATTGATTCGGTAAGCTGACCATGTAAATGATACATGTTGAGTGCATGCACATGTATTGCTGTGTTTTAATTAGGGTGAAGATAGCCTAGATGTTATTTAATCTTCTCTAATGGATAATGTTGTAATATAATGTTTCTGGTGGTATTAAATCTTACATGGACTGTTGTTTTGCAGACTGATAAACTATTAGTGTCGTGAAAAATGAATGCTTATAGACGTGTTCAGCTGTTTTAAATAACATTTAAGCAGACAGTGGATAAAAATATGTCATGTCAATAAAAAAATGTTAAATTTTATGCAATGGTTTTAAGCTAAGATTTTGTATTTACTTTTGTCATAAAGTTAAAGCTTTGTTTATGATACATCTTTAAAGTTGCTAGAACTCAGAAATCCTGTCCCTTCATGGATTTCATTTTGAACTGAAAGGCGTTGGGTCCAGAGATGGAATCTACTCCTTCTACATGCAGGTATGTGTCTTACCTACAATAAAGATAAATCTTAATGAAATCATTGTAAGATAATGTTTAAATTGATTGACAAAGCTGGACTGAACTGTCTGTAGGTAATGCCTTTACACAATCCATGTGTAAGCAATGTTTGACTGGCATTAACCTAAAAAGACATGGTTGAAAATCCAAAACGTAACATCATTTGACCAGTGGAAAAAACAACAACAGTTTGCTATACTATCAAAAGATGTTTTTGTATGGCGAGGTATGATGCACACTTAAATATGCCCTACAAACTAACAGTGGCTTTTGCCAACATTCTAACAAATGCACATGCAATTACATTTGCAAATCAGAATGTCTGAAATAATTTAAGCTAGACAATTAATGCTTACATTTAAAATCAAACAGCTCGAAAAGTCTTTATAATTGTGATGAATAGATTATTCAAAATAAATCAATTTGAGAAAATTGGAATGACATTTTAACTATTTGAATGGCAATCATTCAATGGAATATTTGCATATTTGCGTATTTGAATAATTTTGCCATCCCAGTTTCCAAACATTACATTCGTATTATTTCTGCTTTGCTCTGTCATTTCATACAGTACGACCACTCAAGAGACATCATGCATTTAATTTAATTTAAAGATTTTCAATTTGAACAAAATTTCCCCAATAGAATAGTGAAAACGACGCATATGGTTCTTTTGTTTTACATGTTGTATAACATATTGATGTGTTTGTGGGTGTATTTTTGTGGAATAAATACTTTATTGCACTAAGTGTGCTTAATTAAAATAAACCATTTTCTTTAAAAAGCAAAACAGACAAAAAACAAATCTTATCG
Organism: Dreissena rostriformis; assembly: GCA_007657795.1. NCBI lineage: Eukaryota > Metazoa > Mollusca > Bivalvia > Myida > Dreissenidae > Dreissena > Dreissena rostriformis. The sequence goes on along the minus strand of VMBQ01000239.1, from coordinate 120,792 downwards.
CTTCATGATATATTTGTATTCAGCGTCTGAAGCCCGGCGACCCAGTGTTGAGTTTCCGTCAGTGCGAGCGCCAGACGTTTTCCATGAGAGCTGACAGAGAGTTGCGCTACTGCATCACGGCCCAGTATGTCAAGAAAGGGGAAAACCAGCTTCACACCAGGGGAATAAAAAACAAAAAGTTTGCTCTGGGTGAGAAGACCAGTAAATCCGATGTGAGTTTAAAGTCCAGATCCAGTGATCAATTTCTTACTTTTTAGAACTTTTTGTCTGAGTCTTAATGTTTATGATCCAACCTTCTCCAACAAATACCAACTTTATATAAAGCAAAATGTTTAACTTCATAATGAAGAATTTTCCATAATCAAATGTTTTAAAATCTCCAGATTACATATCACATTTTGCATTTTATAATATAGCTATGGATCTTTAAATATTTTAGACGTATATATTCAAGAAAAATTTCCATGTCTAAAGTGTCATTTGCATATACAATTTATGGCATGAATGCCATGTTTCAATCTAATCAATCGTATTTGTTGGTATGTGACGTACATCTTTAAATAAATTGAGTTGTATATATATTTAATACTGACGGTTAAATGACGTTTTAATGACTTATATATATTGCACATGATATAATGAATTATTACATATTTATTTCATGCATCGAACACAATTTAATTACAAATGCCCGTCATGTTCAAATGTATTAAGTTACTTGTTGTTAGGAGTTAATATTTGAGTTATTGATAGGCCAACATATTAAAATGACCAACATGTTAAAGCTTTGAGCATTATGGAATGGTTTAATGTCCTATTCGAGTTAAGTGCTTATGCCAGTATTGAATGCAAGCAGCGAATGGGTAAGTTACCTACTTAATGCCTTGAACAATATTAAATGCTAACGTACTCTACATTTTTAAAATGCGATGATATTTGAGTAATTGTTGCTGAATGTGTATTTTCATGTGTTGCAAAAGGTTGGTGTAGAGAAGCCATTGTACATCCAGTTTTCTGTACTCTTCTTAACCTCTAAAGATGTCAGAAAACTATTTCACCATGACATTACCATGTCTGTCTCAGAATATATTAAGTTTTTTAGTAACCATGACCATAATTTTTATTTAAAAAATTGATAAGTATTTGTGTGAAGCAGTGACCTTTCTTGCGAGTTTATATCGATTATCTTTATATAATAAACGTTTGCAAAAATATTGTTTATTCTTTTTTGTGGTGTTTAATTATTAGCTAAAGCTTTAAATTCTGTTAATTTTCACATGCAGTCTAGTTATCATCAATTAATTTCTCTTGAACTGCATATTAAATTGTTTTATAGCATGGAATTTATCAGTAAATAATTGTAAAAAAAATGGATTTGTATGCATAAATGAATTTTATTTGTGGTAAAAGCATGAATCAGCCTATAGTAATGGTTTCTTTCAATTTACATATGCTTTATACAGTGAAATATTGCAGTACTTCAACATAAAAAAGATTATAGTCTGAGATTGGGTTAAGGTTTAAGAATGTTTTGAGTCAGTTTCGGCATTAGTTTCAATTAAGCTTGTCAGATATTTAATTAATATCGTGAATGTGCCAAACTAAATGCCAGTGATAAATACATTAGATACTTAATTTTTTATATCATGCTTTTTTATTGCAATCAATAACAAAAACAGCAGTTACCCAGCGAAATACAAAGATAATGATGGTAATTAAGCCTCTGTTAATCTTGATTGTAACCTGGTTTGTTATTGTATTCGCCATTCTAATCAAAACTGAAATGCAGATTTAGCACCGTTGTAGGTAAAGTAATAAATTGTTTTGTTGAAAATTGTTTCCGCATGAAAACAAAATCAGATCTTCACCGTGATAATTAATTCATTTTTTTTATCGTTATATTTAATTGTGATTTAAATGGATTGTTTGGAGGAACTGATTTCATGATCAATATTTTTTTTTGTTCTGCAAGTTTGATTTCTAGTGCCTCTCTGTTATTGTCAGTTTTGTTGAGTGATACACTTATTATTTTGTACAATAATTCTCTACTAATTAATACTTGTCTTGAAACGCGTGTGTGTTTTCGTTTCTTGTTTTATGAGCCATAAGTGTGTTTTGTGTATGATTTCATTTAGCATAAAACGAATCTATTTTAAATTATTATTCTGAAACCCCTTTCGTCGTACCGCATTCGTAAGTAGATAGTTTAATAATTGTTAAATATATTTATATCTTAATTTTTAATAATTGTTAACAATTTTGTTATAGAAAGTCGCACTAATTTATCATGCTACCAATGTGATAATTAATATGCTCAACACGGATTTTGTTTTGTTGACGTTGTTGTGTTATTTCACGAAATAAAATATTCTCTAACAGGAGTTGTCGTGAGTGATTGATTGTAGTTAGTGATTGGTTGTCATTAGCGATTGATTATCGTTAGTGATTGATTGTCGTTAGTGATTGATTTGCAGTCATTATTTTTATCAGCAGTTTTGTATATATGAACTTGTATCACCCCCACACACGTTGTGATATGATCAATATGGCATTTGTAGGTAAGATAAACATCTCTTTCCAAACATAATCACATACTGTACTTTCTTAATTTTAAAACAGAGATATGATTTTCAGTAAGGTTAAAACAAGTCACACAATAAATGAATCTTTTGTGTTATGTTAACAGTAATGAACATAATTTAAAACTTATCTATTTAAACTCGAAAGCCTAAGGCTTATTAAAAAGCTCTCGAATCCATTTCCTGGGTAGAACCAGTACGTGGTGGGTTTGGGGGAAGTTGAAAGAACTACCCAATGTTGATCGAACCCATGAACTCCCGTTCGCTAGACGGACACCATATGCCACAGTGAACCGTATTTCAGTCATATAAAAGTTGTCGGATAACGTAGGGAAACGTAGGTAATCAGAACTATCGTATATACAATTAATATACTATGGGATTTGAAATCAATAAGCATAATACAGCTCCTGATTAAGAACATAAATGGAAACAATGATTTATTGTGGAGAAAGACGATGGTTAGATCTGCTTTGCAATGTTCTCAGAAGTTTGTTTGCAAGATATCCTTGAAAGGAAGTATTAAGGGACTACAACAAGAATTGTGAATTATTTTAATAGAAACAACAAACAACCCATATAGTCCCTCCGTAATTAAATAAGTCAGTGCATTCAATGCAAACTATAATCTTAAAAGAGTTCTTGCCCGAAAATGATGAGTTTTGGTTATCTTCTGGAATGCTGTTGCGTTAACAGAACATTATTATACACATCTTAAGAGGTTTTGTCTGCTGCTGAAATGTAACAACCTTATTATTTTGGGACAGATTAAAACCGACTACTTTTTCCTAAAAAATGTNTATATATATATATATATATATATATATATATATATATATTGTCACATCAAGTTCTAAGGATTAATAGTTGTAGAATAAATTGCAAAAAACATTTTTCTTGGTCTTCCAGATTTTTTTGTTTTCATGTACTTTAATGTCCTATTTATTTCTGTAAGCCAGATACTTTTTTTATATGGTTTTATAAGAATCACTGTTTTTGTTTATGCTTTTCGCAAAGCCAAAGTACATTTTATTCCACTCCCAGACAAGATAATATTTCTTTAAAAAAAAAGGGAATGAAAAGCTTAAATTTATTCTTCTTTTGTGTTTTTGTAATTATTTATCTCACACAGTTGTTTCTAAAGCATGCTAAAAAATTAAACAATGCCAACATGTTCTGTACACTTCTTGTTAATACATGTAAATGCGATAAGACCAGCACAGTATTATTAAATGTTAATCATACTAGCTGTTATGAATACTCTAGCATGCTATATTCAATTTTACTTATAAACAAAGAGGTTCAAATTTGATTATAATTTATGCTTCATTCAAATTTTGGAGTTTAACAGAGCCTTTTAATAAGATAATATTATATGTATGTTATTATATTTCAGCACATACGTACAGTACATTCCCTTAATTCGGTTACACAAGAATTCCGTTGCATTCTCTATACAGACTGTTTCCATATATTAAACTCAGACTCGGGTATAAGGAAACCCACGAAAAACAGCTTTTCACGATAGCCTTATTGTTAGTTCAAGACCTGCAGACATACTAATATGATAACTGTCAATCGAGTCAATTTACATTTTGCTCCACGAGAATGCATAGCTCTTTTCACAAGATTTTCACTTGGAAGTTTCATTTTGTAAGGCCTGAAATGTTTTTAGCACATGGGCACATTGTCAGTCACGATTGGCAGTACCAATACAAAAGGCGTTACTTCTCCAAACATATTTGAATCTTAGAGGAAAGCATAGGATATTTGCGACTTTGAGAACATATGTTCTTATCATTTGTTATGTTCTTCGTAAAAGGTTTTAAAATGAATGGGCGCCCGTTATCATTGGTCTCTTGTATGATAACTATTTATATAATAACAGTTAGTCATTTGGGTTGAGGGTTAACTAAAAACCTAAGATACGTTTGTGAGTACCTTAGATACCTTAGTAAAACTAATTTCAAATTTCTTTAGCGATTCAATTGACAAAATAAAGAGTTCGTCATAATCGTATATGGGCAAGCCGCCTAACCAGTGATCCACATGTTTCTAAGTTATTTGCCGTGGCTTTAAACAGACAAAGCGGGATAATGTTGTTTTTACAAATCTCTAGTTGACACGAATGATACTTCTCTCTTTTTAAATTTTGGTAGCCTGCCAGGAAGGAAGAAGATCACCAAATTCCAATTTGACTTCTACAGCCGAAGAAAACTCACCTTTTCTAATATTACACAATTCGAACATCTGATACCCACACTAACAGGCACAAATAATGACCTATTTCTGTTTATTCCAGCGGCAAACCACGCAACGGACTCGAGAGTGTTTCAATGGGCCGTAGCTCAAGCAAACTAGGCATTGTTTTGCAGATAGTAGTATCAAGTATATGTAACAGAAAACTTAAGGTAAACACAATCCAATGCGAAACAGACAATTTAAAGACACATTTTCCATTTCTAGATATTAGAGTATGTCAGTAAAAATACTTCGATCCTCTTTGCTATCAATATTTATTTAATCGATATCCTTTGTGAACTCTTTATAAAAAATACAGTGTGCCAAGAGCTGAAATACACATAAATAAAATGAAGTCATTAGATAACACAAATGACCATGTCTAATGCTTTTATTGTGGCCTAATACAAAAAAATAGATGGTTTTATCTTGTAGCAGAAATAAGTTCACCTCTGTAGGCAACAACAGCAATGTATATGACCTAATTGCTGATTGGGTCGGATGCAAACATTGACTTAAACGAAATAAAAATCGGTATAGACAAATATTATTTTATGGATTCTTATCTTAATTGCTTGTCGTACATTCAACAGAGAATGTTTAATGTCGTTCTGATTAATATTCTAACTTCAGTAATGTGCCATTTACTTTTTTATTTTAACTTTGTATCCTACTCTTATGTTGTAGCAGAATGGCTTTCTTAAATTGTCAAATCACTTGAAGGTTTCATTAGTGTCTTGTATTTTAGCTTTTTAGTTAATATGAGTGCAACAGATTGCTATAAGAGGCTGTGTTAATACCAGCTTAGCTAACTTAGAATTTCCATAAGAAGCGTTGTAGATAAAAACCTACATAAGATCGGACTTCCAGTTGTGGCTTTGAGAAAACCAGCCAAGCATCAGCTAGATTTTCATTAATAACTTTTAAATACATACCTAGCTTAGTCACGATTTTCATAAGAAGATGTGTAAGTACAAGCCGTGGTAAGCTAGGATTTCCATTTGAAGGTTTGTTTATTTACTAAGAAACTGAAAGGAAATTTAACAAGGGATGGCGAACACTGATTGACGTTAAAATCTGGGGCAAGGAAATTGTAACTGTAAATTAATTAGTCACTGGCAACGTTTTATACATGAATACTGTTTGTATTATTTATTAAAATTTGGCAATTACGTAAATTATAATTAGGCCATTATGCTACAAATTGATACTGATTCTAGTTAATGAGTTTAAAAGATTGCGATTCACATGGTGGCAGCCCTATTATTTTGGTAAAACTTTGTCACGAGTAATAATCAACGTGTTAGTTTGATAAAAAAACCTTTGCCTATGCCAATGAACAATACTACTTTTTGTGCTGTGATGTTAAAGAATAAGGAACAAATGCATTCCACATAGAGATTATTTGGCCGCTAGTTGTATAACGTAACCACACTGATGCTAAAAAACTGCCTAAGTTACCCGCTTTGAACATTTAACATGAACAATAAATGTCTGTGCGGTTAATTTGTACATTAACGTATTAATTAAAATGTTGAACAATATATGTGTTTATGTATGTATACCCTTGCAAACAAATTTTGACAGACGTTGTATAGGAATCACTCTGTCGGTCTGTTGATATGTTGGTTGGCTGGTTTATTAGGTCATATAATGTTTCATCTGTTGCCGGCCGCAATGATCGTTTCCGATCCCAAAACGGACAAGTACTTAAAGGTTTATCAAATACAAACACTCACAGATTTTTTAAATTGATATTTTATATTTTTACATCATCTGAGCACAAAGTGCTTTAGGTGAGCTAATTCGATCAATCCATATATTGTGTCCGTCGTGTGGTGTTCGGTGTATATCTTTAACTTTAGCTTGTTATCACTCTAGAAGCCACATTTATGACTCAGTCTTAATGAAACTTGGTCAGAATGTTTATCTTGCCTATATTAAGGCCGTATTTGAATGTTGGTCATTTCGGGTCGCATTATATTAACAGGTCAAGTCTTCAACAATTGATACCTGTAAACACAGGTGAGCGCTTAAGGGCCATCATGGCTCTTTTGTAATATTATTACAAAATCAATAATCATAAAAGTCACAAAACAAACAATGAAACTAAGTTTCTTCTAAACAATTAATGCAATTCTGGAAGCATCTGTCATTTTGCAATTGAAAGCCGGTGCATTCAGTGACTAATTCAACACAATCACTATATCTCGTAATTTTAAAGTTTTAAATCAGATATGACATATTTAAACATAATTAAAATGTTTTTATCTTTGTTTTCTTTACTATAGGACAAGGAAAAATAATATTATTAAGTTTAGTACTGAATATTGCCAAATTGGTTTTCTAAATCCTTCATGGAAACTAAAGTTTGCCTTAAGTCAAAAAAACTATCTCTGCCATGGTTTTTAGATAAACAAATCAAATGTTTATTTGCACATTTTTTACTTTCGATGAAAAAAGTAAATAATGTATTTTTAATTTAATTTCAATTTATTATCCATCCTCCTACGATCTACCTCCACCTACAATTCTGGTAAACCAAAGCATAAAACATGAATGGCCTTAATTAAATTCTTTTTTTTGGACTCCTCGTAGTATTTATTTATTACAAAATGCCCTTTAATCATGTAATGCAAATTTTAAAAAAGCCATTTGTTCACATGAATATGTCAATTTAACGAGGATTAATTTTTAAATCTGGTGCCCCTGGTGCTGTTCTTGTCAATTTATTTGGGAAGAATAATGTTCAGGAAACATGTTCTATGCTTGTTATACATTTTTCTGTCATTAGTTTTAGCCATTTTGTTCTATTAAGAAGATGTTGCGAAGTCGATAAAATATGGCAAGCTTGCATTGGGGCGTAGATAGTTATAGTAATTGCTTCTCTAGATTGGGCAGAGCTTTGTGTGTAAATAACCTTTCTGGAAATCATTCATGATTATCCAATTTCCATTTAGCCGCAAACATTTTACTACTTTATATGCCTTATAGATGTGAACTTCTGGACCGAACGGGAATTTACCAAGTGACTTCTATCTGGTTGTATTTGACGTAAATAGCCTTTCTTTTCGTGTAATCCTGATCAATTCTTGGATGCATTGTTGTTCAGTAATTTAATCTTTCTTATACGAATTGAGAAGAATTGAGCGTCTGTGAATATGGAAGACATTAAATTATGCCTGATGAAAGTAGCGAAAATTTTGTAATGCCGCTCCATGCTCATGATTTATCTATGCGTGTTGTCACTTGTTTAGATCTTAAGAGCTTGTATATTTCTTGCTATTTGCGGAAGATGCTTAGTGTGGTTTTCTACAGCTATAAAGTATTAACCCAAATTATGGTTGAGTTATGAATTTGCATTTTTTTTCAATAATGAGAAAGTACAAAGACTAAGAATTGCTTAAGATGAAAGGATGAATTTAAATGATATTCACCTTTTTACAAAAAAATGTAAACATAAAGATCTTATTATTTCTATTTGGTGTCTGCTATAATTATCATGTAACGTTACACACAGTGACAAACAATGTTCGCTTCTCTTTTTATCGTGTTTTATTTCAGTTTAATATTTTCTAATACAACTTTTGCTAATGTTCATGATATACAATCTTATCGCGCGACGGCAAATATGGCCGCCACGTCAAGAAAGCGTGACTGCTCTACTCGATTGTCAAACTAGGACTCCCCTTTACAGAAAAATGAAAATTAAAAACTGTGCAAACAGACTGTAAACATTTTCTGATTGGCCATTATAAATATATCGGTTGACCGACTCTCTTATGTTCGTAATTTATATCATAGGGCATTTAATAAATATTTTCAATATATCTGCTAAAAATGTTTAAAAGGGATACAACGTCAGTTATATTTCTTACACAACAACATCATTATCCTAACAACAGCCCAAGTTATCATTGAACACATTAAATAAACTGTGATATATAATAGAAGAACTGTTATGAAGCAGCATTAATACATGTAAATAAATTATATTCTGTTACATGTTGGCAACATATTACCACATGCTCCTTTTTAATCAAACTATAATACTGGTTTCAGTTACTGTGGTTGTGTTTTTCCCCGTTAACTTAAGTTTAGATAGGGCATTAGATACATGCATATGAATTTCAGTTCCTTTATGAGTGCCTTATTGATTGACAAGAAACTGTGATACATGCCAAGTGCTCAATCCTATTTGTAGTTTATTACCAGGTAATGGACGGACATTTCAGGTCACAATTTTTGTTTTTATTATACTGCTTGTTAATTAAATATTCAATCATGATTTGATTGGCAACAACAGCTGAGTCACATACATGAACCACTTCAGGGAAGAAAGAAATGTCGCATAAGTATGACAGCCCTTTTTCATTTGATTGATTGGTATGATAGCAGGAAAAGCCAACTATCGGCAAAAAAACAGTAAACAATGTCAGAATCCAATGATTGTGGTCAGGAACATCCTGTGCGGATATTAAGAAACTATACAAGTCTTGTTTGGCAGGCAAGACATTGATTATGACAGCCATATATAAGTCTGTCAGAATCTGCATGAATTCCCATCTATCACTGTTCAAGTCATATGCTTCATAATGGCTGTGTGTGTCATATGAATAATAAGCATTTGTAAGAGGTGTGTGTGAAACTGTTCATATGTCAGACATAACATCCAGGGTCCGTATTCACCAACCAATCCTTAAACTTAAGAATAAAGAATAAACTTTGAACCAAGAAAAATACGTTCAGCAATTTAATACACGCAGGCAACTAGTGGTTTTTATGTCCCTAAACAAATGTTCTACATGGAGAATGGATGAGATAGAGACAGTTAATGTCAAGTTTGAATAAAACTAAAGCAATTCTTGAATAATTAAATTTAAAGTATAATCTTTTTTCTTAGACTCAAATCTAAGAATTGTTTGGTGAAAACAGGCCCAGCTCCTGATTGGTATTCTTATGTTTATCAGGCTAGAAATATGTCGGATATGCAGAAATGCTTCTTAGTTTTAGCTCCTCTGACCTCTTATATTACGCCACTCAGCTTGTGCTATCCAGAGTTGTCCCTTGTGGGTTAAACATTCATAAATGCACATATTTTATTGAACATTTTTTCTACATGATAAATTGGTCCTTCTACTGCAACGAGCTCAAATTGAATCAATTTCACATTAAATATCATTAAATATATATGAAATCTTTTGGTGGTCTTAATGCCCAGAGCCCACTTGGAATAAATTTCACATTAAATATCATTAAATATTTATTAAATTGCTTGGTTGTCCTTATGCACAGAGCCCATTTTGAATAAATTCCGCATTTAATATAATTAAATATGTATGATATTGCTTGGTTGTCCTTATGTCCAGAGCCCAAGTGGAATAAATTTAACATTAAATATCATTAAATATTTATGAGAGTGCTTGGTTGTCCGTATGAACAGAGCCCAATTGGAATAAATTTCACCTAAACTATTTATCAAAAAATCCTTACATTGCCCAAGTTTCCTAGACATGTCAAGAGAACATACCAGCCATACGTCGTGATTTTAGCAGAACGGTCCCACTTTTGGGATGTATTTGTCCCACCGTCCTGACATGAAGAAAATTGTCCTGACATTTGTCAAAAATGATGATTGTTATATTATTTACCATAACAAATGCAGTTGAAGCTTCGTTTGACCAAAACGTACTATCACAACTCCCCTTATCATCCGCTTCTGACAACAATCGCAAGCTGATTGTTGTATTAAAACCTTGGTGCTGTTTAATAAATGTAACATGAGAACGAATGTTCGGGATAGCAATAATGTGGGAACCAATGTCACGGGTGTCAATAAAATGTAGGAAGCAATGTCCAGGCTGTCAAATGTACATAGAAACAAATGTCCGGGTTGCCAAAATAAGGCAGGAACCAATGTCCGGGTTGTCAAAACAATGTGGTTTCTGAAAAACGCTGTGTGCACGTGTGTTTTGGCTTCACATTTTTCTTATAATCACCCATTTAGTATCCAAGATATTCGGATTTCAAACGTAAAAAAATATAAATAAATAGGCTATATATTTTTTTTGAAAGGTGAAGCCCTTCCAGTGAGCAATCTGCCTATATGTATATTTGTGACATTGGATATTCAGAAAGATGCCAGAGATTTAAATGGAGTATTTAACACAAGTATTCATTTATAGTGTGAAAATGTCTCAGACACCACACTTTTGCCATGGAAACATAACACTGTTTTTGTTGGCAACAGTCAGTCTGGAAGATCTGATTAATTTGGAATTTATTAAGTTTGTTAATGAAACCATGCATATTTATAACAAATAAGGAATCTTACGTATTCTAGTTAACGAATTATGTTCAGATATTTTGAACGCTAATCAATTCCATGTGACAATCAAAGTGTCACATTGTCATTGCAGCTGAGAACATAGTAAAAGTCACATTCAACAAAATGATTTCAACATATTGTGATGGAAATGCTCACGGTATTATTACTGTTCATTACTGTTTAAGCTTATTGAATGATTTATTTTGTGTCATTTGTTCTCCTGATATCAGAATTTGTCCAATAGTATGTTGTGGTCTTGACAATGTATATTGAGTTATTATCAATACTTCTATCTTTTATACAAATACGATGCTTATAAGGTCACTGATGTGTGTTGTGATATATTTGTACTCTTTATTTGAAACAGCACTTTGAATTAATATTGTCGCTGAGTAAACTTTACTTATTTTGGTTATATTCAGAGTCGATCATCATTTTATCGATAAAGCTAAGGTATTTGATAAGTAATAATCCAGTCAGAAAGAAGACCTGAATTGAGATTTCAAATGTAATTGATATTCTTTGAGATATTTGAGATACAGCCCTTTATTGTTTGGCTTTAAAAAAACATAATTTCCCAAGTGACAGAATTCCCGCAAATACATTTTTCTTACATTTGTTAATATTAAGTGACAATATCTCAAAATGCGGTCTCTGTAGCTGACTGAAAGCCTCTGCGTTATCAATTTAAGATGCAAATCACTCTAGGCATGTGAATTTGGCACATGCTCAATTTTGACGTTAATAATTTTCAAGCCTATAGCAATCAGAATTGATCATATCATTCTTTTGGCTAATTATGTAGCCAGTTATTTAGTCATGCAGTATGTGTATTTTGCTGTAACTTTTATTGATAATAAGATGCAATACTTGTATTTCTTGTTTGTTGTTCGTTGTTTATTGCAAATATTTTATTTTGATACTTGACTTTCAATGTCAGTTGATACCTTGAATATGTATTTAAGTTAGAGACATTTCAAGAGAAGTTACATGAATAAAGGTTATTTAATTTGCATTGGTAAAAAGTGTTTTCAATATATATAATTAATAAACCTAAAAGGTATATGGAAACAATTTTTTTTTACAAAGAACATCTTGGATTTTGTAGAAATGATTAATGGAAAGTAGTTTTGTTTCAGAATGTCTTCCATTTTTATTAGATTCTTCAATGCTGAATATTGAATTGTTACGTGATGTAACACATGCAATATTTGCTGTCATTTGTCAATATTTGGTGCAGGTCCAATCTCCAAATTAGATGGTTATTTAAAAATAAATTCATTCATATACCATTAATAGTACATGCTTTATTTTTTTTGCAAGTTTATTGTTAGTAGAAGAAGATAAAATTACTCCCTTTTTTCGTTGCTTCCAGTTAATTTTCAGAAACAAGAGGTCTAAATAAAATGTCTAGGTCTTTTATTTCCTGTTTGAATCAGATGTATTTTTATTATAGAAAATAGTACTAGTGTATTATCAGCTTGTTTGCAACCTTATTATTTTTGTTCACTGTAATTCCACTTTATTGTACCAGTGTGATTCAAGTGTGTTGACTTTAAAAAATGACAATACACTGGTTACAGTTCCAATTGTCAAGAAGAGTCTTCCTTTAAACAAAACATACAATAAAGGCGCTTTACATGCATGCATTAAACCCCCTTTTCACAGAGCGAGGCTCATGCATATGTAACTAGTTTTAAGTCTATGTGTCATCAATTTGTAGTCCGTTTGTTGACAACCTTTTTGTCAGAAAAAAACTCTTCATATAAAGGGTCAAACCGTCCAACACGCCAGAATGATATGATGGCAGAAATCGTCCATCACACCTTATTGGCATCCGTCCTCTTATGTACTGTTTAAAGTACATGCTCTTAGTCGGATCTGATTAACTGGCATTATGAGGTGTCAGTGTAAGTGTGGTTGGGTGATATAATGTGGGATCTTGTATTCCCAGCCGGAATCATTTTAGTAATTCGATGTCTTTAAAGAAACTGTCCGTATAAATTACTGTAGGAAAATATTTATCCGCCAAAATTCTCCCCTTTATGCAATTTCTCCCAACACAGATTACTGTCTTTGAAAATGAACTTATTTTTTTTTGCTTTTTGAAACTTGCTAGTGTTTTATTATTTTATTTTATATCCTTCCTATGATTTTTTTTAGATTTATCTACCGAAATTCTCTCCTTAAGCCATTGTTTTTTTTTTCAACAGATGACTGTCTTTGACACTGATTGTACTTTGTATGGGTGTTTTGGGTCTTTCTAGGCATCTATTTAAGTGTATAACCTAGGTAATAACTGTGTGACACAAGATTACTGACCTATCGTATAATACAAATTTAGACATTTTATTCAAAGTCTGTAATCTTGAGGTATTAGGTTGCATAGCAGGTATTAAACCGTAAATGAATTGTTATATTAAATCTTCTTTCGCGATATCACTGCATGCTGGGGATATACTGGTGTCATTATGATGCTAAGTTGGTCAGTCTGTCTACATTACCTGTTAAAAGTTTGTCGGAAACTACTTTTACATTTGATACTCAATTAATTGGAACCGAAAATAATGCATCGCTATTATTTTTACCAGTAAATGTGGAAGACACTTTTTTCACCCCCAGTGACGTATTCATTCCTGAGTTATTTTTCCTTTAACATAATTATTAAAGTTGAGTTTGGGTTTAACTAACAATTTTGATAAACATTGACCAGGATTGACATGTTATAGCTGTACATCTTGTCATATTATGTTCATGTTAGATTTAAAGTGTGCAGTTTTGGTGATGAAGATCAGAATTTCAAAATAGTGTAGGCATTAAAGGTCCAATATCTCCTAATCACATATTTTTATAACACCTTACAATTATTTTGATCTGATTTTTCATTTATTCAATACATTCAGAATGATAAAATGAAAAAAAGCATATAGAAATTGACCTATCTGTTTGTTTTGTATTTTTTATCTGTCCAATGTTAAATTAACTTTTTATCGAACATAAGTCTTCCTACAAAGCTCTGAAATGGATGTTATCTTTGAACACTATCACTATCACTTGACCTACTTAGGAATTAGACTGCTTCAGAATGTCCAAAGTGAACCCAACCCAAAATGAAGAGGTTTGGCTGACATTAATACCTTTTTCTACTAAGCTTTAATAAAGATGCAATCTTTCAACAGTCTCCAGACACCAACTTCACCTGACGTTTTTTGACCTTGGTATTTACCTACTTTTGGACTTATTCAAATGGGCAAATCATGAATACTGACAAGGGTTCCACTTCGGGCATTTTCATCAACTGAACTCAGCATCTTGTGTTTAAACACAGTATCAAGTCAATGCACACACATGTATCAAATTTCATTTTTTTTGTATTTTGCATTTGAAATATGTATATGTTTATATTTAATAGAATCAGCATGATATAATTGTGCAACTTATGCAGTTTATAGTTCGTTATTGTCGTTGTGCTTATGTTATACCGTTCTTTTTTAATAAGCTATTTATGTTCTGTATTATAGCTTGGGTTTAGTTGGTGTTGGTACAAGGCAATAAGATTCAGAAGGTGTACTCAGAAGTCTGTCTTGATGGGACTAATTTTTAAATCTGCTGACTATGAGTCAGTAAATCATTTATTAATGCACATCAATCGTTGAGTAGTGATGCTTCTTGTTCTATGAATAATTAATATGAAACACATACTATTCAATTAAGACTGCTTTACTTCTAACCAACGTGTGCAAATGTCACTAGTTTTTACATAGTTTCCTTTTTTGTTAACAGACTTTCCATGCTGTTATCATTTAAATTCAGTTTGAAGATCAGTAAAAGGTTGAATGTGAAAGTTCAGTTGTGAAAAAAGCAGCAAACTTTGTTTTTGTATATTTTTTTATAATTGAAAAATATTTCTGCATAATATTCCCTCTCTGATTGATTCCCTCTCTGATAGATCTTCTATTTCACTTTGACTGATGCATTGACATAAATAAAATGTATGAAGATTGCAGGCAGTCTTTGACATAAAGAATATAAAGCAATGAGTAAGCATCAAGAATGCGCTGACTGATAGATAGAAGTTGTTGGGAGGAACACAACTAGTTAATGAAATTTGAAATTGCAATCGTTTTAATAAATTAAAGGGTGTATATATTATTATGATTTTAGCATGTATGTGAATGTTTGTAAGTAGAATAATTGCAGGAATTGTGCATCTCAATTTTAATTAGTTTCTCTGTTTAGAGGCAAGCATTTAGATATGTCCATTTCCATCCTGTTGTCGGTTGGTCTATCTGTCAGTCAATACAAAATAATGTCAGACGAAATACTTCTACACTTCTTGGCAATCAAGAACATAAAAATTGATACTCATTTACCTTGTTTCAATGATATTATTGTTTTACGTTTAAACTTTCTAAATAAATGCCTCTTTTAAAACTTCGAGTTTCTGTTACATTAGTATTACAACTTGCTACATACATGTGTCATCTGGGTATATATTCCTCTATTGTGAAAAGCTCTCAAGTTTTAATAAGCGCATTATTCA
The DNA here is from genome assembly GCA_007657795.1 of Dreissena rostriformis. Classification (NCBI taxonomy): domain Eukaryota; kingdom Metazoa; phylum Mollusca; class Bivalvia; order Myida; family Dreissenidae; genus Dreissena; species Dreissena rostriformis. Next base: position 105,101 of record VMBQ01000239.1, on the reverse strand, counting down.
TTGCGTTTTAGTGAATTTCAGTTGAATATTCTAAGTTGAGTTAGCGTAGACTAGCGAATATTTCTATCAGAGCTATATTTTTTTGCACTTTAGGTGCACTTCAGCAGCACTTAGTGTGGGCCACAGGCCTTAAGTATTTCCATTATTTCTATCAGTCCTGTGTCTGTTTTAACCAACGATTTTTTAGACTTAAGTCTAAAGATAAAGAATATATTTAAACTTTACGATACTTAAACTACTTTAATGTCAAGTCTAGCATGGCAGTGAACACATTCAATTATATAATTCTTTGTTAAGGAAATTATTCACAGATTTTTGTATTTTGTTTAAATTAAATATGTTTACTAACGAATCTATAATGTTTTGAATAGTCTAAATAAATCATACAATCTATAAACAAAGTTTAACAAGAATATTTCCTTCCGTGAGATTCTAATCCGGAATGTCAGGAAGCAAAGGTTTATGTGTTACCACTGCGCTACGCGGGCTTTAAATGTTTTGCTAAATATACCATTATTAGTGTGTATATATATTGCGCACTCTGAGGTGTTTATATTAAGTCTACGACTATTCTTTATTCTTTAGTCTATGAATGTGTTGGTAAATATGGGTCCAGTACTCCATTGCTAAGGAATTTGGATGCACATAAGTAAGTTTAAACTAGAAAGTATAGCAGTATTTCTGTCAGCCTTTAGTGTATTCATATGTGATCATGTGGTGTTCAGCTGCTCATAAGTATAGGCTAATCGGGCCAGTCTCTATCCACCATTACCACGGCTAGTACATAAACTGGGCGTGATATAAAGGGTAGTGGCTTTGCATGTATTTTACCAAAAGGTTATCGCAAGCAGGTGAAAGACAGTATTCAATTTGTCCAATTGTATTTTATATTAAGTTTCCAGAAAAAAAACTAACTTTAACTTATTTTCACATGATGTATGGGTGTCATCATCCTTAGGTCGACTGTGAACATTTATATAATTTGGAATTGGGGCTACTGTCAATGGGCAGTCAGGGATTTCAGAGAGCAACACATAATTATGCTTTAATATTTAATATTATGTGGAAACTTGGTGCTGTTTGAATCAATAGGATTTGGCTGTATCTATATGTTAGAAAAGTAAAATATACAAAATATATATCAAATTGCAAGAATGCTATTGATTTTAGGGTACAACCTGCTTGCTCTGATCTTGAGATTAATGGATATGGATAACAAAGTCTTGATATTAACTTTCATAACTGTGTAGTATAAGGATAAAATTTGAAGAAATAGTATTGTGACACGCATGTATTTATATACATATTCATACTTATAATTATCACAAACAATAGTTTCAACGAAAATTGGTGTGCACACTTTAATAAAATAATATATTGGAAAATTGCATGCGTTAATAGAGTGTGTAGAATATAAAACTAGCATACAGAATAAAATTTCTATGTTTATATGTATTTATATATATATCTTTTTCTATCTCTTAACATGTATAATATATGAAAACAAATTTATAATAAGTGTGAATAGTTCATGTATATAAACTACATTTATATGTTATTGTTGTACTGCACCACTTATACTTGATGTTTACCCAAACATACAAGCATCATTTTTGCTAAGGTTGATGCCTTGCCGTGGCTGGTGTATCAGTTTTTTCTTAGCCTTGCTTAACAATCTTATCTATATGTAAACACTTACCCAGTGAGCCACTTCATGCAAAAATAGGTCTAACGCCATATATGGCCAGTGTAACTCCAACACTTGCGCAGTCTGTTCAGGACCTCAGCTGTCCACGTATGAGACCACAAAACATTGCTTGCATTTAACGCAGTCATGGAAGCTCCTGACCAGACTGTGCAGATGTGCACGTAAGTCTAGAGGAACGCTGGCCGCATATGGCATAAAAACCTTTTTTTGCATGAAGTGGGTCCCTATCATGTGTTCACACTCCTCATTCCCCCTCTATTCAGATGTGCTGCTGCGTTGCCTGGGTATCGACTGGAAGCTACACCGGCCGTTCCTGCGCAAGTCCAAGACCCTGACCTCGCTCTTGCCTGGCGCGGACGACCCCATGTATCAGCTCTATTACAAGAGTGCTGCGTCCGAGACCCTTGACAACTACATCAAGAAGAGCAACTTCTACATGTTACATTGGCTTTTACAACTAAAAATCCTGTGTCTTAATTATAAATGAAGTTAATGTTTATTAACTAAAACAAGAAGGGCAACTTCTATATGTTACATTTGTTTGCAAATTAAATTGGTTTATCAACAGTTTATACAATATCACCTAAAAAGATGATATTTTGATAAGTTATTATTGAATGGTTGCTTAATATATAGGTCTAGTTTTAATGAAGGCTTGGTATGGCTTGGTATAGTTTTAAATAAGTACTGAAAAATAAGACCTGGTTTTATGAACAAGTCATTTTTAAAAATATCATGTTGGACTGGGGGGCATATATGTCAAAGCTAAACATTTTTTCAGGATGTGGATTATCCACATTATTTATCAGAATTGATTTGATATGAAGTATTAATAATATTTTGTCCCTTCCAGTAATGAGTACCGTGATATTTCGAACCGTCTGAGCACGTGGAAGGCCTGGAGATTCAAGCGCCCCTATGGTGGACGGGGAGCGAGCCATCGACCACCCGTTCCATACCTTGGAGTCACGTGTGAACAATGTCACCTTGATACAGATGAACATTGTCGACCCTTTCATTACAAAGGCAGGTGCTTGTTGTAATTTTGCTTGTAATTATGGCTATGTAACTTTTATCCGTATCACGCTTGTATTAAGGAAAGAACATGGTAAAAACATAGCTGCAATTGTACACTGTTAAATACAGAAAACACACAAAATTATATTTAATTATTTTGTTGTTTACTGTGACATTATTTTAAATTACCAGTGATAATTAGTTTGTTTTCTTTTTTGTGAAAAGTTCATTAGGAGTGCAAGCATTTTATTTAGACCGGCAGGAATCTTTGATGTTTAAGATGAACTGCTTTGAGCAATAGAATTGCCTGTATAAGTCCCTTTCAGTTGGCATGGAAACCATACAATATATATTTATGGTTGAGCTCAGCTGGCTGATAGGACACATATCACACTAAATCACACATAATTGCTTGTTAAATGATTGAAGAGCTAAAATTGGTATTAGGTTGACATTTTAGTGGATTTTTTTTTAAATTTATTAATAGCACATATTAAAACATGATTACTGGTGATAATGTTTTCAGTCGAAACTTTAAAACACTAGTGGTTTAGTTTTTTTTACCAATGATAATATTAGACAATACATTTTCAAGTCTGATAAGACTTTTTTTAATAATGATTGTTTTTTTACAAACAACACAATATAGAATATGATCTATAGTATTTCACAATGTAAAATTTGGAAACAGAAAACGGAATGTAAATTTACCCCGTCCATCCACTGTATGTTAATTAATGGAAAAGAAACCTTCTTATTACTATAATTCTGTTATGACATTAATTGCAACTGGGTCACTATTCACAAAGATTTTAGCTTCATTAAAAAAAAGTGAATTAAGCTGTTTTTGAGATGTGAATGTTTCACCTATGCTAATTTTGTATGTAAAATCAAATGCTTTCTGTACAATTGAATTTATGTCATAAAACTATACAGATGAAAAGTTAAGATATTCGATGAATAACATAATGAAGGAAGTGATACTATTACAATTGTTAGATTGTGAGCGTTGTGATTGCTTTTTTTATCATGTAGGATAATTGCTAGCTTTTTGAAAGTCATGGACACACCATGAAACCTTCCAATGTTTCAGCAATGGCTGTTGCCCTGGGCAACATGTACCACGACGACATAGCTGTGGATACGGAGCTTCTTCCTGAGGTGCTTGCAGCGGCCAGCGTGCTGCAGTTCGAGTCCCTCATAAAAGGGTGTCACTTTCAGGTAAAGTCCCTCATCAAAGGGTAAATGTCACTTTCAGGTTAATTCTCTCATCAAAGGGTAAGTGTCACTTTCAGGTAAAGTCCCTCATCAAAGGTAAAATTTCACCTTTCTCTAAAGTCCTTTATCAAAGGGTTTGTGTCACTTTTAGTTCCAGTTCCTCACCAAAGGACAGTTCTCAATTTACTGTAAAGTCATTTATCAAAGAGTATGTGTCATTTTCAGTTCCAGTCATTTAACAAAATGTAGATATCACTTGCAATTTAAGAATCTTATCAAAGTGTATGTGACATTTTCAGTTTGAGTGGTAGGAGTCACTTTCAGTTTAAGTCCCTCATCAAAATTTAGTGTTCATTGCCAGTTGAATCCCTTATAAAAGGCCAGTTGTCACTTTCAGTTTGAGAACATTATTAAAATGTTGGTGTCACTTTCAGTTTGAGTACCTTATCTTAGGGTATGTTTCACTTTCAGTTTAAGGTACTTATCATAGGGTTGGTTTCACTTTCAGTTTGCGTACCTTATCATAGGGTTGGTTTAACTTTCAGTTTGATTACCTTATCATAGGGTTGGTTTCACGTTCAGTTTGAGTACCTTATCATAGGGAAGGTGTCACTTTTGGAACCTTATTATTGGATAGGTTTCATTTTCAGTTTGAACACCTTACATATGGTGAAGTTTCACTTTCAGTGTGAGTAACTTATCAAAGGGTAGGTTTAACCTAATTGTGAGTACCTTATCATAGGGTAGGGTTCATTTTCAGTTTGGGTACCCTGTTATAGGGTATGTTTCACTTTCAGTTTGAGTACCTTATAAAAGGGTATGTTTCACTTTTAGTTTGAGTACCTTTATAGAGCATGTGTCACTTTTGTTGGTGCTCCTTAACAAATGGATGTGGCTCCATTTTCACAAAACCTTTTTTATTAACATTCAAAAATATTTACTTGATAATGAGAATTGATTTAAAGTGACATGGATGTTCGCTGTGGTCACACTGAACATGGATATACTATGGCTTGCTATGAAGATGCCAAGCATCAAGTTGAATTTGTTAATATCAATTTGTTATATTTGTTTTTAAACCATATAAAACTCTATGTCAACAAATGAAATTAATGTCATATGAAATAAAAAAAGCATTTGCATGATATCATGTTTTGCAATGTGTGTTGGTTCATTCATGATAAAAACAAGGAGAAAACAGGGCATTACTAAAAAGGTCTATTACATTTTCACTAGTTGAATGTTTGGTTGTTTTGTGTGTGTGGGTTCACTGACAATCCAAAACGATGATATGAAATGATTATAAAGTTCTGGAACAGTATAATTTCGATTCAGTTAGTTACACTATTTGCAGGGGATTGTTGGGTGCAGTATAGGACACAATGCGAGGGAAAAACATAAAAAAGATCGTAACGTTTCTATAACAGTACACCATCATTATCTTCAGCTCTCCCATGGGAATCAACCTTTTCCATATAATTGTCCAGGTTAAATGATATTAAATGGCGAAATGGATTTTTGTTGTAAAATACCAATCCCAGTTTTATATATTTGTGTGCAGAGCTATTAGCTCATTTGTGAAAATAACTGAAAACAGAAGAATTTTTTCAATTGTGAAAAGTAAAGGAAAAATTCACCAAATGACACTGTTCTCAATCCGTCTATTGTTCAACAAAACATCGCGTTATAAGGGTAAATTCCACATTTTAAAGAAATAAAAAAATGCAGCCTCCCGGGTTTAATTTGATAATATATTCCAACACTTATATTAACATTGTATTATACTAATGCATTGCAAAAACACACAATCTTTATAATTAATACGACTTCGTTTCAAAATGCAGACATTTGCGTCCTTTACCTGAATGACGCATTCAAGTGATTTCATCGGCAGAGTAGTGAAATAAGTTCACTTCCAACAGCCTTGCTGTTGGGCTTGCTCTTTAGCGCCGCCGTAAGAGTGTCTGGTTACCACTCAGGAGACACTGGCTCAATCCACCGTCGGAGCTAAGAATTGTTTACTTTGCAGGCAAGCCCATGAAGTGTGGCAATTAGTTTTGTGTTCAGTTCATTTGTTTCAAAGAAACGCTGCTTTGGGTTGATACATAACTGCTTTTATTTATACTCTGTACATTTATTTGAAATTTTAACATTCAATCCATGTATAAACCCAAATTCAAGAACAAATGAACAAGGAATGAAAGGCAAAAAAAGTAGTCCCTAGGCTATGTACATGTACTAACAGGGTATAGGCTGGCAGGCGTGTAAACAGCTTGTTATTACTTCTATCAAGAAATTTAGCTGTACGGTAAATGTATAAAACAATTATTGATAAAATAAGGTATTTAAAGGGACTTTTTCACAGATTTTGGCATGTTTTGAAGTTTGTCATTAAATGCTTTAAATTGTTAATATAAACATCAGACCTAAGAGCTACAATATTAAAAACAAGAATAAAAGTAAAAATGAAAAAAAAAGAAAACAAAAGTTAACCACACCAGGGCTCGAACCACTGACTCATGGAGTAAAAGCCAAGCGCCGAAACCACGCAGCCATCCGTCTACACGTGTGTATGTGTGTTATTCAGAGTTTATGTTCGGGTCGTCGTTGAGTCTTTACGACTTCATTATATGCAGACCTAACCATCCGTCTTCACATGGGTTGCCATTTGTTGTATACTTTGTATTACCATCCACTTTTTGTTACAAAATATAACTATTACACACAACAATGAAATTTTGTAATCGTTTCGCGTCTGAGACGCTTTATAATTTTAGCAATTTCTAATAATGATTTTTCGGAAACGAAAGTGTATTTTCAGTAAAAGTCTGTGGCATTAGTGTTATGTCGCACACTGATGTAAATTGTTCTTTTATTTCTTGAATCTCTGACAAAAAGTTGAAAAAGTCTCATTTTGATAAACTGTGAACAAGTCCCTTTAAAATGCAGCACATGAAAGGACAAACAAATTTAATATATAAAACAAAATAGAACCCATTATCATTTGGCCGAAAGCGTCAATAATGTGTAAAGAAATATTACGATTTTACCACCTCTAGTTATCCTGTTTCTGCATTGTTAATTTCCTGTCAATGTCTAGAGCAATTACTGTTTCGGATTCCTTAATTATTCTGAAAATCTCTACACTCTGACCAAATGCACTTATTTATGTTTGTTCAAGACACCAGGATTCACAACACATACTAAATGACAAAGTTTAGTGCGTGAGAGACATAGATATCTCAGATACATCTGATTAAAGTTTATTTTGGGAATGTTCTGACACAACCATTAGGTATGAAATACGAAAAGGATAGGCAGAATGTAAAAAAACTTGAAGGCCACACAACATAATTTAGCATTTTGCAAGAATTTAAAAAAAGTTTTTGTCACTCTCGAATTTTGAAGTTTTCGGAAGCTTTTTATGAAGGATTAAGTTTCATTCATTAAACTTTGGAAATATTTGTGAGCTCTTTAAGGTTCATAATAAGTGTAAAAGGCGTATTCTTCACATAGGAATACTTCAATAAATATTATGGCACTTAATTCAATTTATGTCAATAGGCTCGTAAATACTTGTTGAACATATCAGTAAATGAAAATAAAAAAATATGATGCAAAATGTTGCTTTTGAAGAAATATACAGCGCATGCATGAAATTATCAAAAAAACAAACGGAGGTAAATTGAACAAGTTCTTTTGGTCAAAATATTGTATACACTTACTTTTAGGTACTACAAATGAAAAGTCCACACAACATACACCAATAATCCTAAAATATGCAAAAGAAAAACATAAAAAAATGTCAAAAAATAACAAAAACAATTGGGAACTACTTTAAGTATGGTGAACCAATTAAGACACCATAAAATGACTTTTTTTCATTTGTTGGAAAAGTTACTATATTTTTCGTTCAATGATAAGGAGAGTTCTAAGATATGAAATATTCTTTCTGCATGTGACATTTCATTATATAAGGATGGCAATTACACAATATGCAAGATGAAATGATGGCGCTTATTATCCATCACAGTGCAACATTAATTTTTTGAAACTTAACATCAAATCTACTGGCGTACTGCATATGATGTCTATAACAGTATATTCACAAAATGACACAATGACAACAAATAAACTATATTTCCAAAAGGCAAACACTTTGAATGTTCAATTGACATATATAGGACTCGAAAAGATGACTAATTGGCTACCTAAAAACAAATAACGACCATGTATATGTCACTGCTCGAACACCATACACGTTGTTGTCGATAAAATTGTGGGGCATAAACACATTCGGTTTCATGGAAGTCGACATAACACTATTTCAATTAACGATCTAGGCATAATATTTGTGGGATCGGAACAATGAGTTATACAAATGTTGGACACACGTTCATATACAACCAAGTGAACACTTACCCTTCTATAAAAACCTTGTCATCGTTCACAAATGCATTTGTTATTGTCTTGTCGTGTTCACTTGTTCAGCTAGGCGTAATTTGCCGGAAGTATATTCGGAAAATATATCTTTTGAAATTCGATCATTTATACATTATTACCGATCCATTTTTTCTTAAATATTTATAATTTGTTTATGAGGTAATTGGAACTTATGTAATCGAATAAATATATCATATGTAAGCAATATTACAAAAATTCGTATATGCGGATAAATACAAATTGCTGACCAATATGGACGACAGATGAAACTAAATCGGGAGGAGACTCAAATGTATCAAGATTCTACTGAATTAGTGCATTTCACGTAAGTGTTATTGTTATTGAGATATCATGAAAATGATATTTTTTCAGAAAATATATTTTATAACATCATAATTCCTCTTGATCGCATGCTATGCAAGTGGAAACTTAGACTGTTTCCAAAAACTATAAATAGCGACTCATGGGATTTACATGTTCATTTGAAAACGCATAGTGTCGTTGTGGGGCTTTATTGACTCAATTCAATGGAATTAGTACCGTAAATATAAATGGCCTATACTGTTGGTGGTTTTATTTGGTTCATCTGTGTGTTTTTTTTTAATGAATTTGAGAATTTGCAATACATTGGAATATTTTAGCTTATAATGACATTTTTACTAAGATTTGTGAGTGTTTTTTGGGGAAAATGTATACATATATGGAAAATATATGTAATTATTGAAACCATATGTACATTGCATTTATCAATTTTGGATATTACTGATCATTTTTATATTTTTTAAATTTCTTCTATGTGGGGTCATTTTGACACTTAACATGAACCTTAATCCAACTCCCAGCTATTGACCCTCAAGGTTGCTGTACTTATGTACTTATAAATGCTCATTGTATTCAAGAAGAACTAGTGAAATAATCAACAATAGAGTACCTTACATATAATTGGCATTTAATGGAAACATCACATGCATGTATATGTCTATGAATACGAATACGATCATATATACCGTACAGCTAAATGGGAGTGAAGAATTGAATTTAAGTTTTTTTTTTAAGGTTGTCCGTATATTTACAGATAGCTTGAGCTTAAGATATCCATGTTATATTTACATTTGTTAAATTTTGAACATCACATATATTTTGATCATATGCAAGGCCAGGATATTAGTGAACATTACCATGTTTGGAAATCTACTGTACACATGTTTTATAAAACGTATAAATGTAATTAAATTTTGAAAGTTTAGGGCTTATATATATATAGTGAAGAAATAGTATATATACGAGTATTAATGAGTAAGTTATATCCCTATAAATCATTCAAGTGTATAAAGAAAAAGATTATCTTGTCATTATCCAATTCGGGTGTTGTGTCTGTTTGGTCGCCTGCTAGTTTCATGGGAGGGGGGGCTTATGGTTTTTAGTCTCTTCATCATGTTTATTATAATGTTTACAATTCAAGAGTCTTGTTGAAAACTAAGGAGTCTTGACTTCAATTCAGGTGCTATTTCTCTTATTTAGGAGTTTTGTCAATAATTCATAAGTAATTTTGATAATTCAAAATGATGTCTTTAATTAAGGAATCCTGTCTAAAATTCAGTAGTCCTTTCTATAATTCAAGAGTCATGTCTATAATGCAGGAGTCTTGTCTATAATTCAGGAATCCTGTCTTTAATTCAGGATTTATTTCTATACGTCAGGAATCTTGTCAATAATTCAGGAGTCTTGTCAATATTTCAGGAGTCTAGTCTATAATTTAGGAGTCATGTCTATAATTCAGGAGTCCTATCTATAATTCAGGAGTTAGGTCTTTCAGGAGTCCTGTCTATAATTCAGGAGTCCTGTCTGTAATTCAGGAGTCCTGTCTATAATTCAGTAGTCATGTCTATAATTCAGGAATCCTGTCCATAATTCAGGAGTCTTGTCTTTAATTCAGTAGTCATGTCTATAATTCAGGAGTCTTGTCTTTAATTCAGTAGTCATGTCTATAATTCAGGAGTCCTGTCTATAATTCAGGAGTTTTGTCTATAATTCAGGAGTCCTGTCTATAATTTAGAATTCTTGTCTGCAATTCAGGAGTCATGTATTTAATTTAGGAGGACACCTGTCTATAATTCAGGATTCTTGTCTATAAATCAGGAATCCTGTCTATAATTCAGGAGTCTTGTCAATAATTCAGGTGTCCTGTCTATAATTCAAGAGTCATGTCTATAATTCAGGAGTCCTATCTATAATTCAGGAGTTATGTCTATAATTCAGGAGTCCTGTCTATAATTCAGGAGTCTTGTCCATAATTTAGGAGTTATGTCTATAATAAAGGAGTCTTGTCTATAATTCAGGAGTCCTGTCTATAATTCAGGAGTCTTGTCCATCATTTAGGAGTCCTGCCTATAATTCAGGAGTCTTGTCTATAATTCAGGAGTCTTGCTTCTAAATCAGGAGTCCTGTCTATAATTCAGGAGCCTTGTCTATAATTCAGGTGTCTTGTCTATAATTCAGGAGTCCTGTCTATAATTCAGGAGTTATGTCTATAATTCAGGAGTTATGTCTTTAATTCAAGAATCTTGTCTATAATTCATGAGCCTTCTCTATAATTCAGGGGTCCTGTCTATAATTAAAGCTACACACCTTGTAATAAAATACATGTAAATCAATACATATACAGTCGAAACCCGATGGCTCGAACTCGCTTGGCTCGAATTTCCGGTTTGCTCAAACTTTCCTCGAAGCACCGATTTTTTATTTAAATATATTCATATACATTTTTGTCGGATGGCTCCAACTCGCTTGGCTCGAATTATCGGATGGCTCGAACTGTTTCCACAGTCCCGGTCACAGTTTTCACACGATCTTTTGTTCGGTTGGCTCAAACTCGCTTCGGGTCGCATAAAACTATTAATCGGTTAGGACCTTTTGATCAAAGGCACGCCATAATTGATGTCACACCGGTTGCAAAGATGTCATCGACTCAAAAGTTATTTAATTGATTTGAGTAAAAGATGACATTTTGTACAAATTAAGTGCTGTTTCATATTTAATCGATTTACATATTGTACTGATGCATGTTTTGTTTCTTAGCGCGCTGTAACATGTTCCCTATTATGTGCTACGTTAAAACTGTTTTACCATATTGGTTAATAACAATATTAAGTTTATTTTTGGTTCATATTAATTTAAAAACAAAAAGTTGTAAGAAGAAGTACGGAGCTTAGGCAGTATGAATAATCTTCAAAGAAGGTGCACATGTATTGCAGACATATGTTAGTAAACAAAAGTATATTATAAATCGGATGGCTCGAATTCCGGATGGCTCGAACTATTGTTTCCGGTCCCGGCAAGTTCGAGCCATCGGGTTTCGACTGTTGATGCAATTTGAAAGTGTGCAAAATTGTCATTTAATCTATAGGATTTCTAGACGTATAGGTCCATTTCGACAAACGCGATTAATTTTAAGTTTTAAAGCGCAAAAAGACGGATTTCTACCTTGTTATCACCAGATATATTCTAATTATCATAGATAAAATGTGTTTCTTATGTATACTTTAATTTACTATGCCAAATATGAGATGTGGCTTTAATGAGTCATGTCTGTAATTCAGGAGTACTGTCTATAATTCAGGAGTCTTGTCTTTAACTTACATTTGTGTATGAGTCCTGTCTATAATTTATGAGTACTTTCTGTAATTCTCTATAATTCAGGGGTCCTGCTTATAGTTCAGGAGTCCTGTCTTTAATTCAGGAGTCCTGTCTATAATTCAGGAGTCCTGTCTTTAATGTATGAGTCCTGTCTATAATTCAAGAGCCCTGTCTAAAATTCAGGAGTCCTGTTTATAATTAATGAGTCCTGTCTATAATTCAGGAGTCATGTCTATTATTCAGGTGTGTGAAGCATATGCTGGCTAATATCCACGATGAGAATGTGTGCAGGTACCATGCTGTTGCCTCAACAGTAAGTTGTCTCGAAACTTGATCACTCACGTTGCTTCCTTTCGCTGTTTACATCTGTGTTTTTTTATGTCTAGACAGATTTTCTCATATTAAATCTCATTGCTTTTATTAAATTACTTGCAGTGTATTTTCTTGACAAGGCATTCACCTTCATGTTCCTTTTAATGCATAGTGCTCATAGATCATTCGAAAATGCACTTCCTTGTTTGTTTAAAATTGCGGACTAATATGAAGTTCTATACAAAAGCCATTTCTGATGTGAAGTAGGGTCAATATATGAAACATATCCCATCAACCACCAGAAAATTGCTACAAAAGGTAGTTTAACTGATCCTGATAGTGTAGAAGGTCCTTTAAAACATATCAAAAGTTTACCACAATCGGACCTCCGGAAAGTGTTTTTTTTTCAAGATTGCCGCCAAGATGGCCGACTAGACCTATTAATGATCAAAACTATGTAACTATCCAATCACATTTGAAAAATTTGGAGTCTATAGCTACACTACGTCTAGCGCAATTTCTGCCATCCACCACAGTCCCACCGTGGACAATTTTTCGTGAGGTTGGAAAATCACCGCGATCTGAAGGTGTTTCCATCATGATAGATCGCGTCGACAGTGGCTGAACACCGCGGGCGTTATCGGGAATCGATCTCACGGTGGACCACTGCGATCGCGGTGGATCACCGCGGCCTCGGTTGTTCGCGGTGAAATACAGGTTTATGTGATTGGACATGTATATTTCGATATTGCAGACCAGCGCTTCCAAACGCTTTCAAAAGTTAGAAGTCCGCTTGTATTTCAATATTTTAGTTAACCCTACCATATGTATTGATCGCTGAATACTTACATGTTTCAACTCTATCCATTACACTTTAATCCTATATAATAACGATTTCTTTTTTCAAAACCAACATATGACCGATATAAAGAAACGGACCCAATGTGTTTAAAATTTCATTAACGTCCGCCAGTTTATGCATTTGCATATACGAAATGAATTCTGTGATGGGGGGATTCCCATTCAACATGCGTGAATCAAGTGACAGGTCAAGTGCGAGCATCGAGAACATATTTAGTGAAAACGATCAATCAACGAGTGAATATTACATTTAGATTTAACCGAAATTAAAACATCTCATTGTTCTCTGTGCTACAAGGTTTTTTATGCGAAATTTATACACCCACGCTCTATATGCTGGTAACGCGACGCTATACATACAAGTACATGTACAATTTTCGCGCGCTTTTATCGGGACAATGGTCGTCAACACTAAATTTAATGATGCTTATTTGATAATTCAACAAAACACGGACCAACACCACTAGATGTATGCTCATGCTTCGATATGATGCATTTTTTTCCGAGAGTATGAATATTTGTTTTGATTGTAATAGAAAATACCGACAGAAGTGAGAAGATGCGTTCAAATACCATCTGTTCTGTTATGTGTAAATGGAAGTTAACAACAAATTCTCCATTTTATTCGATATAGTAAATTCATGTAGACATCAAATTCTTCATTTTATTCGATAAAGTAAATAGATGAAGACATCACATTCTCCATCATTATTTTGTAAGAAAACAAGCGTTTTATTCGTATTGTAATACGGCACATGTACAATAAATAGACATACATATACATGTATAAAAAAAATCATATTTATAACATAATCAGTACATGTATTTAAATGCATGTTTATAATATAAATAATAACAAGTGATGTGTTTGTGAAACACTATGTTCCCTTTTGAGTGTTTTTGACCCATATATTTGACCTTTGACCTTGAAGGATGACCTTGACCTTGACTTATCACCACTCAAACTGTGCAGCTCCATGAGATACACATGCATGCCAAATATCAAGTTGCTATCTTTAATATTGAAAAAGTTAACAAACTTTAGCCAAGGTTAAAGTTTTGGGACAGAATGACAGACAGAATGACAGACAGGCCAAAAACAATATACCCCTCTTCTTCGAAGAAGGGGGCATAAAAATGTTCAATGATGAAAAAAAACAAAAAAAACATGACTACCCAAAGACTAAATCACATTTCCGATATCTAACTAATATGACAAAATGGCATGACTGATATGTGACCATTATTTCTTAAAAGAAAAAGACTTGTCAATTCAAGCATTGTGACTTCAAGCAATGTTTTCATTCACTTTTTTGCTTGTTCAAATGGACACAACATTTTCTGCGTCTCTGGCAAATTCATTGCGTAATTAGATACGTTAACTGCGTTAAAGCCAACACTGTAAAACTGCTCTTATCAGATACTGTATAAGTGAATATTTCCGCGTGTCGAAAAGTTAGCGAATTCAAAATAACAGGCATTTCGCGTGCGGAAATTTAAGCGAATCGCCCATATCAGAAGGAAATAACAAAAAATTCAAGTTGTAAAAATTGCGATTGACGGATTATAACTGAAAACATTTTAATATTGTTAGTGTTGTGAAATATTTGTTTATGTTTAGGATAAATTGATCTTGTTCTATGTTTACTGTTTTACTGATTTGTGATCACACTAATCTTGTGAAATAAAATTAAGCATTGTTTGTTCTGTGTTTTTCTTTGTCAAAAATTGCTGTTTGCTAGTAGTTGTTCACTTGCATTAAAAGAATGTATAAGGCAATTGCGAGATACAGGTGTTGTTGTTAACACTTCCATTGTAATGAGTGTTGCGATCGGTATAATTGGAAATACATGTAACTATTAGCAAGGTCTGTTCTCCGATAACAATAATCCTATTTGTTATCAAGCGATAAGCTGTGAAAACATGTTTTCCTACCGAGGCTTGATAGTTAGTCAAACATAATAATAAATATACTTTGTTCTGAACTTGTTTATATATTTATATTTCTCCAAACACTCATAATCGCAATTATTTTTAATCGATCACAAAGTATATTTTTTATCATTAACCGGTGTCAAGATTTAATTTCTTACACGATGGAATACAGNCGTTAAGCATTTCTGAAAGAGTAACATATCTATAAGAACAAACTAAATCAGTATGTGGACTTGCGCATATCAGAATGTCTGCGGATTTTCAGTAAAACCTGCACTCATATGCACTTAATGTGAATGCATGGAGGTGTTTAAACAGTGTTTTCTATTTCAGTCCATATATTTACTTAAATTGTCTTAGTTTTTCACAGTTGTCAGTTACTGACATGAGTGTATGGACATAGAACTGGTAAACCAGATATCCCAGGAAAAATGTGAGTTTCTGACCTGACCTTGGTGATATGGCTGAAATAGTGAAATAGTGTTGAAAACGGCGAAAATCAAATTACACACAAACACAACAAGATTCAACAAATCTATTTCAATAATGCTAGTCAAATTTGCATACCAAAATCATTTAACGGAGAAGTCACATTTGAGTACATTTGCATATAAATATACAATAAATCTCTGAGGAAATCAATGTTCCACTTTTAAATTACTTAGTGAAAGCCTCCTTAATATGAACTCAATTGTGTTTCCTGTTAGGATATTAGAAAGGATCTTAGTTGGCTGAAGTACCTCAGTTTAAATGCTTATATACAAGAATCTAGAACAAAATAATTGAATTTTTTTGCTTGCATATTTTATTTACCTGGCTTCATGACAGACTCAATATGTTGTTTTTTTTTTAAAGTTTTTATGCCTGCGTTTTGAATGCAATACACGCTTTTGCACTTGCTATGGAATCCAACTAAACATTAAAACAATGGGTAAAAGGCTCTTTAACTGATAAAAAAAATCCTTGCATTTTCAGCAGTCACATTGAAAAATATATATTTGCATTGCCATTTGGATTTTTCGTTTGGGGCAATATAAAAAAATAGAACAAATGTTCCACTGTACAAATTAAGCATTTTCAAGAAAGAACGTAATGAGTATGAACTTATTTTATGCTCGGTGACAAAATCATAGAAACACCATCTGCATCAATGCTTGATTAAATATATTTTCTTCCGAAATAGCTGCTAAGGTGTTGGCAACACAACTGGTACACATTCCAGTGTTGATAATACATGCATTTAGGGGTCAATAAAGTGATTAGCGGTGGTATTTTTTAGCAACAGAGGTATCATAGCAAATAGTTAAGTTAACATATAGAATCAACTTTTTTTCAAATTTTGTTGCAAATTGTCTCAAATTAGGACAGCGTAACGTGCAGCCCAAAAGCGGACATGTATGCTTATGTCAATTACTTACATCTAGTTGTTATTGTCTCAGTTAATATGACTGATGTATTTTTGGCATTTAAGCAAACATTAATAATTAGCGTTAATATATGGTATTATCTTACATTTTTCTTTACCATTTTCATTGGCAATATTTGATATTATAGAAAACATCATTGACTAAACAATTTTAACCTTAAAAAGTCCTTGAATTTCCTATTATATTTTTATATTAGGTCCTGTATTAAAATTTGCAATTTATAATTATACTATTGGAAAATACTGTTTGACTAGCTTTAACATCATATCCAACATGTGAGTATTTCTAATTGTATGTCTACCGTTTAAATGTTAAGACTTACTTGAATCTATTGAACACCCCCCTCATATTTCAAACTTCTTACTGGTAGTTCTTCACCAAGCTCTTTTCAATCTTATGTCATGCTCACACAGTTGTGTACACTGTCGTATTTCCATTTTCAACTATCCAATAACTGATATAAAATCAACCATTGTCCTTATTTTCCAATTGAAAGCTTTCCAATCAATATCAAATCAAACATATTCCATGGGCCACGATTACGTACACTCTTCATCTTTGTCTTAGTCTTGAATATTTTTCCAATGGCAATGAAAGCTAAATTCTTATGAGAATCCTCATTGGACAACAATGCTTATATAAAAATAGAGTATAATTATGAGATTGAGAACTTCAATGGTTGGTATTTGGGTCGTTTGTTATATTTTCTGTAATTTCCTCTTCCTAGCTCTCCAACAACATCCAGCTGCGTGAGATGCCGATGGACTGTGGAAGGGAAAGACCGCTAATATTATTCATCACCAGAAATGTTGCACGTGTTGAATATTCAGCTCATTTGTTTAACAGAGAATTGTTTAAATGCTAAAATACAATTTTTTATATCTGTTTTGTACAATTGTTAAGTGTAAAATGTTGTATGCTCCGATTCTACAAATTCACAGTACGCATGTGTAGAATTGCACTTTGTTATTGAAGTAAATTAACCGTTTGCTAAACTTAAAAAGGTTTAAATGTTTAAATACACACATGTAACTTCATAAACTACAGATCTGAAAATAAAGAAATCGCATATATAAAGTCTATATCTTAATATACATAATTTTGTAAATCATAATAATAAATAAAAGATAATAGATCTATCTGAAAGTAAGTCGATCAAAAACTACATTAGCATCTTGAATATTTGTAAAGTTGTACTTTATTGTAATAGTATGTACAATGTTAATGTATTAGTAATCTGCTAAAAGTGAGAATCTTACAAGTTTACACTATACAATTGTACAGAACACAAGGCGACGAATAAAAAATTCAACATTTTACAACGCATTGTCATACTACGATGCAACCGGTGTTAGGGAACATATTATCGTTAGTAGTCGCCTCCCTTCTATTATTGTGGGGTTGATGTTATGTGCAGACGTGCATAACAGATCGTATAGAGCAGACTGTCATTGAGTGTATATCCCAGTGTGTATGCGTCATCAGAAATTGAGTATTTTCAGTTTGTATGCAGGTGTATTCTCCAGAACAAATGTAGATGCCGACTACAGCTATTAATTGTATGAATGTTATTTAATAAACATTTAATAAACATTATTTGTCTGCTTATTGTATGATGTTTATTTAATAAACTTTATTCATCTACATCCGTACAATTGTCACATGTTTCAATATGTTTTTAAATTGCGATTTAGAACCAATGAAGCCCTATAAATCTGCACCCAGTTGACATTCACGTATTCTTATATGGTCTCTATGCTACATTAAAAGATATTACTTAACTAATGCTTATAAGGGCTTTATTCCATTAAATGCGATATGAACACCTTATCATCTACGTCTGAACAATCTTAGAAGGTTCTTTTTATTTTAATTATATGTGGTTAATTTCGACGGAAAACTAATGCAACCCTATCAATATGCATGTGTTCCGACAACATTGAAAGTTTTAACCAATGTGCTTATAAGCTCTTAATAACATTAAAACCGTAGTGAGCCCCTAATCATCTGCGTCCAAAAAGGCGGAGCAGGTTCCGATTGTGGTTTCATGTGACGGATATAACTACTGCTGCCATATGAACATGCATGCGTCCGATAACCTTTACAGGGCATATCTCAGGTTTTTATATGGGATTAATTTGCGACAGAAAAATAATAAAGCCCTATAAATCTTCCTGCGTTTTGACAACAATCACATTGCATTTCATAGATTCTTATATGGATCTACTTGCGACGGACAACCAATGAAGCCCTATAAATCTGCATGCGTTTCAACGCATTCTATCAGATTCTTATATGGATCTAATTTCAATGGGGAACTTGTGATACCCTATTAATCCTTATGCGTGCCAACAACATTCACATTGTATTTCAAAGGTTTTTATGTGGATTTTAATTGCGATGGAAAACTAATAAGCTCTATTAATCTGCCTGCATGCGTTACGAGAGCCCTCATAGGGCGCTTTAACGGTTAAATAGAGGATTGTATGGGATTTTTCCATATACATTTGCGCTCAGTTGAGTCACCTCAATATATTGACTCGATGCACATTGATAGGGTTCCTTCAACTCTGTAATGCAACTAAGACCGTATATAAGCACACTTGAATGTTAACTGGGTGCAGATTAACAGATATTCATCATTATTAAACCCGAATGTAACAGTTTATGCAGGATGTGGACACCGTTTTCTGGAAGCAGATTGATATATAGGGCTGATAAGTACCCTAACGATATTAAACTCGAAAAAGAACACACGAAGAAAAACATGTACCATTGTATGTTAACCTCTAACATTTTATCCGGGATTAAAATTTCGTATCACAATGGTTCCCGGCATGTAACAGTAGCATTGGTTCCTGGCTATGACGAAAAATAACTTTGACGCGTCCACTGCGGTAAAACCGCCAATATTATTCACCGCGTAGAAATTGTTGTTAAACCAACTTTACAACTGTCAACTGTGCAGATGTAAACTTGTAACATAACAATGTGTAAAGATATGCATTGACATGTTTACATGCTAACAGTGGAAATTGGCAGTTCGTTAAAGTTACTGTTTCACATTTGTAAGTTTTATGCGTTGTGTATGCGATTTAAAAATACAAGTAAATGTATATTTTACATTTTGAACATTTAAGTTTTTATTCATTGAACAGTTTTAATTGGACAATGAACAAGATGAACATTTGAGATGTCTCCACCTTAAAAATTATCATTGTTGAAAAATGAAACATAACATATAAAAAAATTACTTATTTGAACGGATATTATTTGACATTTATGTAATAATCTATAATTGCAAGATTAAACATACCAGCTGAATACTCAACATATCAGTTGAATATTCAACACGTTCAACATTTCTATTGATCAATAATATTGGCGGTCTTTCCCTTCCATGATGGACCTGCTGCAGAAGATCCTCAAGTCCAACCGACTGTTCACGTACAACGAGTTCAGCGTGTACCGCACGCTCTCCTACTGGCCCTTCATGCAGCTAAAACCCCACCTCCAGCTGATGCCTTCCCATAGCACCGTCCTGTCCTACTTTAACAGGTAAGTGATGCCTTCCCATAGCACAGTCCTATCCTAGTCTAACAAGTTAGTGATGCCTTCCCATAGCACACCGTCCTGTCCTACTTTAACAGGTAATTGATGCCTTCCCATAGCACCGTCCTGTCCTACTTTAACAGGTTAGTGAGGCCCTCTCATAGTTCTGTCCTGTCCTACTTTAACAGGTTAGTAATGCCTTTCAATGTCACAGTCCTGTCCTTCTTTAACAGGTAACTGATGCCTTCCCATAGTACTGTCCTGTCCTACTTTAACTGGTTAGTGATGCCTTCCCATAGCACAGTCCTGTCCCACTTTAACAGGTTAGTGATGCTCTCCCATAGCACCGTTTTGTCCTTCTTAAACAGGTAAGTTGGTTTACCTTCCGTACTTAACAGATTGGTAACATGTTCAGATACTGCAAATAACGTATGACACGAATTATGCACAAATGGGTCTTAGGACTTACGCGGCCAAACAAGCTCCAGACCAGCCTGTGCAAGGTTTCATGGTCTCATAAGAAGACATTATAACCACTCACCAGACTGCGCAACTGTGCAGGTTGGTCTTTAGCTGCGCTGGGTGCAAACAAAATAAGACCCAATTTCGTATGAACCGGCTATTAAGTAGAAATCCTCATCATAATTAAATAGCCATGTTATAAGAAGATTCAAGTGAAAAAAAGTTTATCTTTAAACATCATTTGTTACCTAAATACAAGTTTACTATCAGGAAATCCATCCTTTTCATGCTGTATTTAACAAATTGAAATATTTGGACCAATAATGTCCAGGCAGTTGAATAAACTGCTCAATAGCTCAAGAATCAATGAATACAAGTTATGCCCTTTGAATGATTTGATTTGCATATGTTAGCTTTAGCCTATCTTCAGCATATGTTATCGAAATGTTTGAAGTTACAATTTATTAGAACAATTTGTTGATTGGCTTTATTGCTCACCTATCTCTTTTTAACTGTACTTCTTCAAGATGGATATGAAATCTCACATAACACAACTATACATGCGCTTCAATGGCTGTTATAACATGTCACACGACAATCTTTGTTTTTCAGTCTGCCAAACAGTTCATCGTTCGTGGAGCGAGACGATTGTCAGATTTACTCTCCAATGTTCTCGGCTGTTCATTTACACGGAATCCTTTATAGTTAGTATTAATTCGTTTAATAGAAAAACCTCAACAGCCCAAACATCCCATCTCCGTTACATTTACATGATATTCATGTTCTTACTCCTGTATTATGTCGCAAATCAAAATACCTTGTATGGAGTTCTAACTAACCTGCGTAGTTAAACTTTATAAATGTATGAAAGTACACTATATAGTTCTGCATTTTTGGGTCAGTCAGTCGGATCAAGGACAATGGCACTGTTTTTGTTTTTTTTAAGAAAACCTATTTCTGCTTAAAAACTATATTTTGGACGTTGGTGTAGTGCTGACAATGTGTGTTTAAGTTAATTTAACAAAATAATATAAATATGTTAAACATAAAAGACCTGGTTTCATGGCATTGTCATGTTTATTGTTTTCTGAATTATTCATGAGCAATCATTTATACACCAAATTAATACATACTGCACAAATCAATGTTATACAGACCTGTAAAAGGGTATATTTTGTGACAAGTTTGCTCTCTTGTTGTAATCATACATTAAATTTCTTATGACCCTTTTTTCAATTTTGAATTTCTGGCTACACACTACAGCATACGTCATTGCGTATTTGTTACAACTGTTACAAGCTGTAGTTGATTAAACTTATATGCAACGAGACTCGAAGTTATGTTTTAATTTATTGCTTCATTCAAAGTCTTGAAGAGTACAAGAGCTTTTGAAATGCCATTATGTTTCATTAAGAGCAAGGTTGGGTATTTACAACTTCTTAAGAATTTTCAATCATAGTTTAGTTTAAAGCTAATGCTCGGCAGTCTGCAATTTACTGTTTCGCTCCTCATTTTAAGCAATATCTGATGAGTGAATTTACTAATTTTGCTATAAATATTATTTCAGAGAAACACGCTTGAAAAATATAAAGTTCATAAGCGACTGTTTGCATACATTGCGTCACTGCCAAACACGACCATTGGCTTTTTTCCGAATATGTATTTTCTTTCCTATCATGGGAACGCTTGAAACAACGGTTGACCCTAAATAGAATCAACTAAATCATAATTGTAATAATTATTGCTAAGTTTTGGCATATTTCTTATATTTTCATACAAATGATATAAAATAGTGGAAAGGGAGTGGTCATAACCAACATATTTGTAAGTAAAGTTAAGCATGAAATGTGCCAGACAAAGTGGCAAATTTATACTTAAAAGTTAACCTGTCATTAATACGTATTTCAGTTATTTGAAGTCTGAATTACCAGTAGATTAAGTTGAAAAAATAATTATCTTGGATGGTGAATTGGGAATGTTCAACTAATATGTCATTATGCAAGTGCTGTAATTGCTAGACGAAACCATAACATCATTTTAGCCAAGAAATAGACAAAATCCATTTCATAATTTAAAAAAGGTACAAAATTCACGTTGCAGTGAAGTGTTTTTCAAGAAACAATTATGAAAACAATAAATAATATTTTCAGGTCAGGATCATTTAATTAAATTTTTGTTTGAAATCATATATAATGACATTTTAAATGTTTTCATAAATAGCTTAATGTTCACGGACACCAGACCTCGCTGTAAATGATATATTTTTTTACATACTTAAAGTACAGTGCTTTAATTCCTTTAACAAAGAATTTGCTTTCAAAGTTTGTACACTCTTTACAGGCTGTTTTCTTAAATGCAACTCAGAGAAACAAGATTCATGCATGAGGAAATAAAAAAAATGCTTTTCACCAAAGCTTTATTCCAAGTAAAAGACCTGCATTCATATTGTCTGATTACTGTCATTTTTTTTTAACCATTTACCATGTTGATGCATGCATGCTTTTTATTAGATTTTCATTTTAAAATTTCATTTTGTTACGCCAGAAATTTAATTAGCACATTGCCAGTCGCGTGCTGTCAGCACCAATAATTAAGAGGCTATAATTTGCCAAACATAATTCAATCTTAGATGAAATAAATACTGTCACAGGATATTGCAACTGTAAGAAACATATGTTCTGATTATTTTTTTATTTTCTTATATATGTTATTGTAAGAAGGTTTTATAATTAAAGAACACTATCAACAATGGTGTCTTTTGTGATTGATACTGAACATAAAACAGTGAGTCATTCGGTTTTACTGTTCACAAAAGCAATATATAGTACTTCCCGTTTTTATTTAATTTCTAAAGGGCAAATTAACAAGTGACAGTGTCTTAGGTATACACATTTTATTATCTGGACTTGTAAGTGATTTTCACAGAAACACATTCTGGAGCATTTTTAAACGAAATTAAAAATAATTCTGTCTTGAATCCTGGGCTTTCATTAAAAATGGTATGTTTGTGATAACACAAACTATAGCAGGGCAGGTGGGGGGTAGGTATTTGAATATTGTGTGTGTGATTGTTTGTATGCCCCAGGTAGGGTGGCATACAGCAGTTGAACAGTCCGTCAGTCTGTCTGTCAGTATGTGCGTCCGTCCGAAAACTTTAACATTGGCCATAACTTTTGCAATATTGAATATAGCAACTTGATATTTGGCATGCTTGTGTATCTCATGGAGCTGCATATTTTTAGTGGTGAAAGGTCAAGGTCAAGGTCATCATTCAAGGTCAAAGGTAAAAAACAAAATCCAAGGGAAGTAACAAGCTTTAAAGGGAGATAATTTCCATACCTGCCAAATGATTAATAGAAATTTCATTTTAAAGCGGCGCAGTAAGGGGCATTGTGTTTCTGACAAACACATCTCTTGTTATTTGTATATTTATGTAATAATATCTATAATAATAACAGTAAAATACGTGTATATGGTGCCCCCATTCATGTACCAGTCTATTATGTTAGAAGCAATCATGCAAACACTTTCTTTTGACATCTGTTTCAAGAGCATTTATCTATAAAAATAGGGTATTGTGAAAAATAGTATGTTTAAGACTGACATTGAGGGACACCTTGTTAAGATTGCAAACAATTAGTTTATGATCCAGACATCACAACATATTTTGGTAGGGGCAATTTTGGTAGGTCGATGGGGTTATTCATAACAAGCATTTTTTTTAAAGTATTGCCCTGTTTGATTTATTGTACCATTGCAAGGGAGGGTATATATTGTTTGCGGATTAAATTACTTCCACATTGCTCTAGCAATTTAATTGAAACTTATAATATTTCATTGTCAAGAGATGAAGATATGAAATGCTCTTTTCATTTCGCTGTGATACACACATTTATAAGTTATTTGTTCTTGAATATATGTGACAAAGTGATGTGGGGTGGGGGAGGGTACTGTTTTTTTTACACATCTCTAGTTGAATAATCATTCAATATTTACTTGACAATTGGATTAACTTCTTCTGATATTTCATACTTATGTACTTTATTACACATATCTTGTATTATCAAACTACTCAATACCTTCGCTTATATGAATGTACAGTCTTGGAATCAGCAAACGTACAGAGAAGGCTGAGAAACAGAAATATTTTTTTTAGGGTTGCACTTGTTAGTTTTGTGTAGCCTGCAAAGAAGGAAGCAAGTTACCTTATTCAAATCTTACTTCTACTCTTAAAAAGTTGGCTTTTTCCACTGAAGTAAACCCACAATGAAATCTTACCTTTTCTAACTTTGACACAATTTAGACAGCTGAGACCCACATTTGCAAGCACAGATAGTGAACTATTTCTGTTGATATCAGCGGGGAACATCCAGGACATGCAGCGAATGAAAATCCTTCCCCGGGAGACCCTCATTGACCTTCCGTCCAAGCATTACCACTCTGTAAGTGGAAAGGATGTACCATAGTAACCCACATACAAATAACTCAAAATATAGTTCTTTATTTTTTATTCAGTTGTTAATATAATGTTTCTAAGTCCATATTATTCTCCTATTAATTAATAACGTTTCCAAGACATGACAAAATCAGTCCAAATCCACCCATTTTCCTCCCAACTCTTGGTAAGGGCGGAAAAAAGTAAAATAACTTCCAAATAAATAAAATCACTCTGTTAGATCCTCCGACTGTTGAATGGCCGAAGTAGCCCTGCTTATATACATGTATCGTTCCATAAACATGTCAACTTGATGGATCAGATTACTTTGTTGGAGTGAATTATACAGACGTATTTACTATCTGGTAAATGCACAGACACGAAAACATACATCAATCAGCCATGTAATCTTGTTACCATCTATAACTTGAACAGACTGCACACAGTGCATGTGCTATCAAGAAGCTAATCAGCCACGCACTCCCCGAGGCCAGACTGACGTATATATAAGTGCACGGAAGTTTCATCGACCACTATTACCGATAGTAATTGATAGGCAACTTAATAACATGTTGACCCCCATGCACTTTACTACAAGGAAGACATATATCAGTCTTCTTTTAAATCAGCAGCGGTCATTGATAAAAGGCTCATGACCAAGCAGGCCTTTATTCTTATTAGCTCACCAGAGTATGAAGGCTTCATGGTGAGCCTTTTTGATCACTATACGTCCGGCTTATGTTGTGTTTCGTCAATTTGTAGAAGGTTAATAGTCAAGTGCCCACATTTTCATCCATTCTTGATGGTAAGAATGTTTATTTTGAAAATACCTAGGCCAAGTTTTACTTTGGGTCACGTTTGTTCACAAACTAGATCACCAGGTCAAATCTTATAAAACAAACTTTGCTATCACTGAAGAGGCAAAATTTATGACTCTATCTTGATGAAACTTGGTCAGAATAGTTATCTTGACAATATTTAGATCAAGTTGAAATCTGTATAATGTGTGTCCTAAAACTATGTCACCAAGTAAAATCTACATAAACCAACTTTTAGCACATTAACACTTAAGAGACACCATTGTTCATCAATTCTTGATGAAACCTGGTCAGAATGTTTATATTAACAATATCTTGAATTGAGTTCAAATCTTTGTCTTGTGCGGCCAAAAAGTTGGTCATCAGGTCAAATCTTGGGGAAACCTTGTTACAATTAAACAGGTAGCATTTTTGACTCAGTTTTAATGAAACTTAGACTGTTAATCTGCACAGTTATATTTGTATGTTGACAATATCTAGGCAAGGTTTTATTCGGGTCTCATGTGTCCTAAGACTAGGTCACCAGGTCAAATCTTAGAAAAAGCCTGTTACTCTAGAAGATTTAATTTCGAAACAATCGTGATACAACTTTTCCAGGATGTTTATTTTGAAAATATTCTGGTTGAGTCAGAATTTGGGGATCAAAACTCGGTTACCAGATCAGAGCTTAGAAGAACCGTATTTCCACTCTTGATGAAACTTTTAAAAATGAAATGTTTATATTAACAATATGGAGGCTGAGATAGAATCTTGGTCGCATGTGTCTAAAAACTAGATCACCATGTCAAATCTTTAAAAAAAACGTGTTACCACTCTTGGGACCACATGTATGACTCATCATTTATGAAACTTGTTCAGAATGTTGGTCTTTTTTATATCTACTTCAAGTTTGAATCTGGGGCATGTGAGGTTACAATAAGGTATCCAGGTCAAGTCTTTGACAATCCATGAACCTTGATCTCAGGTGAGCGCTTCAGGGCAATCATGCCCTCTTGTTTTGAGTACTTAAGAGCATGGAAATTGTACAAGCCATCAATTGATTTTTTCAGCGATCTAGATTGCACAAGATTTCTTTGAAATGTGATAAACATTAGTACACATCTTAAAGAGATATAATGTTTTCCATTTTTACTAAATATGCGATATATGTCAATTTAAAACAATTTGCAAAATACAAACCTCACATCTATCAGTAAACTAGGCAGTTCATATGCAGATTATATCAAAAGTAGATAACAGCAACCTTAAAGTTTGTAAAATGCAATGCCGTTCAAACACGTAAAAGTACGTTCTCATATATTATTTTCTATACTTGTCATTTCTCCCATGTTCAATTTGCATAACAGTCCCAGATATCAGAGTATTGTAATGAAAATACCACAATGCTCTTTGCTATCAATGTCAATTTCAGCGATTCCAGAGGTGATGTCTAATAAGATGCCATGTGCCGAAAGCTGATGTTAAAGAAATTATAGTCATTAGATACCACAAATTGCCATTTCTTATCGTGTCCTTTCAGCTTAATCAAAACGCATTATGTAGATGCTTTTATCATGTAGCAAAAATAAGTACACCTCTGTTGGGGACAATAACTATGTATCTTCCCTGACTGAAGCACGTCTATAATGAAAACAGCTTGAGTGAAATGAACAGTAATTGAGCTTGACATTTAAAACCAAACATTAAAATGAGTGCCTGAGTCTGTAGTGTTTGCTTTTCAAGAAGGCAAACATTAAGCAGACAATATATATTGCTGCTCTGTTTTATGTTCTTCTAATTGCAGCTTTTAAAAAATGTAATTGTTAATTTTAACATTGGGCCTTACTTTTTTGGCTTAACTTCTTTATAATTAACATAATTATGTTTAATAGTTAAATCACTTGAGCTTTTAATTGGTGTCTGGTATTTGATCTTTATGTACAAAGTAACATCAGTGCAACCATCAGTTATGATCCCGTAAAGAGCTTTCTAACTACACCCGCTAGGTATGGTAGGATTTCCGCTAGGATCTTTGTAAATGCATGCCAAAAGTAGTCTTTTGTAAGGAGCCTTGTAACATAGCTGCCTTGCTAAGGTAGGATTTCGGTCAAGAGCTGTGAAAATAGCTGTCTCGCTTAATATGGGTGTTCAACATATTTGTAATTCCTGTCATTGTGATTGTTATTTTTTTATTATAACTTATTGATTACTTTTTTTTTTAAATAATAGCAGCCATACTTGATAAACACCCATTTACATTGTCTTTTTTCAATCAGGCAAGGCTTTGTGATCGATTCGGTAAGCTGGCCATTGGAAATGCTGCATGTTGTACATGCACGTAATTACTGTGTATTATTAGGGTTATAATGACTGAAGACGTTATTTAATCTTCTTTATTTGATATTGTTGTATTATATGGTATATGGTGGTATACAATTTTACATGGACTGTTAAACTATTATTGTTATGACTAGTGAATGCTTATATGCATTATCAGCTGTTGCAAAATTATATTTAAGTAGACAGTTATTAAAAATATGTCATGTCTTTGACACATTTTTAATTGAATGAAGCTCAGTATGTTAGAGACAAAGAGCTCATCTTCTTGATGGAACTCAATTTAAAAAAAAATGTACGATGTAAAACAATTTTTTGCAATAATGATATTGTATTCAATTTGCATCATAAAGGTCAAGTCTTTTATCCATGATACATATTGTTGTTAGAAATGCTCTACTGTATGTTGAACATGGAAGTTTCTAAGTCGCTGTAAAGCAATATTACATGCAACCTTAACACTTATTAACCTATAGACCCAAATTATTTTATGCTCTATCTTGCAAAATTAAAATTGGGCCAAAAAAAGAAAAGAAAGAATGTGGGATCTTTGGTTTACAATGTCGTGTATTTATAATCATGCTATATTTACAAGGTCAGTCCTTGATCAAACATCTTGGTTTCCTCAAAGTCCGTTTGATATTTACAGAATTACGTGTTTTATCATCTGATGCCATACTCGCACACATGTATTATAAGTCAAATGAAGTGAGTAAATCTGTGATGACATGTCATGAATCTCATTGATCTGTGACATAATTGTCCACTTTCTGCCAATTTATCCACTGAGGTTCGTCACAAGTACTTTAATTATGTAATGCTATAAGAGGGCATTTTCTAAGCAGCTAATGTCAAAATAATTCAGATTTGTACAGGAATGTGTACTGATGAATGAATCAGAACTATGAAGACAACAGTCTAAAATTGCCTTTCCATCATATATATTTACAACAACGTTTCCTAATTATTTTTTGACTGGTTGTAATATGGCAATATTTTGAGGGAAAGAACGGTAATTTATAAAGTGATCTCATACAACATGTCTTCAGATCTTTCTGTTACATATAAAACAAGTAATTTGCCTTATTTAATGTTTTCTCTCTCTCATATAATTTACTCCCCCATTAACTATTGGGTGAATCTCCTCCTTTGACAGTTTAATGACCTCAATGTGTATCAGATCGTCAAAAAAGGAATGTATATTGTGACCAGTTTTGGATGATCTATTGCCCGCTTCTGTGTCCACTGTACTATATATAGTATATTTTTCTGTTTCCAAATATGTGTTGTGGGGGCATCAGTGTCTGTGACACATTTCTAGATTCTTTTCTTTTGTAGGACCCTCTGTACCACTCAGAAATCCTGTCCCTTCATGGATTCCATTTTGAACTGAAGGGCGTTGGATCAAGAGATGGAATCTACTCCTTCTACATGTAGGTATGTGTCTTACCTGCAATATAGATAAATCGTGATAAATTAAGTTTAAATCGATTGATAAAGCTAGGACTGAAATGTTTTTATAAATGCAATTGCTTGTGCATGTTGGATGTCTTTCCATGCTATCACCAGATCATTTATGAAATTTAACTTTTTTGTTTCCTGCATGACATTATGTGAAATGTCTAACATGTAAAAAACAAACACAACAAACAACATATTGATGAACTGCATGAAAAACGTGTTGCCATGTAAAATAAAGTATTTTAAAAGTTTTAAGTCAGTTGCATAAACATTTAAATAACTTGGCATTAAATACAAACAAAAGAACTGAACACAGAAACAATCCTCGTTAAATATAATACAATAAAATGACATGTTTCAAATTTAATTAATAGTATGTGTTGGTATATGACGTACCTCTTTCAATAAATTGAGTTGTATATATTTAATACTGACAGTTAAATGCGTTTTTTAATGACTTATTATTATTATATATATATAT
>VMBQ01000239.1:6636-74379 GCA_007657795.1 Dreissena rostriformis | reverse complement strand
ACAAGTCATTTCTAGTGGGTATATTGCACAGGATACAATGTTTCGTTACATATGTTTTTCATGCATCGAGCACAATTTAATTACACATGCCTGTCATGTTTCAAATGTCTTAAGCAACTTGTTGTTGGGTGTAAATTTTTTAGTTATTGAATGGCTTTTATATTACAATGACCAACAACATTTTTAAGCTTTGAGCCTAATGAAATGGTACAATGTCCTATTTGATGTAAGTACTTAAATCACTAATGACTGGAAACATGTTCTATAAATGTATGCAGCAGCGAATGGGTAAGTTACCTACTTAATGCCTTAAACAATATTGAATGCCAAAGTACTCTACATTTTTAAAATGCGATGATATTTAAGTAATTGTTGTTGAATATGTATTTTCAGGTGTTGCAAGTGGTTGGTGTAGAGAAGCCATTGTACATCCAGTTTTCTGTACTCTTCCCAACCTCTTAAGATGTCAGAAAAATATTTTACCATGACATTACCATGTCTGTCTGGGAATATAATAAGATTTGTGGTACCCATGACCATAATTTTCATTTAAAAAATTGATATGTATTTGTGTGAAGCAGTGACGTTTTTTTCGATAATCTGTATATAAAAAACATTTGCAAGAAATATTATTTATTCTTTTTTGTGGTATTTTATTATTGGCTAAAGCTTTAAAATTCTGTTAATTTCCACATCAATTCATTTCTCTTGAACTTCACATTAAATTGTTTTATAGCATGGAATTTATCAGTATATAATTGTAAAATAATTGATTTTTATGCATAAATGGATTTTATTTCTGGTAAAAGCATGAATCAGTCTATAGTAATGGTTTCTTTCAATTTACATATGCTTTATACAGTGAAATATTGCAGTACTTCAACGTGAGAAGATTATAGAATAGAGTTGGGTTAAGGTTTAAGAATGTTTTGAGCTAGTTGTGGCATCAGTTTCAATCAAGCTTGTCAGATATTCAATTAATATCGTGAATGTGCCAAACTAAATGCCATTGATAAATACATTAGATACTTGATTTTTGTATCATGTTTTTTTATTGAAATTAATAACAAAAACAACAGTTACCCAGCGAAATATAAAGATACTGATGGTAATTAAGCCTATGCTAATCTTGATTTAACCTGTGTTGTTATTGTATTTACCGAACTTTAATTGAAACTGAAATGCAGATTTACCACTGTTTTAGGTAAAGTCATAAAAAGTTTTGTCGAAAAAAATGATTAGATCTTTGCTGTGATAATTAATTCCAAAATCTGCTTGCGTCATTATATTTTATTGCTATTTAAATGGTTTTTTGGAGGAACTGATTTCAAGACCAATATTGAATTTACTGCCGGTTGGATTTCTATTGCATATATGTTATTGTCAGTATTGTTAAGTTGTTCACTTATTATTTTGTACAGTTATTCTCTTCTAACTTATACTTTTCTTAAAACACGTTTGTGTACTCTTTTCTTGTGTTATGCGCCATTAGTGTGTATTGTGTTTGAGTTTATTTAGCATAAAACGACCTTATTTAAAATAATTATTTTGAAACCCCTTTTGTCGTACCGCATTCGTAAGTAGATCTTTTTGGTATTCTTAAATATATGTGTATCCTAATTTGTTATAATGTTAACAATTTTGTTATAGATAGTCGCACCTAATAATAATGCTACCACTGGGATAAATAATGTGCCCAACACTGATTTGTGTTTTGTTGACGTTGTTGTGTTATTTCACTGAATAAAATATTCTCTAACATGAGGTGTTGTAAGTGATAAATTGTCGTTAGTTATTTATTGTCATTAGTGACTGATTATCGTAAGTGATTGATTCTCTATAGTGATTGATTGTCAATAGTAATTGATTGTCATAAGTGATTGAATGTCGTAAGTGATTGATTTCGTTAGTGATTGATTGTCGTTAATGATTGATTTCGTGAGTGATTAATTGTCGTAAGTGATTGATTGTCGTTAGTGATTGATTGTCGTTAGTGATTGATTGTCATACGTGATTGAGTGTCGTAAGTGATTGATTGTCGTTAGTGATTGATTGTCATTAGTGATTGATTGTCGTTAGTGATTGATTGTCGTTAGTAATTGATTGTCATAAGTGATTGATTGTCGTTTGTGAGGACCTGTCGTTAAGGATTGATTTTCGTAAGTGATTGATTTTCGTAAGTGATTGATTGTCATTAGTGATTGATTGTCGTAAGTGATTGATTGTCGTTAGTGATTGATTGTCGTAAGTGATTTATTGACGTAAGTGATTGATCGTTGTTTGTTATTGATTTTCGTTAGTGATTGATTGTCGTAAGTGATTGATTGTCGTTAATGATTGATGGTCGTTAGTGATTGACTGTCGTTAGTGATTGATGTTCAGTCATAATTTTCATCAGCATTATTGAATATATGAAATTGTTTCACCCCACGTGATGTGATATGATCCAACATGGCTATTGTAGATCAGATTAACATCTCTTTCCAAACAAAATCACAAACTGTACTCTCTTAATTTTAAAACAGAGATATGAATTTCAGTCAGGGTTGATACAAGTCAAACAATAAATGAATCTTTTTGTTACGTTAACAGTAATGCAAATAATTTAAGCCTATTTATTTAAGCTCGATTGCATCGAAAGCCTAAGGCTTATTGAAACGCGCTCGAATCCATTTTCTGGGTAGAACCAGTACGTGGTGTATTTGGGGGAAGTTAAAAGAACGCCCCCCCCCCCGTAGTGATCGAACCCATGACATCCCGTTCGCTGGACAGACATCATATGCCACAG
This sequence comes from Dreissena rostriformis, assembly GCA_007657795.1. Taxonomy (NCBI): domain Eukaryota; kingdom Metazoa; phylum Mollusca; class Bivalvia; order Myida; family Dreissenidae; genus Dreissena; species Dreissena rostriformis. The sequence goes on along the minus strand of VMBQ01000239.1, from coordinate 71,591 downwards.
TGAACAGTATTTCAGTCATAATACAAGTTGTCGGATAACGAAGGGACACGTAGGTTATCAGAACTATCGTATTTATCCATTTACATTTTGCTCCACGAGGATGCATAGCTCTTTTCACAAGGATTTTTACTTGAAAGTAACATTTGTTGTGTTTGGCCAGAAATGTAATTATCACATGAGCACATTGCCAGTCACGATCGGCGTACAGATATAAAAGGCTTTAATTCTCCATACATAATTAAATCTTAGATGAAATCACAGGATATTTGCGACTATTAGAACATATGTTCTTATCATTTGTTATGTTCTTCGTAGAAGGTTTTAATATCGGTGCCTTTTATAATGAACACCGAATAAATAACTGTAAGTCATTGGGGCTCACGGTTAACTAAAAGCCTGCCTTAAGAACAACTGTGTGGGATACGGTATATTGTTGTGTGGTTTTAATTAATTTAGCGATTCAATTGAAAATACAGTTTATCATCATTAAGTGTATATGGGCAAGTCGCTTTACTAGTTGTCCACCTGTAACTACATGTAAGTTATTTGTCGTTGCTTTAAACAGACAAAGCAGTGCGGGGTCATGCTGTTTTAAAAACAATTTCTGATTGATAAAACTTAGCATTTCTCGAAGACAAATAAGAGGACAAATTGTTTTACTCCTTGTGATACTTCGGTTTGTCTTAATTGTGGTATTCTGCAAAAAAAGGAAGTAGATAACCAAATTCCAAGCTTCCTTATACAGTCAAAGGACACTCGCAATGATAACTCTGTTCTATCTTTGACACAATTTAGACATCTTAGACCCATACGTGCAGGTACAGATAATGACATATTTATGTTGTTTTTTTTCTTCGGCGGGGAACATTCAGGATATGCAGCTGATGAACATCCTGCCCCGGGAGACTCTTCATAGACCTCTAGTCCCAGCGTTACCAATCTGGAAATGGCCAGAATGACTAATGACAGTATTATACCATGGTCGACGTGGCGTAGAGGAAATGCTGTCCGCCTAGCGACCGGAATGTCTTGGTTTCGGATCACACTATGGAATTTTCTTTAGATACAACCACATACACCAAGAACTAGTTGCACATAGGAAACGGACTCGAGGGTGTTGCAATACGCCTTAGGCTTTTGATGCAATCGATCTTAAATAAATAGGGTTTAAATAAATATCTGTCCCACTTTAATCCACAGCAGGCATCAATATCAAGCAAACTAGGCATTTTCTTTGCAGATAACAGTATCAAAGATATGTAACAGAAAACCTTAAGGTTAACACAATCCAATGCGAAACAGGCAATTTAAAGACACATTTTCCATGCCCAGATATTAGAGTATGTCAGTACAAATACTACGATCCTTTTGCTATCAATATTTATTAAATCGATTACCTTTGTGGACTCTTTATACAATACATTGTGCCGAGTGCTGATAAAAACAAATTGTAGTCATTAAATAACACACATGATAATGAGTTATGCTTTGAATGCGGCTTAATACAAACACATTAGATTATTGTATCTTGTAACAGAAATAAGTTCACCTATGTAGGAGACACAATAATGTTTCTGCGCTTATGTCTGTGATGCAAACAGCTTGACTTAAATGAACTGAAAATCGACCTAGACACATATTTTATATGGCTTATAATTCTTTATCGCTTGTCGTAATTCAACAGTGGATGTATCATGTTGCTCTGCTATATTTTCTAACTTCAGCTAATTTGCCATCTACCTGTTTATTTTAACTTTGTGACCTTCTATAAGTTTTAGCTGAATGACTTTCTTATATTGTCAAATCACTTGAGGTTCCCATAAGTTTCTTGTATTTGAGTTTGCTATTTTATATAAGTGCAACCATTAGTTCAGATTTCTATAAGAAGCTTTGTGAATTCCAGCCTAGCTAACTTAGAATTTCCATAAGACGCGTTGAAGATAAACACCTACATAAGTATCGATTTCCAGTAGGGGCTTTGACAAAACCAGCCATGGTTAAGATAGATTCCCATTGATAGCCAAGCTTAGTCACAATTTCCATAAGAAACGTGTAAAAACTATCCGAGCTAAGTAATGAATTCCATAAGAATCTGTATAAATACCAACCAAGGTGAGTTAGGATTTATATAAGAAGCAATGTGAATACCAGCCATGCTAAGTCACGATTTTCATGAGATCCTTTGTTAATGAAAGCCTAGCTAAGTTAAGATTTCGATAGGACGCTTTGTGAATGCCAACATTCTGTTGTGTTTAAATAATAATATAAATACACCATTTGCGTCATTGTATTGCTGAGACCTTTCATTAGCACATTTTAATTATAATTTAATACTTTGTTAAAAATAATTGTAATTTTGTAATAACCATATGAAAATGTATGTCATAGGAATCTGAGTTTTATTAAACGAAATTCAATTTAAATGATTACCTAATTTTCAAAATAATGGTAAATATCCTTTTAACAGCCCTGTATTTGTTCAGCTGCAAGGGGGCGGGGACATGTCTCTGACGCTGAACTTCAATGCCTGTACCATAAGTAAAGGCTCTTTGATATACTCGTTAAGCTGGCTATTTAAAATGCTACAAGTCGATTAACGTAGATGCACATATATGCCTATTTTAATTAAACTGAAACTAATAATCTTATGACCTAAATTCTTCTCATTTAATTAATATAAAATGGAAGGTTTGTTGTCAGACACCTCTTTTTCTAAGTCAATAATTATTCTGTTACATACGTTATTGATTGGAAAACAATAGTCAATAATGATCACAATTAAAATACTGTTATTCTTAAAACATATATGTGTATTCTATGCACTCTGATGCAGAGCCTAAAGTTGTGTTACCTTACCTTTATTTAAGTTTCTTATTTATAACCAAATTATAATATAGCGACACACAAGAAGGACCAACGATATTTAAATCGAGTTCGAAAATGATTTCGGTCTGTTTAAAAACATGGCTTTCAAATGACGGATAGTTTAGCTTGTGATTTTTGGTAAATTTTAACCATTTAACACAGGTAAAAGATGCATTCTTTTAACACAGGCTGAATTTGCTTCTTTTTGAGCATGATACCAACAATTAAAGAAATTTTATGATAGTGTGATATTGAAGTTGTGTATACAGATTATGATTGTGATGATGATGATGATAATAATAATAATGATGATGATGATGATGATGAAAATGATAATGATGGTGATGGTGATGATGATGACGATGATGATGTCTTCAGAAACCCCAATTTCTAACTCTAAGTATACTCCTAAACACTGCTATTACTGCACGGTATTAAACCACCCCCACCCTACAAAATAACTTAGTGATACACCAAATAAAACATGAGTTACTGTTGAATATGACTGTTTTTTGACCGTTCATCAAATAGACATGGTTTGTCAGTAGCTGTAACTAGAATTTAACATTTGATCTATAAATAATTTACAAGTTACATGTTGAGCCTTGTTTATGCAGCCTTTTTTAGGAGAAACAACCAGCTACTTGCTAACATATTTGTCCCTCATAAATTAATCTAATGTGTTACCATGTGCATATACATTATAAAAGAAGACTTTAAGATTGTGCGCTTTAAAGGATACATGATTTTATTAATACATCTCCAAAAGCACTACATTATAAATATTTCAAAACTCTCCTGAATACAGAGAGATACCTAAACATGGATTTACCTTATATTTAAAAAAGGACGTTATCGAATGTTCGTTGTTCAAGCCACGAACTACTAATTGAAAAGGGCCGACATATGAATATAGATAGAGAATATAAATATTGTTACTTTTGTTTTTAACGCAATGTTTATGAAATTGAAGACGAATTCCATTTTGTTTTAGTGTGCCCATTACATGATGAGTTAAGACTTAAATATTTAATGGACATTATTTGAAACCATTATATAACTTTAAATCTGTTTTATACAATGATGTCGGAATATTACAGAAAGAGTGTAATTGCTATGGCAAAATATATGCACGATGCGTTTACTACTCGTAAAACGTTTTTGCTTGTTACTTAATAGAATATAAAAGTGTTTCTTGACGTTATAATTACTTTTATAATGAAACATATAACTTGAATTACTACTTGTCAAAGTTATGATATGATATGTTATATATACTGCATGCTTATGTCTTTGTGGTACATGCTCTGCTCGTTTATAATTATATTATTACTTAACATATCTCTGTCACCACCATTGGATGATTATTGAACAATTGTATTTTGGGCCGGAGGCCTTGCATTACAATAAACCATATGTTATGTTATGTTACATTCTGTTTTGGAAATATTTTCAAAAGTTATAACAATGTGTTTAGAGATGAAATATGTATGTTTCATATACTATTTTTTTTTCTTCTATAGTCCACCTTCTAAAACAAGTTTAGTTCTTTTTTTTTCACATTCAAGGAAAATCGATGAGAATGTCTTTTGGATTTGTATTCAATAAGACCAATTAGCTAAAAAAACACAGCAATGTAGATGATGGGCATGATGACGGTGCTGAAGAGTGTAATTCTGCTGCTGTTGATGATAATTATGCCAATGATGAGACTGCCTGTTTTATATAAATGTAATGCTTGGTTTATTCATTGTCCTCGCAGACGTAGGCTGTCTGAGTTGATGAACTGGAGTTTTTGCTATAACCGAAAAAAACTTTGAGAAAAGCTAAATCAACGTGAATGGTATTCCATCGATCCTGTTTCTTTTTGCCGTTAGGTATTAAATATGATGGTACAAAGTTGGTGGTTATGTAATATAACTCAATTATGGCTTCTTAAAGCTTCTTTAACTTAATCTTTCCCTATTTATATTTCCTGCTTTCGCGAAACGCAGGACTAGACAGTATTATTATAAATTAATTTAAACAACTCTAAACTGATAGTTTGCCTCTTACATGTATGTTAGAATCAGAAATAACGTCTTTTTAAATTGGTAAAACTTTCCTACCATCTGCGGTTCAAACAGCAGACAGTTTTTAATATTGTTTTATAGGATCCAACCTTTACTTGATTACTACGATACTTGATACTATTCTGATACCTGATCAACATGTTAAAATAATTGAACTCATCCTTCAACGATTATGCGCACTTCATATATTGCAATACACGAAGTAAGTCCACCACTTTCCAGTTTACACTTTGAGATGTTTCTATTTGTAGCGCTAATACTCATAAAGTGAAACTTAATCTGCAGCAGCAGAAGAGAAACCCTTATTATAAAATGTGTCCCTTTGTTTTTTTGGCAAGAAACCAATTGCCAAACAGTGAGACAGAAAACAAATACACCGCATTGGAACGGTCAATGAAAAAAAACTAAGTCGTGCTTCTGGATTGGCAAATACTTGTATGTACTTTCTTCCAATAATCTTATCTAGAGGGACATCAACACTACTATTGAACCTCTTCAACAGATTTTAGATACAACAATAAGTACGTCGTAAGTGCTTTCAATATATCCATTATACCATGTACATTTAAACCTTATCTCCGACACATCGTCTGCTACTAATTAAGAGTTTCTAGAAACCCAGTTGTGTACACAAAATCTAATTGATGTCGCTAGATTAAACTGAAATAACTTTCTACACACATTGTCGAAATATGAAGTTAATTTATTGATTTTCAAGGTGAAATTGTTTTAGATAAATACAGTATAAAATAGTCATTTGAATTCGATATATTATGTTTATAATGTGGGTAAATACAAAATACAAAATAATCATTCATGCTTGAAATTCTTCACGTCGCACGCATGATACGTCCACATGGAGATGATTTTAGAGTCGTACACAAAGGTACAAAGGCAGCGATGTTACCATCTACTTATAGTATGATCAACATCAATGAATATTTAGTCTTACTGACCCATGTAGGGCATCTGGTGCGGATACTTCTGCCTTAAACGCTTTTTATATTATAGGTCTCGTCTTTTTTATCCCATTTTTTAACTGTACTTGACTGCAAGAATTGTATTTATTAAAAAAATAACGTGTACTATTTTATGACTGATGAAAGAAATACTCAATCAATCAAGCTGTGCAAATGGGCAGTATTGTGGCTTCTTCCTGAATTGAAAGACGATTATCTGTATGTTAAACTATATGATGCTCAATTTCTAGAGATTTTTGTTTCAAGACCAACTTCATCCCGTAGTTGATACGCATTATGGTTTCATATGATCTTGATTAAAAAAAATTACTGTACTGGAGCTCTGGTCTGCATAAAATCATTAAGTTGGTTAATTATAATAATCTTGAACTGAATGGTCTTTTATTGCTATTTAATTTGAATAGTGAGAATAAGTTTCATTTACTCTTAAACGTTTGATAAATTATTCTGGATAAAATATGAGGTTTGAAGGTACTTAAAATCGGTTTAAACCCCAATTTGCATTGACTGTTGCAAAGTGGTGATCCAAATGTTATGCATTTGTGTGTGTGTTTTGTTTACCTGTTTATCTTGTCTACTACATGTGTTCAGCCTAATTGTTTGGTAATTGATTCCTTGACATAAATACATGGTATAATAAAGTGTTCTTCTGCTGGTGCAGTTGAAGGTTCAATTGTATTACACCTATTTTAATGTGGTTACTGACAAGCATTGTAATAATGTCATGCGATTTTTATACATTCTAATCAGCTCATGTATATATTTGAATTCTGTTGTGATAATATGTTTGAAAAAGCATCAATTAATGTTGAATTACGAAATGCCCTGCTTTTTTTTAAATGCATTGAGTATTTTTTTTGTATTTGGAACATATTTGTTGAAAAAAATATGTATTCGATAGTAAAATGACCAGCATGTTTTAGCTACTTTGAGCAGAATTGAATGGTTAAATATCCCACTTGATTTAAATGCGTCAAGCAAATGGTTAAATGTTGTATACGTTTGAATGCTTCGAACCTTAAATAATCGTAAAGTTACCTACACAATGCATTGGACAACATTGTAAAATGCGCTATATTTTAAGAGCAGTGATATTTGAGTAATTGGGTTTTAATTGTTCATTCGCATATGTAACACGTGGTTGTGGTTCAGATGCCACCATTCATCGACTTTTCTGTACTGTTTCCCACTTCTCAAGATGTCAGAGAAAAACAGCATGTTTCACAAATATCGTCATAACAATATTTTTGTCTGAGGCTTTATTAAGACGTTCTTACTTCAACATTTTATTTAAAAAAGATACTTGTCTAAAGCACTAACATTTGCGTAACACAAGTTTGCCAGAAATATAGTTTATAAATCTGTTGTGATTTATGTTCATTTTCTATTTTTAATACGTATCTCATTCACTCAGGGTTATTAATCACGAATTAATGTTGCTTTACCTTCACATTAATATGTTTTATAGTATGGAATGTATCAGAGGTAAATTTGAGACATAATGTATGGCTAAGTGTTACGGCTGGATATTACCACAAAAACACTTCTTAAATCGATTCTAATAAGAATTTGTATTTAATTTGTCTGATTGGTATTCAAACAATTTACAAATATTCACCGCCCTTTGTATACTAATGCAGTAACTATGTGTTGGCCAAAAGTTGCTAGATCGCGCGTTTAAGCACGTACAATGACCAAACAAATGAATGAAATTTCCGAAACTGCTTTCAAAACATAAGCCTCCGACTATGATGACCTGCCCCGTTCTGTTATAGGAACGTTTAGCTTTGTGTTTCAAATTTAATGATGTTGTGATTTTTTTTAATGACGCATATATCGGATGTTACTCTTGGAAGCAATTTCGGGTATTTGAATCAATCACGTGAATGATTCATGAAGGAGCTTATGTGTCAGCGGATGTTTTATGCTATGTTGTTATACTTTATTTTATGTTTTGATGTTATGTGAGTTTTCATTTTGGTTTGTGTACTCATACTTGATTTGTTGAGAGGATTCAAAACTCACATTCATCGAAGACCTTTCCTGATGATATTAACATGAAACAGGCTATGTCTTTAAATTAATTATATAGTTTCAATTGATGTTACATATTTGCGTTGCTTTGACTGGGTTGATGTGGTTGTCTGTTTTTTTCCCAAGCTGTTGAGAAATAACTTGATATGCATATTTATAATAATCGAATAATAATAATTTATCTAAAAAAATATCACATTAAATGTTTTACGCGCAATTTAATTTTGTTTCTGTTTACTATTGATTTTAGAAGTTCATGAAGGGTGCTGTTTAATATGTGTTATGTATATTGTTCCGCGAACTGTATGAGTCCATGTATTCCCTTATTATGCTTGGCTGAACATATATTTGTTCTACGATTAATAGCTGCTTACGTGTTGATTTTTGTCAAATTGGAGATTTCGTGAGGTGATGAAGGTACCTATTCACTGTTCTTGATATAAAAACATGAAACTCCAGTTGCTCCAGCAGTATATCATTCCTATTATACACACGTTCGTGGTCCTGTATTTATGGCAAGTGGCCAATTACCAAAACCTCATACCTCTCACCATTCAAAGATAAAATGAGCAGACGGGTTGCGTTTCCCGCTCCTTGCTTCTAACGAAGTGGATTAGGACAGAATGTGAATCAGGTATTCTTAATTTCCGGCTACTTATTACACCGACACACATTGTGAACAGACACATTCGCCGGCTCTCAATAAAATCGATCTCGTGTCAAAATGACTTCGAATAACAAGTCTTATACCAAACTGCTGTTGTTTGTCTGTTGTTGTTGCTTGGCACAATTGAGATTGGGCAATACTTGATTGATGAGTATTGATTAATTCATGATGAATAAGTTAATTTAATACCTGAAGCATCAGGTGAAGCTTTGTGATCTACTCGGTAAGCTGGCCATTTGGAAATGTTTCACGTTGATTACGAGCACATGGCTGTTTAAATTACATTGATTTGGCCTTAGACATTATTTGATCTTTTCTGTAGGATATTGCTTTGAATTATAGTATCTGGTGGTATAAAATTTAACATTGGACAATTCAAGCTTTTCAATTGCAGGCAGATAATAAATTATCATTGTTACTAGTGATAGTCGGTATACATGATTAGCTGTTAGAAATTCCTTGTTATTATACTAATTAAGAATACATTAATTTTTAAAAATGCCATATGTTTGACACATTTTAACGTAATTTAAAATAAGTAGTTTAGAAATTAGCTATTAGCTGATATTCCTGCTTTATCAGGGTCAGTGTTTGAGTTTAAAGACAAGTAATTATCAAGTTGTTTATACACATTTACGCATTAAAAAGTAAGTCCCCAGTTTTATAATTTGCTGTCTGAAAAATGTTCATACGGCTAAATGAAAAAGCAGCATTTAATGTCTAAAGAAAGCTGTATTTGCAAGCACAATATATTAACAAAGTTATGATCATAGTGTCCAAATTCTTTTCTTCTTTCTAAGATTGTATATTAGTTATGTGTAATCATTTAATGTCCCACTCGCACACGCAAACTTAGACAAATAAAGTAAGAGATATGTGATAACTTGTGACGAATATTGTAGACATGTGAGATAACTGTGCATTGTATGGGCACTTATTGCTCTTACAATCCTGACAAGTTCATACATTGTATAATGCCATACACGTATCGTCTGAACAGCTCTGTTTGCTTTACTTTCAGAAGACACATTACTATGTCATCTTCTAGACACGCAGCAGTTTCAAATATGCCCTACATACTTCCACTGGCTTCTGCTGTTAGTCTAACGAAACTAAGTGCACACGAACTTGTTTTGGGAAATAAGGTTGTCTGAAGTAATTTGAATCACAAAATAATGCTTACAGTTAAATAAGACAGACTAGATGAGTCTTAACATAAACTAATATGATATAGTTTGTATCAAAAGATATCTGATGTGTTGCGGTTTCAAACATAAATTACATTTGTATTATTTGACCTGACATATAAACTGTTTCAGACGTGAATTTTCATTTCATATGCAGGTTCTTATTCAGCTTTATTTCATTATATTTGGACATTGGATACGACAGAATGCGCTTTCTTGTAACATTTTGAATGTCTTACAATTATATTACCAGATTTGTGCATAAATGTAAAATCATGGTTGGGCCTTTAATAACATCATATAAACAGGTACAAAAGTAAACAATACACAACATGCTTATGGACAATAGTTTTTGCCCTGACACAGATTGTTTTTATATATATTGTAAACTGCATAAACACACCCACACTATTGCCTTTTAACGCAAACAACAGAGCTTAATACACTTATAACCCTGTTCGAACACTTTGTCTACAAAAAAAAGGTAAATGTTTAGCAGCTCAATATTATTTGTATTAGTCAGTGCACAATCGTTATTAGCCATATTCTTAAAAAAAACTAATGAAACAAAATCATACATTAACAAGTCCAAACTTTCTTATCAACAGATGACATCTTTGCCTTCAGCGTCTAAGACCAGGCCACTCAGTTTTTATTTTCCGTCATTGCGCGCGTTAGAGGTACTATATGGGGCTGACAGAAAAATGCGGTTTAGCATCCCGCCCAGTATGTACAGAAAGATGAACATAATCTTTAAATCACAGGAATCAAAAGCCAGACGTTTGCACTGTGTGTGCCGGCTGGTAAATCTGAGGTAAATTTGCATTCCAGACTCACTAATAACTTCCTACCTTTAATCAATTTAAATCTGAGTCATAATCTTTACCATTCAATCGTCTACAAACGGTCAATACACATAATGCTGTTCATAATGAATTATCGAGGAATAAAAATCTTTTAAAATCGTCATATACATTTTGCCTAGCTTATATCAATTGTACATTCACGGCTTTTGACATTTAAAGGTAAGTCATTATACATCTTTATTATATACATATATGGCATTAATAAGATGCTTTATGCCAATCAATATTATACATCTTTAAATTGTTTGAGTAGTATTAATGGTAAAATGACCTACATGCTTACTGCTTTGAATGGTAAAGTGACGATGTGTTTTTAAATGCAATGAGTAGTATTATATTACAAGGTGCCAGCATGCTACAAATGAATTGATCGTTTTAGTGGATGTTTCTGTTGTAAATAATTGAGTTATTGAATGGGAAACTATACATCGTGTTTTAGATGCTTTGATAAATATTAAATAGTAAATTGCATAAAAAATTATTTGAATTAAATGATTTGCGTAGTAATCGATGGTACAATTTTCGTTAAGTTGAAAAGCTTTGAACAGAAGAGAATCGTTAAGTTGCCTACAAAATTCACTTGTCTGAATGACAAAATATCTCAAATTTCTAATGCATATTAGCCACTGCACATCCAGTTTTCTTTACTCTTTGACACTTTATATTATGTCGGAGAAATAAACTGCATGTTTCAATCTGCTTTGTCATGCAAAACATAATTTTCTGTTAATGGATAATTTATGGCAAACAGAAAAACTCCAGAAACTATATAATGAGAGAAATGCTTGATCTTTTCCATCGCTTTCATAACAGAACACCAACTACAAAGATAAAATGATAAAAACTGGGATCACCGGAATGGTAAACGCAAAGCATAGGCGGTTTTAACCGGTTGTAAGGGTATGCGAACCGCACATTTTCCCCAGAATTAACAACAAATCAACCACGCATAATAAACGATTTTAATCAAATATACATATGCTTACATAACATGAAAGCATGAATTTCAAAACGTGACGCGTGAATCGAATATAACACGCATAATGCTAGTGCCGTAAGTATCGAAAATCTATTAGAGCGATTAGGAGATAGGTTTCCAAGCTATAAATATACACAGATGTATGGTTGAGTTATAAAAAATATTTAACCATCAAGTTAGGGATTTTTTTTTCTCAGAAATTTGTTAAACAAACTAGGTGTAAGAAAGAGCGTAGATATGTTTCATCATTATAAAAACATAGCTTAACTGCTTATAGCGTCTGAAGACTAATATATGTCAACATTGAAGATATGTACGATTATAAGTTTTATTGCATCCACACAGAACAAATCAAACTGGTGTAGTATTTAATATAACACACAATTACACTTCAGAAACTATATCATGAGATAAATGCGTGGTGTAATCCATTACTTTTATCATAAAACACAAACAATAAGCATACAATGATCAAAATTAGGATCCCCGCATTGAAACGGTATGTGCAAAACTATTGGGTTTAAACCAGTTCAGGGGCTTATCTAACTTCTTACTCACCAACAAATAAATCACAAACCAAATTCGCGTCTAAAACAAATTTTATCAAATGTACCTATGCAGACAGAAAATCATGAATGTCAAAACGTTAATACTTAAAAAAATGTATTTATGGGGAGCGCTGAAATTTTTTACAAGTGTATTTATAATGCAAGTTTGCAAGAAAAACGGTTAATTATTTTGATGTGGTTTATACTCATAAGTTAATGATTTCAAATCTGCTCAAGGCCACAGGGTGTTTATTATTATGAATTTTTTTCGTATTTGTTTCTCATAAAGTTGTTGTTGCGACTGAAATATATCAGTGGTTAATTGTAGAGTAATTGATTTATATGCAGACAATAAATGCGTGTCTGCTTATTTCATAGCACGTGTGTTTTACACCGTGAATTATGACATTACTAAAATTGATTGTAGCATCCTAGTTTTAGATTGGGTAAATCTTTGATTTTGTTTTATGCCAGTTAGTTATACAGTTATAACTAAGCATTTCAGTTACTTAATTACGTCTGTGAATGCGCCAAAATGTATGCCAGTTGATCATTAATTGTTAATCATCAGCTATATTTATAAATGCAGCCACAATCAAAAGGTATATATAGGTTAATTAACATCTCGAAACATTAATGGCTCACAATTAGTTTAATTAAGCTTTGTTTGTGTATGTTTATAACTTAAATATACTTTTCTTATTCAGGTTTATATTGATCATACACAACGAGCTGATTAAATATTAAGCGATATTCTAGTTATTGAAATACTGCTGTATTATGTTAGCATAAAGATAATGCAGTGATGTAGCCAGAGCCACATTTTAGCCAAGGCAGATAGGACAGTTTTGTATTTCTCGAACATTTCGGGTTTGTTTTGGAGGCCACAACCAATTCTTATCACGAACTTGCAAAATTTAATTACTCCATATACAGCTGGTTTATTATCAGAAACAACGTTTACTATACATGAATGTATATCCTATAATGAGTATTATTATCATACAATATATCAGCTTAAACCCGAGAAACCTGATCTCCAATTTTACAAACGTATGATGGTTTACGTTTTACATGTTTTCTATTCGTCACAGTGCATGTTTTGTAAGGTGCCATTAGTGGCGCTTACTTTAACGAAGGCCCTTAACACTTTTGGGTCAGAGGTTAAGTACGAGAAATCGATAGAAACTTAGTCGAGTATTTACGAGATTTGTTTTTGGTTACGGACGAATGTTTTTGACAATGGAATCTTGTTCATTTTCTTTCATATTACGATATGCAGCATCTGGGGGTATTCGTCTCTACTATTACATGCTCTATTTGATTTAACTGATACATTTTGAGGTTACAAGTAATTTTATGAGTATTGCAATCTATTTGTGTATAACAAAGTCATTGAACTCGTATGTGATATATTTATTCGTGACTCTTACGAGACGTTATTCAATTATAAGAAGAATTTCTTATGTACTCTATGTACCGACTGCTTCCATAATTGAAATTCTAAGAAAAAAGACTAACGTATCAGAAGAACAGTTTTTCATCAAAGCTTTATTCTAAATAAAGACTTGAATTCATATTATCTGATTACTGTCATTATTTCTGTTCTTTTACATTTGCTGCACAAATTTGCATGCTTTTTAAACATGATTATCATTTTAAGAGTTTATTTTGTTTTGTTCAGGAAATAAATTAGCGCATTCCAAGCCGCTTGCTGTCAGCCGCGTTATTAAAAAGGCTACAATTTGCCAAACGTAATTAAATCTTTAATGAAAAAGAAATGTTTTATTATTAAAAAATGCCAGTTAAAATAACCTGAAGTCATTTGGGTTAACTAAAGACGAGAATTTGCTGTCTCAGTAATTATTCGTTATATTGTATTGTTCTAGAATGTTTTTATCAGGAAGGGCAAATTCAAAAGTATGTGTGTCTTAAAACTACACAGTTAATTATCTGAAGTTGTGCACAGTTGTTTCTAAAATCCTGACGCTTTGGCATTTTGAAAACTAATTCTTAAAAAAAGTGGAATCTATCATGTCCGAGGTTGTTGCTTTTTCCAATAAACTTGTCATTTTAAAACAAAATCTTTTGTTCAGTGTTATTCTGTCTCAATTCATTTTCTTTCTATATTTAATCTCTATATAAACTACGTAATGCAAACACTTGAATTGCCTTATGCGTGAACTTATATTGAGCGGATTGGAAAATGAAGCATTTAAATGTTGGGGTATCATGTGTAAGTGAGTTGTAGCCTGCACAACAAAATGGTCACGCAATTCCAATTTTAATTCTTGAGTGTACATAAGTTTGGCTTTTCCCAGCAGCAAAACTTAACCGCCAAAAATAAAACACACACTTTTCTAACATTTACACAATTTAGACATCCAAAACAAGCCTTTGTACGCTTACACGGTGGCTTGCTCCGTTTTTTCAAACGGGGAACTTCTGATGAAAATCCTTTTAAGGGAGACCTTCTTTGACCTCCTTAACCATCATTACCACTTCGTTAGTGGTATTGAGGGCACAAACCAGCTCCTTTCGAACTCGCAGCAGTCATGACAATTGAGCGTTTTGCCAAACAAGCCTTTATATCTGTTGGAATTCTAAAAACCAAGAACATATTTAGTCCGCCAATTTAAACTTGACATTAAGCTGGATGTTTCATTCCAAGGCGTCGACACGAACATAAATTATGTTTTTTGTATTGTGTTTTATGTATTGTTGTTTATAAATTTAGCCGATGGTACTGGAACAAGCTCGATTCAAAATGTATCAGTCCAAGGCTTTGTTCGTCCACTTACACACTCCATTTTAATCTCACTTGCATGTATTAAGATTGTCATAAAATTGGCAATAGTTCCTGGTGTAAAATAATGGTTGTTATTTAAAACAATGCTTCTGCTTAAGGAATTCATTTCATGTTGTATCATTGATTGGATCAGAGGGAATCAACAATAATGTTCACGTCATCACTGCATATCTCGTAAATGTAATACATGGGAAGTGTTACGTTAATTCTAAGGCGGAACAACTAAAGAAGCTGGAATAATTATAGCCCCCCCCCCCATTCGTTTGTAGGGGTTTACTGAAATAGGACGGTTGGTTGGTGGGTTGGTCTGTAAAGTATCTCAGTTATCCGCATATCAACATGACACGTTATAGATAAGTGGTTTAAACTTTGTAGAACTGCACAACGTTGTTTTCGTATTATTCACGCCATATCATTTGTTATGTGAATTAAGGCAAAATGGTATACATCATATATCATTATTTATATGAACTTTGGGCTTTCAATTGTGGGTGTTGCTTATACGCGCAATACGTTACTAGAAGCGCAATACCTAATGTCGTCTTTCTCACATAATTCTTTGAAGAGTTATGTACCTTGAAACTAAGGCGACGAATTCAATAAATTAACGTTAAGGTTTTTATTTTTGTGTGTGATCAACGTGAAGTAGCGAACGATAACAGATTTTTTTTTTAGATTACTTTGTCTACTGCTCAAGATTTGAACTTGGTTGAAATGAGCCATAACAGGGGTATGTTTCAACGTCAATGACTGCTATAGTTTAATGTGGTTTAAGACAATTATGAACAGTTCATACGGACAAGGAATTTTCATAAAATGTCAACACAACGCATAGTTAATGACTTATCACTTGTTATAAATTCCTTGTTTTACATTCATGTTTAGCACTAAGTTGCATATTATCTGAAATGCACTATTTTGAATTGTCTTCAACTCCCTTGAAATCTTAAAAAAGGATATGGGAACTATTCATCTTTTCTAAGAAAAGCATTTTAATTATGATAACATTTCAGTTAAAAAAAGTGTTCAGAATACATCCTCCACATCAGTGCAAACTGGGTATTTTCTTCGCAAATATAAGTATCAAGTTTAATCTTAAACATTTGATTAATATGCTTTAATGCCGGTTCTTTGATTTTCAAATCTTATACCAGTTCCGAAGTTCAGAGTATTTTAGTGGAAATACCACTTTGATGTCAATGCGGTCATGCTCTTTGCTATTANTCTTTTTTTTCTTTAAGTTACAGAGGGGCGGGGCCGTGTCAGCCTTGAAGCATTTTCAGGCGATCATTTTTAGTATAAGGACTAGTGAGTTGTTTTAATGGAAAGCTGTTGTAAATCATATTTAAGAAGAAAGTTATTTAGCGTATGGCACATTTCAATTAAATTTAAGAGAAGTATTATGGATACAAGTCATTGTCTTATCCGCTTTCTTTACTATTGCTTGTGTTTGGTTGAAGTTTATGTTGAGGTACACTTTTCTTTGAAGTAATTATCAATAAAATATATGACTTGAAATGTAGTTGATTGGTTTGTAACTGATAGCATGTACTTTGTAAAATAAAGTTCAGGCTTTATTTCAATATGTCATTGTTAATAAGTTGCAAAAGTACATAACTGTGTATATAACAATAAATCTTTTTTTATTACAATATTATATAAAAGCTTTTCGCATTTTGGCGTTTGCCTCATAATAATAAAATTTGCTGTCTCGTTAAATAACAATGCGGCAACATTATGAAAAAAAATCAATCTTTGATTTAAAAAAGTTGTTTATTGCAAGCAGATTTGTGCGATGTCATCATCATTTGTTAATCTGCCCTGACGCTTCAAAGTCATTATTACTTTTTATCCCACTTTTAAAGCGAATTCGGTTGATTAAAGCCCTGTTGACTAAATTTCTGCTATAAACCACGGAACGAAATGACGTCATTTTTTCGACAAAATGACGTCATAAATCAAGCGAAATTATCATGTTAAACTAATTTTGTTTAAATGAAAAGGTTAACTGAATAAGAGTGGGATCAATAGAACAATAGGTTAGTGTTGATTATAGATCAGGTTTATCATGCTCGGCACGGAAACGAAAAAGCACTCGCCAAAGCTCGTGCTTTATGTTTTCTAAGCCTCGCATGATAAACCTGATCTATAATCAACAATAACCTATTATTCTCTATATATATAATTACATATAGTGATCATCGGATGTCATACTCGCTCACGTATGATGAGACACATAAAGTGAGTTAAGATGTGGGATGTGACAAGAATCGTTCAGATCGGTGAAATAACTATACCTTTCATTATCACTATGATTGCCCACACATTCTATAATTATTTAACTTAGATAAGTATAGTCCAGCACATTCTAACTAGCTCGTGTATAAAAAGTCTGATATGTATATGCAAGCCATGTGCAAATAATTCTGAACTGTATTGCCAGCATGCCTAAAGTAACTGTCTGAAGTGTGTGCACTCGGATATTTAATTTAGTTACATAAACTGGTAAAATGCTGTTTTTATTGAATGTAAAAATAGCCAAATTTAAATGGAACGAAGGCTTATTAATATCACAGTTCAAAACATGTATTGAGTTTTATTGGTAAATAGGACACAGTCGATCTATTTGATGCAAGTTGTTTCTCTTCTTCTTTTGTCGGACATCTGTCCATTACCGTAATCCTGACTCTTCATGGTTTCCGTTTCGAACTTAATGGGTGTGGCTTCAGAGATGGGATCTACTTCACCTTCATGCAGGTACATAACTTACCTACCGGAAAGTTATATCAAACGCTTTTGAGACCAAGTTGACATTGATTAACAAAAGTATCTGCACATTTAAAACAATGTTTGACCAGTATCGACCTAACTAGGAAAGCTTAAAAAAAAAATTATATATCAGCAATCGACCAGTTTGTTCTTCTTTCAAAAGATTGGTTTACATGTCAGTTTGTATTTAGATCTGTTTGTTTGAATTTATTTGAACAACACAAACTTCGTTAAGAATAAATCTCAAAATATTAGAGGAGTCTATATGCTTTTGTTTTTCAAGAGTATTCAAAATTATCTAAAGAGTTGTAGTTTGTTTCATAAATTATGTAGTACACTCTTGCTATTTGGAAAAAAATGATATTGGTTGTGATGGGCATTGATATTCCGAATATGAAAATTTCCTTTAATTAGTAAATGTCATGCTGTGCTAAGTTTTATTTCATTATTTTGGAACATTGAATTGGACGAAATGCAATTGCTTATGGCATTTGAATGTCATGAAGTTGTCTCATTAGATCATGTCTGAAATTTCGCGGTTCAAGGTTGTTGTTTTTTCAGGATTACATTACATTCGAATAAAGTAGTTTTATGGGCTAGAATTTATCAGTGATAAATTGTAAATTTATTGATTTTAACACAGAAATTAAATGAATGTCTTCATACTTCATGTACAAGCAAGACATAGCATTAAAATAATTGTTTCTTTTATTGTGCATTATTAATTTATATAGCGACATATGGCAAAACTACAAATATCAGTACATTATGAAATGTGTCTAGCTAAAGGGACTTGTTCACAGATTTCGGCATGTTTTGAAATGCGTTAAAAACTGCTTTAAATTTATACATGTAAACATCGGAACTAAAAAGCTCCAGTTTAAAACAAAAGTACAATAAAATTAAAAAATAATCCACATATGGGCTCGGACCACTGACCCTTGGAGTAAAAGTGTAGCGCTTAAACCACTCGGCAATCCATGCTGTTTAGGTAGTCTCCAAATTATTCAATCGTTTCGTGTTTGTAACGCTTTATAATTTCCAGTTTTTTTTAGCATGGAAAATGTTCAGCATTATAGTTTTCTTGCGAGTAACATAACTTCAAAGAAAATGAGCAAATCTGAAACAATTTATTTAAATTTTGTCAATTTACCAGACCGTTAACAGGCCCCTTTAAAGATTTTAAATTGTTTTAACATATGTGTCTTATAAGGATGGTTTATTTTTAAAATTATCTTGAAGTTGAACTTCAGTGGGCAATTTTTTGCAAACAGTTATCCCGTGTATGTAGTTTTGTTTACTACTTCAAAAGTGTAACGGTGTGTTTATTCAATAATTTACTGCTCTTAATATACATGTAGATTACTTTTGTTTAAAAAGACCAACTTTATTGATGAGTATAAAGTCGACTTTTATACAAATGACCATTACACATGTACGCATAGAAGGTAACTTATATTATATTTTAGAGTCTGAGTAAACACCATGTATTCATTCTTTTAATTTACGTGTTGTTGTAAAGGAAACATTATATTTTCACCTGAACTAAGCTTACTTTTCCATTTTGCTACATTTTCCATACATAGTAGGAGCAGTGGTCTAATGGTAGTACGCTGGCCTTGAGATCGAGAGATCTCTGGTTCGAATCCCGCCCTGACCACTGGAATTTTCCTGAGCAAGAAATTGATCCCACATCTGCTCCTCTCCACCAAGGTGTAATAATTGGTACCTGTGAGGGAAATCAGCCAATGTGCCGTGGCTGCATACTGGGCCAAGATAATAACGGACGACTTATGACCCACTGATCGGGGGAAAAATGTGAAGCGCCTCTGAACGCAAATACTGTATGAAAATGGCGCTATATAAATGTGGTAAAAAAAAGTGAAAAACATATATTAAATCATTTGTTGATGAATTTGTACTTTGACAGCCAATATTTACGGCCATTTGCTTTACATAACGTTTGCTCGAATCCGTAAGTGCTATCTGTCATTTAAATACAAACTTTACCATCCATGAAAACCTTATAACTTACAATATTTCCAGAACAAATTCACATATCTAGGATGTACGAGCAACTTCATCTGCGGTGTTTCGCTATTTAGGCAAATAAGATAATACGGTATTTAACTGCACATTAATTGCCTAATAGTCGTTTATATTTATGAGTGCGATGTTACACAGAGGATAATAGATGATCAATAACGAAAAGAAGACGTCTGATGTTTACATATAACTAAATAAATACATATATATAGCAGACATATGAAGCATATTCGTAGTTCATACATACATAAGTGGAAGCATATGTTCGTGCTTGACCAATTACCTTTTTGTTTACGATAGGTTCAAATGATAATCATATCATGACGACCCATCGCGTGCATCAGCCATGTTAGGCCAAGAACATAGTCACTGTTTGTACATAGTCCTTACATATGGATTTGTAGCTTTTTTGTGTCAGTCCCATTTCATTTTAGTTTGTGGGTGGAATTCCTAAGGGATTTGATACGTTCTATCCACACAGCTATCATGTATGTGTACACAGACATTTAGCTTGGAGGTTGGGTTTTGGGGAGGGGGGTGTTTGGAAAAATTCCTAGTTTTTTTCATATTCATGTAAACAACCATTGAACTTTTTATTTATTGTTACATGATTGTTCACCAAAAATGATAGAATAGACATGTGCCTTTCCCAAAACAATATCTTCTGCCATACAAGATTTATATCAATATTTATTATTCGCATGTAAAATATGTTTGATTTTGAGTCCCCAAAGGGTTCAGTTGGTAACATTTGAAAATACCATTTGTTCTTCTTTAAAACAAAACATTTCTACGGCAAGATATAGAGTGTGATTTGCAAAGACTTAGCAGTAAGAGAGAGACAGGTGGCCAAAAGAATAACAAAAATAAGGCAACTTTAAATGGATAAAGCTCTGATCGCGGGGTTTGATGCGAGCGGAAACCAGGTAAACAAACAAACCCCAAAACGTGACAAAATACAACAAATGATTGGTGATACCAACTTAGATCAAATCAAATAAAATATAATAAATACTGCAGTACTGATTGATAGCGGGTCAACGTAAGCACCATCATTTAAATATATACGATATGTCACCAAAGCCAGAATCGTACACGTTCGAGGAATTCAGTTTTGAATTAAAATGTGCAAATTGTAATACAGGTTTCTTTTTTTATCTCTTCAATATATATAAGAGATGAAAATAAGAGGTAAGAAGAGTTATATTTTATATAATCAAATGTAATGGTTTCCAATTTATTATTAGATATATTTCATTTCCCCCCCCCCCAAAAATCATTTTTTTTCGTTTTTTCACATCTTGTTTATACAAGCGCATCTGAGTTTTCATGTGCTTATTTCGGTGAAGTCCTTAATTATATGAGAAACAGGAGTGACTTTCTAGCCTGAAAACAATTGGGACCAACTTTGAGTTACAGTGATATTAGACGCATTTTTCACTGTTGAATTGAGCTGACAAGAATTAACAGGTCAAAAGAGTTAGTTAAAATGTGGTAACTGATTAATTATCTGCAACTCATCTTGCTACCAGTTGTTAATAAAAATATATATTATATTCGATATTTTACGTGACTAACCCAGTCATGTAAGCGTAACTAGCCGAGTGGAACTGCGGCGTATTTACGAAAGCGATACGATTTCAGTGTTTCTCATAAAGTCACTTTACTGACACCTCATTCATTACATATATCTTTGAAGAAGTATGGCCGAAGATGTGGTTGACATAGACACGAAGGTAGATATATTCATAATTTCAGAATTGTCATATGTTTTCGCGGTGTGTCCTAGATTTTGAACTAACCAAAAATACGTCAAAACGAAAGTACGGTTGATATTCAAATGTATTATTTTTCTCTTTCTGGGATATTGTTTTAGTATGTTGATGCTGCATTTACAAATATAAGTGTATATAAAGTGAAAACACAAAAATTAAACAACGGTTGCGATAGACACCTATATACTGTTAGATGCGTCTAGTATCACTTTAAGCTTTTCTGAAAGACATTTCATTTTGTTGTGGTCTTGGGTTGTTGATGAAAACAGGAGTGCTCGGAGGGAAACTTCAGTGCCCGAACTGTTGACAACCATCTGAATACACATGCGCCGTTAGCAGTGATTGAACAAGAGTCGCCTTGGTGAGAAACGCGAGTAGACAGTCACATCATTTTTCAACACTTATCTTAAATGCCATAATTCACACTTGTTGTTTTTTTGCTATTGTGCTAGTATGTTGTACAGATGAGTGTTTTCATATCGAAAAGTGTCGTGTTGAACGATTGTTGTTTTTTCTGACATGTGGTTCATAACACTTGTTCCCTTCATGTAAATACATTTCGCAACAGTGCGTAATATTTACATGATAAGACCTTATTAATATGTGGAAGTCTTACAATTGTTCTCGATCAACAGAAAGGCCAGCCATGGTGCTATTGAAATGTTATTTTACGCTAATAAAAAACGAACATATTAAAAGCATGTTGTATTCCCTCAATGGAAGGCAAAATCAATTAACTACATTTTACTACTGACAATGATTATTCTAATTTTTTTCGTGTACATGTTATATTTGTTTACTTTTATTAAGTATATAAATAGTTTGATAATTTGCTATATGAAAAGTTAGACGCAATCCGTCATTGATTTTCGCTTATAATGTTGTTGTTTTTTTAAGAAAAACAAATATTGTTTAAGAAAAGTCAAATGTTCCATGTCTTCCATTTGTGGTCTGTCAAACAAAATTAAGTGTAAAGTACAAACCTGATGGTTCAAGATCGTGTAAAAGTAATTTACTGTCATTTTATCCGGTTTAATATGAAACGCAAAATCTCTAAGATGTATTCCTTCTTTCAGAGAGTCGAGTTTCTTTCTGTAGTTCACCTGTCAGACGAAACGCATGACATTATAATCTTCTGAAAAGAACGCATTGGTGACCAAATGCACATAATTAAATTGATAATTTTTGTTGTTAAACGTGTTATACTACAAAAACTTGTTAAACAATTAATGAATCGACATGATCAAGGTTTCATTTCATGTTTTTTTTTTAAACACAGGGCCGACCAATACAATGTTTTGAAATCAAATCATTGATAAAACACACACGATATTTTTTGTTTATTGTACAGGACACAAATATATGGATTTCAACTAGCCGCTGTATGTCACGTCTCTTTTGTTGAATTCTTATTACAGACATTCGTAAACTCGTCTCATAGAAAGCGAATGTTTGTGTAAAAAAGTGAATTTGCACTTTGCTATTTTGTAATTTGACCCTTCCACAAATTTCTATAACAATTATCCCCTCGCTCGCTCTAATTGGCTTTATCAGAATAGCACTACAGCACAACAGTTTCATCAGCAAACCAGACGAAAACAACCGGAATGAACGCTTTAACCCAATGGTGTGTTTTTATACATTCAGACCAGAATAAAAACAATTAGTGTTGTTACCGCTGCTTTTAAGAAAAGTTTAGCGGTCTAAATATCCGTATCTAGAAGTAAGAAAGAAAGTCTCCAGTTTTAAGTACCAAAATGTCTTTTACAACGACATGTACGCTACTGCTATTTAGAAACAAAACGTTTTCAACGTGTTTAGTATACTAGAATTGTTCTTAACAATACAATTCAATATTAGTTACCGTGGGTGAAAAAACATGCCTTGCCTTAAGACAGCACTTTTCATCAAAAGTCATCTTCTTTTAGGCTTCGCACGCACGTTTGTTTTGACGAAATTTAAGATGTAAAATATATTTCGATTTAAATTTTACTAGATGGTTAAATGACATATTGTAGAAGGATATATACGTATACGCAAGGCGCTTACTGATATGTTATGAGAACTAATGACTTTAAAAGAAGCATACATGTATATATATAACATAAACGCACGGTCTCCATGAGCAATCCGACTCAAATAAGATCTGTGTATGGAAGAACAAGTTTTGTAGATTTACTTATGTCCTGTAAAAGACAGCTGTGTAGTTAAGGTTTTCTCAATTTTGTTTCATGTCAAAGCTAATTCCTATATTATTTCAATAACTAATGTTCGGGTGCAAGGAACGAAATAACGGATGTCAACTGAAGATGTTGATAATGCTACGTCCGACATGATTATTAATATAAGCAGAAAGTTAAACAAGACTGACACGCATAAAGACATTGACTTTTGAAATCTTTCGAAGATAAAAATATAAATGTTTCATCACTTTTCACAATAAACACCACGAATATCATTATTTTTTTTCACCAATTGCATGCCATTCATACATAAACAGTAACGATGTCTAAACGGGCTAAACTGCTTAATAACCCTAAGTTGTTGTTTAAACTAATGTTGGCCTGTAGTAGTTATTACTAATCATAATGGTAACTAAGTGAAAGCCCTAAAAAAATTTACTTAGAACCACATGCCATTTATGTGTTGCCGGCCTAGTTACGCTCAATTTGCGTATTTGGGTTCGACGACAAACAATCGAATCAATGTATGTATGTATGTATTTATTTTGACCTTGCAGTCAAGGATAACCCATGAAAGTGCAAGCACTTATTTCCAATGGGGTCCTTTGGTTTTGCTGAAGAGACAGCGGATATAAGAGACAGTGTTTGAGATACAAGGAATCCGGGAGCGATACCCTAGCTCTTTGCGAATAGATCCCTTGGTTCTTTTACGTGCTCAGTGTATAGCACCGATACACGCGAGAAATGGGTTTCATACCAGTACATCTCTAGTTGGGTGGGAAACACTTGAAGCATTTCTGAAATTTCCAGTGCCCCGGCAAGGGATTGAACCCACGACCACTGGAATGGTAGACAAGTGTTTTACCACTCGACTACCGACCACCAATCGAAGGTTTATAGGTTTAATAGATCGATAAGGTATCTGAAATAGAAACAGTTAATACATGCAATTAGACATATAATCAAGATTATATATGTATGCATTCAAGTGGAATACACATTAATAATGACTAGCGTTGCGTGGCGGCGTGAATATTACTCGCAAAAAGTTATTTCAATAAATAACTCAAAAACACAACCGTAACCGTCAGATGTCTTAAAAAATAATACAAACAATTGACAAAAAACACAAATAAATAAGATTTAAAGAAGTTACCTGTAGGAATACAAAATATCCCACACAAATAATATAATGTTGCAATGCAATAAATGCAATGGCTGTCTCAAACAACTTTCAACAAGCAACTGAATATCGGAGGGAAAGTGTATGATTGGATGTTACGTGCACGTGTTCAGAATAGGTTATAGTCAACTATATGTTAACTATAAAACAACTTAGACTACGGTCTAGGTTTTATATCAGAGCTACCTAAAACTACTCGACACTAATAACAAATAACTGAATGAGAATTTATACCCCGTGACATATGGAAAGTAATCAATTAACAACAGCTAGCACAAAACAATCATAAATATAGTTAACGAATATGCCTTCACATTATCCGTACAAAACATTGGGGGTATTAACGGTGTTATGTGTGCAAAACCTCACAACAAGCCTGGAGTTATTTACTTCAGAGACATATGTATACATTTGGCAACATAGAAAAAAAAACAGATACCATTAACCAAAAGTGAACAAATCTCTGGTCCCGCCCTTTGCAAAAAATAGTTTGGGGCTTACAACGATATACGGCTCCCAGGGTTCCTTTTCGACCACACGTCACAAATATTAAATGTAATGTATGCATGTATTTTAAAACGATAATACCAACATTATATTGGATCTAAAATTAAAAAATGAATAATACAAGGGTTAATATACAGTTTATAATCTGATTATGAAATGGACCATTCTGGGACTCGACTATTAAATGATAACCTTAATTACCAAACAAAAATCCTCTACGTGTCATATACATTGTTCTGCGTTTCAAATTAACAAACTGAAGTTATGTTGTCTTAAAAAGCAGAATTATGGTCTCGAGCAAATGCGTAACATGTTCTGAAAAACACCATCATATCATATAATATCATGTATTGCTCGCATGTGAACCCTTAACCCTGTAACATATTCATGTGGCCGTGAGTGATATTTGTACTGAATATAGTCTTTATTGCGTTTGTAAACTTGTTAAATCTTATTTTTAATGAGTTAATCGTCGTTATTTTTCACAACTAAAAGTTGAAGAAGTTTTGTGAAGTTTCTTGAAAGACAGATACTTGACAACACGTTCTTTTATATAATATTCCGATACTATAGCAGTACTGTCTTGTAATATTATAATGAAACCAAAATCGTATTATTGATATATGTTAGTAAGTGGAAACAAATTAGTCATGATTGCATGTAACGATAAGTTCAATTGTTAAATGTGTCCCCGTAATAATAGAATGCAACAGCTGTTATAAAGCTGTTATGAACTGCATACATATATACAAATTAAGGCCTATTAAACAATAGAATAATAAAACGGTGTCGTCTTCATAAAACAATACGAGTAGTTTAAAAAGGTAGGTAGTGTCGCCAGATAGGGGATAAATTTTCTCCTTGTAGAACGTTACATGTGCTGTGAAACAAATGGGATAAAGTGCCGTTGGACGAGACGCACGATTTTATGTTTCAATACATATCGTTTTACATCACAAATCTTTCCTCGTATACCCAGTTTGACGATTTTTGCCAGAGACCATCTCTCCAGACAGAGTCAAAGGCAACGGAAGAATCTACAAATGAGCAAAATAGTTTACGTTTTACAGATTTTAGGTTTTGGATTCATACATTGAGTGCAAATATATGGTTATTTGTTGAATAGTCAGCTCAAAATTCGGCTTTGTTTTCGTTAAGTAGATTGTTTTCATTTATAAATAAGTTTATTCTTTGATTGACAACGGCAGTAAATAATTGTTCAATGCACCTAAGGCTTGTGATAGGGCGATAGTTACTTGGTTCGGTATTGGAACCTTTATTTTTATAAATTGGTTTTATTATGCCGATTAGCGATGTGTCGGGCAAGATTCCAGTGTTTAAACCATGTTTAACAGGCTGCAATACACTGGGAAAATGGTGGTCGACGTACTTTTAATAAATTTATTTATAATATTGTCGTATTGGGTGACGCTTTGCCATTCTTAAGTTTAAAAATCATTGTGTTTTATTTCTTCGCTTGAAATCGATCTTTTTTAAGGTTTCAACGGCATGGATGGTAGGCGTGTATTTGTCGTCCATTTCCGGGGGGTATTCGTTGATATGACTGTTAGAGATGATGTTTTTGAAGAAGGTATACAATTGATCATTAGTCGGACTTATGTTAGTGGTGTTCTCGTTTAGGCTGTTGAGATATTTTCAGTAGTCTTTAGGTCGATTTGAATGCATTGAACGTAACCCTTTTTTAGGATTGTATTTATGTTTACGAATAAATGTGTGCAGCATGTGTTTATTGTGCCGACTGGCCGAGTTACGCTTGTTTTTGTTTTTGATAAGTTGTATGTGTATGGTACGCTTTACGAGCACTATTATCTTTCTCGCGGGCGGAATGACATTGATGCCCGAACCAGGGTTTGTGTGTTATGTGATCGTTGGTGCTTGATGTTCTGTTACATTGTGTTTTGGTTATGTGGTTGAGCTTTGAATCATGTTTTTGAAGAGCAGTTGATTTATGTTGATATTTTATCGGAAACATCGTTAATGAACGGTTTAATGTTTGTATTTAGACAGTTGGTTAAAAAAAATGGTTATTTCAATTTATGTTATTTCGTTCAGATTATTGATGAATTCATAACTTTATTCAGCATTCCACTTCGGGGTCTTACACTGGAGATTACTGTCTTGTTTGTTTTTAATATTTTGATTAGATATTGGCGATTTTTTTAATACCATAGTTTGTTAACAGTGAGCATCCAAGAAGAGCCCATCTTGTTCAATTATTTCAAAGTCTTTAAATTGGTGTACTATTTTAATTGACGTAAGTGTGTAATCAATAACAGAAGTATTTAGAAATGTACCGAAACTTGAGTCTTTGCCTTTCCTTCCGTTAAAGGTAAGGAGGTTATTTAATTTACATATTTCAGACAGATTATTTCCGGTTTAATTAACTTTGTGCACCGGGATAAACGAGTAATGTTGATTTCCAATTGGTGCAAAATGTCTTCTTTGTTACAGGGGAATACTAAATCTTCGTCAAGGTGGAAGAATTTACATATAGTGTATTAATTTGTTGTGGTTGAGGACATAAGCTAATGTTGATACGCTGTTCATTCCCTCAGAGTTATACATCACGAATTTATCTTTACCTTCACATAAAGTTGTTTTATAGTGTAGAACGTATCAGAGTTATTATTAAGACATAATTAAGGGCTAAGTGTCATCGTTGGTTATTACCGCACGAACGACTTAGCAGGAAATAATTTCGATTCTACCAAGAATTTTTATTTAATTCGTCTGTATGATACTTGAACTATGGAAATCTATACTCCGCCCTTTTTATACAACGGCAGTAATTATGTGTTGGAATAACGTTGGTAGATATCGCGTGTAAGCACGCACAATTAAAAAAAACAATTTATTGATTTTTCCAAAACTGCTTTCAAATCATTAGGCTCCGACCATGTCGACCTATCCATCCTCCTTTTTATTGAATGTTTGGCCTTGTATTGTCTTCACATTTATTAATGCAGTGATCTTTTCATGACAAATATATGTGGTGTTCGTCCTGGAAGCAGTTCCGTGCATGTGAATCAAACACATGCTTGATTGTTAAAGCAGCTTACGAATTTTTATTTTCGTTTGTGCAAATATACTTGATTTATTAAGAGGAGTTAAAATTCACATTTATTGAAGACATTTCTCTATACATTGTTATTGAATTATCTATCCATTTTAAATATAAGATATCCGAAACATCAAAATTGCTTATAAATAAGTGATTACTTTGTTTTTTATACACATGAAACAGGTTGTTTCTTTCCACTAATTCTATAGTTTCAATCGATGTTACATCTTTCCGTTGCTGTGTTTTATTTATATTTTTTCTCTGATGGTAGTTTCTTGATCAATTTATTTTTAAGCTTCGTTTTATTTATTTTGAATAATACACGCGTGTATATATCACGCAGTCCCCATTTGTTTTATCAATGCTAGTATAATTTTCCTTTTGATAAATTATCGCCTCAGTCTATACGGTTATTTTTTTTAGGTATAGCAATTATTTTCATTTGCATTTTAGTATATTTCTGTAACATAAACAATCAAGTAGGTAATTGGATCTTTTACACCCAATACTGCTGCTTCTTCCTGAAGGTGCGCGATGATGATCTGAAATATTAACTATATGATGCTATATTCTTAAATCTTTTTGTAAAAAGAAGGGATGTAGTTGATGCGTGTTAGTAATTTCATTTCATCGTGCCTAAAAAAGTTGTAACTCTGTTGCTCTGGTCTCCTTCCTTCCATTGAGTAATTAAATAGTAATTAAATTGAATGCGTTTTAATTCCCTTGTATTACTGTTTAATTTGAATTGCAATGCTATGAGGTTAAATTGTATTTACACTTATATGTATCATGAATATTGCTGGGCCAAGTGTGAGGTTGAGCGCTCTTTAAACGTTTAACCCCCCAGTGATTAGCATTGACCGCTCCAAGGCGGTGACCCCAGCTTTATTCTACTATGTGTATTGTTGTTTCGTTTTGTGCCGTACTGTACCGTTTTGGCAATTGGTTCCTTGCCATAAATAAAGGACCACGAAGGCGTGTATGATAGAAATGCAATACTGCTGCAGCTTCTGGAGTTTCACTTCTTTATATTGGTATATGTGGCTGTCTGTTTAGTACAGCTGTTGCGAAATAGCTTGATATGCATATTTATTATAACCGAATACTAATAACTTATCACATTACATATTTTAAAGCGCAATTATAAATTGTTTCTGTTAACTGTTGATTTTCGAAGTTCATACAGGTTGCTTTGGCAAAAACAATTACATGTTTATTTCTCTAAAACTGGAGTTTTCGGGAGGTGATTAAGGCACATATACACTGATTTTAGCATTTTCCCCTCATACGCAAAATAAACACAATGAACAGATGGGTTGCGCATCCAGTACAATTCGATGATCGTGCATCAAACGAAATGGGTTACGACAGCATGTGACTTTAAGTTCAGTTGTTTGCGTTCGCCGACTCTCAAGATAATCGCTTTCGTGTCAAAATGGCTATAAATAACAAGTGTTATACAAAACTTCTGTTTTTGTTTTTTTATTGTTAAAGATTGAAAAAATTCATATTGGGGAATCAGTGAATAATTCAAGATGCATTAGTGAGTAAAGAACTGAAATACTTGCATAATCAGGCAAGGATTTGTTATCGACTTGGTAAGCTGGTCACTGAAAATGCTACACGTTGATTGCAAGCACATGCATGACTGCTTAAATTTGATGGACTGGCTAAAGACGTTATTTAATCTTTTCTGTAGGATATTTATTTTAAGTAGTGTTTCTGGTGGTATAAAATCTGACATTGGACAATTAAAGCTTTTTACCTTCAGGCTGATAAACTATAATCATTGTAAATTGTTATTAGTGAAGGTTGGTATACATGATTAGCTGTTAGAAATTCCTAATGCGTGTTAGTAATTTCATTGCATCGTGTCTCAAAAAGTTGTAAATCTGTTACTCTGGTCTCCTTCCTTCCATTGAGTAATTAAATAGTAATTAAATGGAATGCGTTATAATTCCCTTTTATTACTGTTTGATTTGAGTTGCAATACTTTGAGGTTAAATTTTATTTACACTTATATGTTTCATGAATATTGCTGGACCAAGTGTGAGGTTGAGCGCTCTATAACCGGTTTAAACCCCCAGTGCTTAGCATTGACCGTTCCAAGGCGGTGACCCCAGCTTTATTCTACTATGTGTATATGTTGTTTCGTTTTGTGCCGTACTGTACCGTTTTGGCAATTGGTTCCTTGCCATAAATTAAGGACCACGAAGGTGTGTATAATAGAAATGCAATACTGCTGCAGTTTCTGGAGTTTCATTTCTTTATATTGTAATAATAATATTAAATAAGTCATTAATTAATCCTATGCCATGTGTTTGACGCATTATATGTGAATTAAACATAAGTATTTTTTTAGTTAGCTATAAGCTTATATTCCTGATGTATCGGGGTCAGCGTTTAAGTTCAAAGTTTATTTATTATCAAGTAGCATAATGTACTAGCTTTACATCTTTAAAAGTACGTTCCTCAGTTTGTTTATTTGCTGCGTTATAAATTGTTAATAGGGCAAAATGAAAAAGCAGCAATTCATATCTTAAGAAAATCTGCATTTAAAGGCAAACTATATTAACAAAATAATCATCATATTGACTGTCTATAATCTTTTCTTCTTCCAATTCTATTTGACATTTTACATAATTATATGCTGTAATCACCTGATGTCCCATTCGCACACGCTAAATTAGACAAGCTGTGATAACTTGTGTAAAATATTGTAGACATTTAAGATACTTGCACTTTTTAAGGGCACTTATTTCTCACACTCCTCACAAGTACATTTATTTTACAATGCAGTATCGGCTATGCATCTCTTATATGCTCTACTTTCAAAAGATCAATGACTACGTCAACTTCTAGATGCACAGTTTCGAATATGCCCTACATATTTCCGTTTGCTTATTCCATCAGTCTAAGGAACATTAGTGCACATGAACTTGTATTTGGAAATCCGGTTATCTAAAGAAATTTGAATTACAAAAATTCAACTAACAGCTATATTTTAAGGACAAGAAGAGTCTTGACATAAATTATTTAGATGTGTTTTTTATCAAAAGAGATCTGAAGTGTTGGGGCTCCAAACATAAATTACATTTGTATTATTTGAACAGACTTACATTGTCATTTCATAGGTAGGTTCTTGTGTAGCTTTATTTTTATTATATTTGGAAATTGAAAACGACTGAACGCGCTTTATTGTGACACTCGGATGTCGTTCAATTATATAACCATAAATTTGCATAAATTTAACATCACGGTTGGGTCCAGAATAACATCATACAAACAGTTAAAAGTATAAACAATAAACAATATGCTGATGTACAATATGTGTTGCCCTGCAACTATTATATAACTATTATAAACTGCATAATCAGCACCACATTATTGCCTTTTCAATACAAACAACAGATGCACTTACAATCCTTGTGGAATACTTCGCCTACAAATGCGGTAAATATTCAGCAGTTCAATATTATTTGTATTACAAACAATTTAGATAACCACATTCTTTGAACAAATACACTTATGAAACAAAACTACACGTTAACAAGTCCACACTTGTTAATCAACTCATGACATCTTTCCCTTCAGCGTCTGCGACCAGACTATTGAGTGTTTATTTTCCGTTGTTAAGAGCGTCAGTAGGTCTCGTAAAGTGCTGACAGAGAGATGCGGTTCTGCATCCCGCCCAGTATATCAAGGAAAATGAAAATAAGCTTAACATCACAGTAATCAAAGGCCAGACGAGGCATTTGGTGAGGAGACCAGTAAATCTGAGGGGAGTTTGAATTCCAGACACACTTATAACTTCTAATTTTCAATCAATTTTAATCTGAGTCATAATCTGTTCCATTCAATATTCTTAAACGGTCAATATACAAAATGTTGTTTTTGATTAATTATCAAAGACAAATATTATTTAAAAATCTTCATATACCTTTTGCTTCCTTAAACTTATATCAATGGATCATTGACTGCTTTTGACATTTAAATGTAAGTAATTATACATTTTTAAAATATATATATATATTTAGATGTAATAAATAAGATGAGTGATTCGTATCAATAGTGTACATCTTCAAATTGTTTGAGTGGTATTTACTGAAAAATGACCTACATGCTTATTGTGTTTTCCTTTCTGTTGTTAATGTTTGAGTTATGGAATGGGCAAATATCCATCATGTTTGAGATGCTTTTATCAATATTAAATAGTAAATTGTCTATTTGAATAAATGATTTACGAAGTAATGGATTGTAAAATTTCCTATATGTTGAAATGCTTCGAACAGAAGAGAATTGTTAAGTTGCCTAAAAAATTCAATGGAATAATAAAATATCCTATATGTTCATTCCATATTAAATTGTATGTATTTTTACTGGTGTTGCGTACACAAGCAACTGCTCATACAGTTTTCTTTAATCTTTCACAATTAATCATATGTCAAAGAAATCAACTGCATGTTTTTACATGGCTTTGTCATATAACAAATATATTTCTGTAAAAGGATAATTTATGGAATACAGAAAAAATCCAGAAACTATATCATGAAATAAATTATTTTTCTTTTCCAGTGATTTTATAACACAACACCAACAATAAACATTAAATGATAAAAACTGGGATCACAGCCTTGGAACGGTCAATGCGAAGCATAGGCGGGTTAAACCGGTTGTAAGGCTATGCGAACCGCAGATTTTCCCCAGAATTTACAACAAATCAACCACGCATAATAAACGAGTTTAATCAAATATACATATGCTAACATAAAATGAAAACATGAATGGCAAAACGTGACGCGTGGATCAAATATAACACGCATACTTCTAGTGCCATACGCATCGGAAATTCATTAGAATGACTGAAATGTGTCAACATTGAAGATATGTACGATTATACATTTTACTGAATCCACGCGGAACAAATCAAACTGATGTAATATTTAATATAACAAAAGATTACACTTCAGAAACTATATGATGAGATAAATTCTTGGTCTATTCCATTACTTTCATTATAAAACTCAACCTATACGCTTGCAATGATCACAATTGGGATCCCCGCCTTGGAACGGTCAGTGCAAAACAATTGGGTTTAAACCAGTTCAGGGGCTAACCGAATCTCTCACTCAACACATAAATTATCACAAATCGTATTTTTAAACTATTTAAATCAAATGCACATATGCGGACAGAAAATCATGAATGCCAAAACATTAAAACTAAAAAAATGCTTTAATGTGAAGCGCTTAAATAAATGTGTTACAAGTCTATTTATAATGCAAGTTCGTCAGAAAAAAAGTTTATTATTTTGTTGTGGTTTATAATCATAAGTTAATGCTTTGAATGCTGCTCATTCCCAATGTGTTTATTAGTATGACTTATTTTATCATTTGTTTCTCATGAAGTTGTAGTTCCGCCTGAAATATATCAGTGGTTAATTGTAAAATAATTGATTTAAATGCAGACAATACATGAGTGTCTGCTTATTTAATAGCACGTGTGTTACATTACTTAAATTGATTGTGGCATCCTAGTTTGAGATTGGGTAAATCTTTAATATAGTGTTATGCCAGTTAATCAAACAGTTATAATTCAGCATTTCAGTTACTTAGTTTATGCTGTGGTAGAACCAAACTTAAAGCCATTTGATCATTAACTGTTATTCATCAGCTGCATTTCTAAATGCAAACACAATCAAAAAGTATAAATATGTTAATTAACATCTCGAAACATTTATGGCCCACAATTTGTTTAATTAAGCTTTGTTTTTGTATGTTCATGACTCAAATACATTTTCCTAATTCAAGTAGTTTTTGATTATACAATACGAGCTGATTAAATGTTAAGTGATATTCAAGTTATTGAAATACTGCGTTATTATGTAACAAATAAAGAAACCACAGTGATGTAGCCAGAGTGTCATTTAAAGAGAGACTGTACGATTTTCTCAAATATTTATGAATGTATATACAATGTGTAAAAAACTTATTATACATATATTTCAATATAAATTAAAATAAAAGTTAAGAAGAACATGTGTCGAAAAATGCGAAATAAGCCAGATATTTCATTCTAAAATCGAAAAAGGCTTCCAGCCGAATTCGCCAGCATTATATATCATTCATGTACAATGTGAATCTAAATTTAGTTTTAGTGCAGATTCGTTCATACGAAACAAAGACACAATTTTGTTACCTAGCAAATACGAGTAAAAGTGTCGGCATCGGAGTTAACCAACGCTAACTTGTCTTTGCTGCATGTTATGAAATTCGTCTTCAATGTATTTTTTTTTCTTGTGAAAAATGAATGTATATCCTATAATAGGTATTATTATCATACAATATATGCTTAAATCCGAGAAACCTGATCTCCAATTATATAACCTTATGATGGTATACATGTTAATGTGTTCGTTTTGTCACATTGCATGTTTTTATAAGTTGCCATTAGTGGCGCTCACTTCAATCCCTGGTCCCTAGTGCGATGGTCAAGGTCACAGTTTCAGGTCAGAGGTAAAATACGAGAAATCGAGTGAAACTTTCTCAAATATTTCCCTGATTTTCTTAGTTGTGGACGTATTTCTGACAATGGAATCTTGTTTAACTTCGAATTTTGATAACAACGTGTTACATAGTACGACATCCAGCATCTGAGGGTATTTGTCCCTTATGTTACATGGTCAAGTTGATTTTACTGAGTTCGAGGTTCCAAGTACTGTAATGTTTAATTTACTCTGTAATAGAGTGATTGAACTCGTATGCGATATATTTATGTATGGTCTTACACTACAATCACGGTATTGTATTACAAAGAATTTCCGGTGAACTCTATGTACCGACTGCTTCCATTATTGAAATTCAGAGAAACAAGACTCCCGTATATGAACAACTTAATTCTTAAATCTTAGATAAAGACTTTATTTTATATTGTCTGATTAATGTCGTTATTTCTGTCCTTTTACATTTTGCTGAAAAAACATATGCATGCTTTTAAGATTTTCATTTTAACATTTTATTTTATTTCTTCAAGAATTAAATAAGCAACTTGCCAGCCGCTTGTTGTCTGCCCCGGCATTTAAAATGCTATTATTTGACAAACATAATTAAATCTTTAATGAAAAAGTACTGTTTTATAATTAAAGAACGCTATTTAAAAAAAAATCTTTAAGTCATTTGGGTTAACTAAAGACGAGAATTTGCTTATCTCAGTAATTATACATTGAATTTTGATGTTATAGAATGTTGTTATCACGAATGGCATAATCAAAATTCTTTGTATTTTAAACCTACCCAGTTAATGATCTGAAGTTGTGTGTTGCTGTTGCTAAAATCCTCACGCTTTAACCTTTTGAAAACTCATCCTTATAACAATCATGTGCGTGTTTTTCTTCTTCATAAAACTTGCCATTTTACAACACAATCGTTTGCTCAGTGTTATACTGTCTCATTTTTATTTTCTATATTGACACTTCATATAAACTACGTAATACATGCGCAGTAATTGCATTATGCGTTAACGTATCTTGTGCGGTTTGGAAAATGAAGCATTTTGATGATGGGTTATCACAAGTTTGTGCTTTGTAGTCTGAATAAATGGTCACGTAATTCCATGTTTTATTCTAGAGACTACAGAAGTAAAACACACACCTTGCTAACATTTACACAAGTTAGACATCCGAAAAAAGGCTTTGCACGCTCACAGGGTGGCGTGCTTCCGTTCTTTTAAACGGGGAACTTCCAGGACAGGCTTCTGATGAACATAACATCCTTCAAAGGGAGACCTTCTTTGACCTACTTAACCATCATAATCACTCCGTTAAGTGGTGTTGAGGTCACATGCCAGTTCCTTTCGAACTTGCAGCAGTCATTACAATTGGGCGTTTCACCAAACAACCCTAAATAACTGTTGGAATGCTACAAAAACCAGGAACATTTTAAGTTTACCACTTTAAACTTGAAATTAAGCCAGATTGTTCATTCCAAGGCGTCGACCCGAACATAAATTTAGTTTTTTTGTATTGTGTTTTAAGTATTGTTGTTTATAAATTAAGCCGTAGTACTGGAGCAAGCTCGATTTAAAATGTACCAGTCCAAGGCTTTGTTCGTTCACTTACACACTTTACTTTAATCTCACTTGTATTAAGATGGTCATAAAATTGGCAATAGTTATTGGTGAACAATAATGGTTGTTTTTTTTAAACAATGCTTCTGCTTAAGGAAATCATTTCATGCTGAACATTGATTTGAGCCGAGGGGATGAGCAATAATCACATGTATATCTCTTAAATGTAATACATGTGTAGCGTTACGTTCATTCTCAGGCGGAACAACTAAAGAAGCTGAAATAAGTATAGCCCCCTCCTCGCCCCCACCTCCCGCAAACGAAGTTATAGGGGTATACTGACATTACACAGTTGGTTGTTTGGTTGGTCTGTCTCAGTCTCTCAGTTCTCCGCATCATTTTACATGTGGACATTCGGTTTTCAATTAGAAGTGCTGCTTCTACTATCTAGAAGCGCAATACGTTTCTAGAAGCCCAATACGTAATATTTGTGTTTGTTACATAATGTATTAAGAGTTATGTGCCCTTGAACTTAGGCGTCGGTTTCAATAGATCAACATTAAGCTTTTTAGTTTTTCGTTTGCGAACAACTAATGTTATGAGTGTGTGTTGCAAGTCGGTCTGCTCTTAACTACGCTAAGAACGATAACCACCGCATCTGCCTGTTTATCCTTCACCACTGGTACACTGCAAACAGTGAGTGTGTGTACATGTATGTAATCAATAGTGTTTAACAGCTTGTGCGACACCATTGGCCAGTTTGTCATTGAAATGTGTACATATTGGCTGCTTTCAGGGAAAACGGGGCTTAATGCATGTCAAATAAGTGGTGTCCAAGTTTAGCCTGTGCACATTGATTAGCCTGTGCAATGCGCACTAGCTAACCAATAACGACACTTTCTGATTTTATGGTGTTTTTCGTTTACAGAGAGTCTCTGGTACTGGGATGACAATTAATGCATTTGCATTAAGCCCTGTTTTCCCTAACATGAAGCTTAAATTATCTTTTTTATTAATGATTTGAAAAAAATAATAAAGTGATAATAACTTCAAAGTAACCTCACTGACAAGGCAAATAAACAAAATCACTTTTAAATCAAATAAACAACCAATGAGTTCAAAATTTTTACCTTGTGGTATTTTTGAGTAAACATCAAAAATGGACCTTTTCACAGTTTGTCATTAAATGCTCACTATTAATAAATGTAAACATTGGATCGTAACAGTACTCCATTAAAAAAAAATAAAAAAAATATATTACAAAAACAAAACAAGCTACCCTAAACTGGGCTCGAACCACTGACTCCTGGAATAAAAGTCTATCGTTTAGACCACTCGGCCATCCGTGCTCTTAAAGTGAGAAATGTATTTTATACTTTATATAAGCAATCTTCGTGGTATGAAAAAATATAACGACAACAACAGAACTCTCCAAATTATTAAATCGTTTAATTTTGTCAATTTACCAAAACGTGAACAGGTCCCTTTAATATCTTCAGACTTGCGAATTGAATGAGTTCAATACACTGTCAGATCTAACATCATGAATAACTTACAGGTTTAGTGGTTACCTGTTAGCCTGAGGCCAGTAGATTTAAGCACATTAATCTCAATTTCAAATGTTGGTTACAGTTGGGCTAAAAAGCAGGGCAACTAGCTTTTACAAAGCTTGAAACAACGCAATCCAATTAAACATAGCATACAAATTGGCGACTGTGGATCAATTAGGCCTAGGAAATGATTCAATTCCGGCTCACAACAAGACATGATGAATTAAAAGTATGTCATGTCGGCAAAATTGTTGCTCAATTATTTAAAGAAAATAAATAAAGTATTAGATACACATAACACAACATGTACATGATTCTAGGCTTGTTATTCTTTAGCAAGGCAACCAAAATTCTAAAGTTGGTTGCCAGTGCAGAAACCAATTACGAAAAAAAAGAGACATATTGTTGTTATTTTGTCTAAGTTATCTCTATAACATGAATATGAGAATAAACAGTGCACACATATCTCGACCTGTGCTTTAAGACACACTCTTTATAAATTTGAATGGGCTGTGTTCGTTTCAAACTTGCGATATAAAAAGCTTTAACACAATTTTCAAAACTGAGTTGCGTCTAAGATTATGCAATAGCGAACAACTTCAGTGCCTTTAGCGCTTTGATTATCTTTGTGTGTGATCAAAGTGAAGTTGCGAACGATAACTGATTGTATTGTTTTAGATTAATATGTCTAATGCTCAATGTTTGAACTTGGTTGGAATGAGACATAACAGGGGTACTTTCTAACTTAAATGACTGCTATAGTTTAATGTTGTTTTAGACAATTATGAGCATTGTATACGGACAAGGAATGTTCTTAAAATTTAAACACAACACATAGTTAATTACTTATCACTTGTTATAAATTTCTTCTTTTACAGTCATGTTAAGCACTCAGTTGCATACTATATGGAATACCTATTTTGAATTGGCCTAAAACTCCCTTAAAATCTTAAAAGGATATGGGAAGTATTCATCTTTTCAAAGAAAATCATTTTAATTATGATAACATTTCAGTTAAAAAAAAGCGTTCAGAATACATCCTTCACATCAGTGCAAACTAGGTATTTTCTTCGCAAATATAAATATCAAGATTAATTTTAAACATGTGATTAATATGCCTTAATTCCGGTTCTTTGATTGTTAAATCTTATACCAGTTCCGAAAGTTCAGAGTATTTTTTACTGGAAATACCACTTTGATGTCATTGCGGTCATGCTCTTTGCTATCATGTTGATTTGTTTTAATTCCCGAGATGATGCTTTATATAGACCCCGTGCCGTTAAATAAATTGAAATCATTAGATACCATTAATGGCCATTTCCAGCTTAATAAAACCCCGTTGTGTAGATGCTTTTATCTTAAAGCTGAAACAAGAACGAATCTGTAGGGACAGTAAAAGTTTATCTGCCATAGTTGATGATTGTCTTTAAAGTATGAATATTCGGGAAAACGAA
Organism: Dreissena rostriformis; assembly: GCA_007657795.1. Taxonomy (NCBI): domain Eukaryota; kingdom Metazoa; phylum Mollusca; class Bivalvia; order Myida; family Dreissenidae; genus Dreissena; species Dreissena rostriformis. The sequence goes on along the minus strand of VMBQ01000239.1, from coordinate 31,971 downwards.
CCAGACATTTGAGCTCAACAAACATAAAAACAACCATGAAGAGTGCAAAAATTAAACCTAGAATGTATTCCATTTGATTTTATAACCGCAGCTAAGTCCATCAATTTGTTCCAAGAAACCCAAATTGATGCTGCATACGTCAGTTATTTTCTTAAATTTGGAAATTCCTGCTAGAATTAGTATATTACCTTTTTTAAATGACAAACAATGATTTTTTGTATCCTAATCTACCATAACTATCCATAGGATTTCTATTAAGAGCTTCATGTATACCAACCTAGCTTTGGTCAGACTACCATTGGAAGCTTTAATGTTAGTACCAGTCCAAATTTTATAATTACCTGATGAGCTATATGAATACGAGTCATAAGTACCATGCATATGTCGTTAAACTTTGTTTTAAATGGAAAATTGTGTAATTAGAGGTGTACATGTTCATGTCATAGTGTCATACAACATAAGAAAATTACAATTTCAAGAATATTCTTTATTTTTTATAAACTGATAAATTACACCGAATTTACGAAATTCTGAGCATTGTCCCATGTGGAGCTATTTCAAATGATACCCCTCTATTTCTTTCAGCTGGAAAGGGGCGGGGACGTATTCCCGTTAAAGAACTTAAAGACATGCGCCATCAGACATGGCTTTATGTTTATTTGCTAAGCTGACAATTTCAAACGCTTCTGTCGTTTATTGCATGCACATGTAAGGTTTTATTAGGCTTAAATTGCTTGGAGATGATTTAAAAAAATATGTTCTGCAGGATGTTTATGTATTATATGGTATCTGTTAGTATACAATCTATAAGCAGACTGATTAACTTTTATCATATTGACTAGTGAATGATTAATTATAACGATTGTAAGAAAGTCTAATCATCTTCCCCTAAGAACCTTTGCAAGTACCAGTCTGGTTAATTGTATTTTTGTTCAGCTGCAAGGGAGTTGGTATATGTGCTTGTTGAAAAACTTCAATACCTGTGTTATCAGACAAAGCTTGTGTGATCAACTCTTTAAGCTGGCTTTTTCAAACGCTACAAACTTTACAGTCGTTCTTTCCTTTTTTTCTATTTCTTTCAACTTCAAAGAGGCCCTGTTGAGAAATGTTTAAATTTTAATATTAAGACTGATGAATGTTTTTTAAATGGACAGCCGTTGTAAATCATATTTAAGAAGAATTCGCTTTCTTTACCAGGTTTTGTGTTTGGTTTAAGTTTATGTTGATGTCCTCTTTTCGTTTAAGTAATTATGCCATACAAGATATGACTTGAAATGTAATGCAATGGTTTGTACCTGAGAGCATACAGTTTGCAAAATAAAGTTTAAGCTTTCTGTCTCTATTTCATTTTCATAAGTTGCAAAAATACATCACTGTGTATAAAACATTAATTTTTTAAAGTTTAAGTTTTTTATAACAGTGTTATATAAACGTTTTACGCATTTTAAACTATGACCCAGAATTATAAAGTGTAGTTACACGTACAGAAACATTGCGGCAAAATTAATACAATAATGTCCAATATTTGATAAAAAAAAGAAGTTGTTTATTGCAAACGCAATGTTTTTTATGCAATCATCATTCGTTAATCTCCCCTGGCGCCTATAAGTCCTGATAACTGTATACATTATTACGTATTGTAATCATCTTATGTCATACTCGCACACGTATGATGAGACAAATCAAGTGAGTTGAGAGGTGTGATTGGTCAAGAATCTTTCAGAGCTGTGAAATAACTGTACCTTCCATTACCACTTAGATTGCTCACAATTACTTTAATAACTTACCTTTTGATAATGATAGTCTAGGACCTTCTAACTAGCCCATGTTAACAAAATTATGATATGTATATGCAAGCCTTTGCAATTAATTCTGAACTGTGTTGTCAGCATGCCTAAAGTAACGGTCTGAAGTGTATACACTCGGTTATTCAATTGATTTCCAATAATGTTTAAATGTAGTTGTTGTATCAATGTTAACTGGCCAAATGTGCATGGAACGAAGTCTAATTAAAATGACAATTTTAAACATTTTTCAATCGTACTGATAAATAGGAAATAGTCTATCAATCTGATGCAAGTTGTCTTATTTTTTGTTGGACCCTCTGTGAATCTATGAAAACCTGTCTCTTCGTGGTCTCCGTTTCGAGTTGAAGGCGTTTAGCTACAGAGATGAACCTACATGCAGGTACATAACTTACCTACCGGAAAGATATATTAACTGCCTCTGACACCAAGTTTAAATTGATTAATAAAAGTATCTGCATATTTTAAAAGATGTTTGACCGGTATCGACCTAAATAGGAAAGGTTAAAAAACCCATAATATATCAGCAATCGACTAGTTTGCTCTACTTTCAATAGATTGGTTTACATGTTAGTTAGTTTGTATTTAGATATTTGTTTGTTTGAAAATATTTGAACACAAACTTTGTAAATAATTTATCTATAAAGATTAGAGGAGTCTATATGCTTTTGCTTTAAAGAGTATTCAAAATTATCTAAATAGTTGTGGTTTGTTTCATACATTATTAAGTACACTCTTGCTATTTGGAAAGAAATTGATATTGGTTGCGATGGGAATTGATATATCGAATATGGAAATTTCCTGTAATAAGTTAATGTCATTCTGTGCTTAGTTTTATTTCATTGATTTGGAACATTGAATTGGATGGAATGCGATTGACCAGTCGCCAAATACGCGATCGCTCCGCCCACTAAGTTGTGTTTTCATAAAACGCGTATTTCATTACTCCGACAGTCTTTGTTTGTCGGACCATGTGGCCGCAGTAAAAGAAATCTGATTGATTGTAACGTGAGTTTGATTGACAGCTGGCGAGTGGTAAATTGCTTGTGACATTTGGATGTCACGAAGTTGTCTCATTATATCATGTCTGTATGTCGCGGTTCAAGGTTGTTGTTTTCAGAATTATATTACATTCACATAAAATTGTTTTATAGTCTTGAATTTATAAGTGATAAATGTAATTGATTCAAACACATACATTAAAGAATGTCTTCATATTTCCTGTAAAAGCAAGACACAAAATAAACGTCAAAGATTCTTTCATTCTGCATTTACTTCCTTCCGTGACATATGACTAAACTAAAATATCGGTACATTATGAAATTGGACTAGATAAAGCTTTTATATTGTTCAAACATCTGTTTCTTATAAGGAGCATTTATTTGTTATAATATCTTTAAGTTCAATTTAAGCAAGAAACGGACCATCACCGAGAAATTCAATGATTATTTTGATGGTGCAAATTTCAAGGTGATCACGGACAACAAACCGCTTACCTACGTTACCATCACGGCAAAACTCTATATCATATGACAACCCTGGATGTCAGCGTTAGGGAATAACAACTACACTGCTCGCTATCATCTCGGGAAGAACATAGCGGATGCTGATGGTTTAAGTCGAATGCAAATTGACTCACAGACCATACAAGCGGTGACGACATAATTCGCAGCTACGGTAGAAACATCGCTATACGTTGTGAACACAGTTTCTCCAGACAGAATATCAAACGCTGAGGCTGGGCGTGTACAACATTTCCTAATAATGTTTTGTTGTCATACGAATTGAGTTCCAAGGATTTGAGACGAATTCAGTTGAAAGATACCGTATAAGCGCATATAACAGAGTATTGGTCAGTTATGAAGTAAAGTTTCATACATTAACAGTTATATAAACATTCATTCAAAACATGTGGATAAGTATCTAATAGTTTCTCTAAAAGTAAAGTTAAATATGGGTTATTTACAACTATAAAAAAGCCTTTACATACATTACATAGGATACTTCTTTTATTACAATTTCCTAAGCATTTTTTCTGTTATATAAGAAATCAAAAGCTGGGATGTTAATTTTGGTAAAGGCAACAAATTAGCCTAATTTGAAGGTTATAGTGTTTAACAAACTTTGATAGTATATTGTGACATATATTTTCTTTTCTGTAATATTGGATCACAGTCAACAGATCGTTGATAAGTATATGTTTCATATCAAAAAATATTTTATCATCTCTCGCTGATTATGTAACATGCATATATTGAGTAACAACAATAGCCCATATGATGTTGACAGCACCGTATGTACTACTTTTCATTGTATAACGGACGATTATATTACGAATGCAAATAAGAGAATAAGAGAAGAACACAAACATATTTTTTAGAAAGTTATTTGAATAATGAACCAGAATGGACGTGCATGAGGACAGTCTAATAGTAAGTGTTCTATTGTTTCTAATTCACCACAACAAAGGCATAGAGGCGAATCTTTAACATTTCAAGTAAACAAGTTGTCATTGGTTGTAATAATTTTATGAATAAGTTTATATCTCATTTGTCTAACCTTAGCACCTGTACTACTTACACATTTATATTGCATAATACGTCCAGAATCAAACCTGCATTCATGTTTATTTGTTTGCATACATAAAAGTATGCTTCAAAGATTCAAACGCGCCAAGTGTGTTATAAATCATTAATTGATTTCCTTATAACACCCAGATTAAGCTTTTGAATTATCTGAATGTTATCAGTTGTAAATTGTGAAATAATAGTTTTTAATGCATTCAAATAAATTTCCTTGTAAAATTATAACTCAATCTTGATGTAATGGTTTTTTTCATATCACAAAGTTTGCGATCGGTTGTAGATGTTTAAATTTTGTTTTCTAGTAAGTATATCATACCGCGGTATGATGAATGATAAAAAACTTAGATGAAGTCACAAGTTATACACATGTTTAGCTTCAATACTAGTATTAAGCAATAGTTAATGTTTTATCCACATATAAGGTTACATACCTCTTCATCATTATGTATCCCTCCGTGATCCAGCGACAGCTGTGTCTATTACTCAAGCGTTTCTTTTCTCTTATTGTATAAATGGATTAAAGCGATCGCAGCTACGATGCACTTTGTTTTTATTGCCTACATCATGCGTGTGTTTGCAAATTTTCGTTTAGTTCGTTGGTGGCTTTATTGAAAGATAAACCTTTGGGTGCATTTAATGTGATGCTCGCGCTTTGTCGAAAATTCATTACGAAAACAATTATTTATGCCGGTGTATGCATTTAGATTTGATGCATTTTTATTGAAGTAAAGACATGAAATTTGTTTGCAAATAGTCTGAAGAAAAAAATGTCATCTTTAAATCGATACGAGACATGCACAATCCGAATTTAGAGAAAGACAAGAAATATTGCTTTAATGTAAGCCGTGGCAATGTAATTTTGTGAAATGTTGCATAACTTTGAATCATGCGAATATTAAGCACACAACCCTGTTGTTGTTACCTTAGTGTTTTGGCCAAATCGAAAGAAAAAAAATAATTGTTTTCAATAATATTATATCTAGAGTCTGCCACAGTTGTTTTTGTTGAAATAGAAGTAATACATGTAATTTTAAGTGGTAAAAACAATTAAATTGCAAGTTATATTAGAGAAAATGACATTTATGTAATACAGTCTATTAAATAATTGTTATTAAAACAACTGATACATAACTTTGTGTGTGACCAGTGAAGCCAATGAGTCTACACACAGTGTCTACAGTGGGACAAACAGACGGACAGACGTCAAGCGAGGGTATTTCAACAACTAATATTATCATAAGATACTCAACCTGTGTTTTCCTTTTTTCAGCTGCTAGAAGCATGCAAGCTTGCGTACTTGGGTGTTCCCCCTAGAAGTAGGAGCTAGAGGGTTCTGTGCACAATCCGTGTACCGACTGATGCCAGCAGTCGGGTCTACTGGCATAGATAGACGTCGGCCTATCCGGAAAATAAGCCAAGCTGCAGAGCGGTCATCCAGCTGGTTGTGGCTGAGGCGAGAGAGTGCAACTTGGAAAAAGTAGCGCTATCGACATTCACACCGTAGCAACGGTGGCTTCACCTCTCCCGATATGTCCATGGTCATGGGCGAAACATTGACGACGGAAGGACTCCATTCTGATGATAAATGTCGATCCGCAATCCACAACCACCATAGTACATACAGGTGATTCACTGGTGGGTGTGATATTTATTCAAATAATAACAACTAATATTATCATAGGATACTCAACATGTGTTTTCATTATTTTCAACCTGTATATTTCAATGAAGTTAATGGTAAAAAATAATATATATACAATAAACCGTTGGAAACCATTTTATTTTATTAAAACAATATCGACTCTTACATATTTAATTTAACTTTTTTAATATATATATATAGTGGCACATGAATTATATATGCTCCTTTAAGGTATGTAATTTCAAGATGCTGAATTATACATCAAGTATGTTGGGATCGTTTTCTATCGTAGTCCTACTAGGTTGTATCGAGGGTCGGCATTTGTCGCGTTATTTCCTTAAGGAGTTTCTTTATGTTGTTAACCTGACAGACGAAACGCATTACATTATAATCCTCGGAAAATAACGCATTGGTGAATTAATGTACATACCTAAATTGATTATTAACAATAATACTATTATGTGATCTTAACAACATCTTTAATTTGTACAGTTTAGTTAAAATCTATTCTCTTTAGCGCTATTGCATAAACATCATATTTATTGAGCACCCCCAAGCTCGCTAATTTCTGGATAGCATATGCACTTTCTGTCTGTCAGAGAAGATTCTGAAAACGTTTCCCGATTGCATCCGGTACGTTACGGTTGTACTATGAACGATGTATAGCAACATTTTATGTGCACACTTTTCCTCTTGTTTTTTTTTCCCTTCTGATTCCAAAATATGAACAGCCAATTAAAGCAAAAGTAATGTATTTTTATTCATCCCAAGCTCTTTGGACTTATGTATTTATGATTGGAGATTTAGCGTGGTTCTAGTAATAGAAATTTCCACAACAATGTTCGAAAAACAACTTGTGAAAAACCATTGAATTGCAATAAATCGATCATTTGAACTCACCTTTGTTCGTATGTTTTCCTAATATTACATCGCTAAGTTATAATATAAACAATAGCAGCTTCATCTGCAACAGCACGAGATAAATCATTGTCATAGCTCTAAGTACTTTTATACTGGTAAGTGACACATTTCAAAACGGTCTGACACAGCACAAACGCATGCAACAAACACATGTTAAAGGTAATGCAACTGGGGACGAATTTAAGGTTTGTACTATTTAAAGCGAATGGGCACGTAACTAGTTTTGGTGAAAAGTAATTTTAAATGTAAACGGATGTTAAATGAAAAGGTATTTGATAAAACAAAAACGTAATGCAACATGTTTATTCTTCGAAAGCTGCGGATGTGATATATCTGTGGTCATCACTCAACGGTCGAATATGGAAATAGCAATGAAAATTTGAAATACGAAATTTGAGTGATAATTTCATTTGAAAATCTCAGATTTCTTTCTTATTGCCTTCATTTGTTGTAATAAGTCATAATGATTTACACGGTTTCGTTTCTTGAAGTTATTCCTGTTTCTTCGGAAAACACGTACTTATCTTAAATAACACGAAGAGCCCGGGGAAAGTGTGTATGTACCATACTTTGTAATAGTTATTTAAAAAATATTCGAATAAAAAAGACACTTAACTTTGAAAGAACACAGGAAGTGAACACTTCAAAACTAAGTATATAAACAAGTACGTCGAGTATTGGGATGTTTTATTATATATTTGTACCTTAAACCTACTATCAAGTTAATGTATGAACACGTATTTGAGTTTCTGTATGTACTTACGAAAACTATGGGTGTGCTTGAAAATAGTGTTTGTTCTTGAAACTTTTTTCATTGGGGAGTCAAATTCTTAGCAAAAGTCTCACCAGATATCTATGCTGATATATAATTAAAGTTAAACATGTAATCAATAGAGAATACATACAAACAACAAACAAAAAACACGGATTTTATATATCAAATATATTCGTTTTTGTCATATATTGATTGTTTATTTAATGCAAATGTATCAGTTAATAGCTTTTAGCGACATTGAACTTCATTTTCTCCACGAAATTGTATATGTTATGTTTATTAAGGTTGATATATTAAACTTGCACCGTTTGTTAAATAGTTAGTGTTAAACAATTAATTAACTAATTGACAGGATATAGGTTACATTTTAAATTATTTTTAAACATAGGGCTTACCAATACAATGTATTGAAATCAAACATAAAGAACCCTCACACAATCTATTTATTATTGAACAGAACACAGTTTTAATTACCAAATGTTAAAAGTATATTGTATTTTCCGCACATATATGGATATGAATTTATTGCCGTATGCAAACTTTAAAATGGCTTGCGTTTTCATGCAGTGCCTAGTTAAACTATTCATGTATATATAGACACCAAATTACATTCTGGTGATTGGATATTAGTGTGAGCGTTTTTGTTTTAATTCCTTCGCATCAAAACTCTGCATCGTTTTTTTTATTTACATAAAGGGTGGATTGTGTTATGCTAAAAGCCAACTTATCGTGTTTTGGTTTGAAAATATAATAGCAAAAGTTGTTGTTTTCTTCACCTTAAATCTATGTATATCAGCTCGATTGCATTGACAACTTACAATGACGCTCTCATATCCGTTGTCTGGGTAGAATCAGATCAAAAACCTTCCCAAATTAGGATTGAATGCGTGACCTTCCGGTTGCTAGGAGGAGAGCATCTACACAACGCCAGGGCGAATTCATGTTGTTTGCTTTGTAAGCGAGAAGCTTATTGTATTTCAAAACTTGTCATATATTTAACGGTACGTGTAGTTTAAATGATCTGGATTATAATCAACAATAAGCATTGACAGTGGTGTTGATACGTTAAAATTTAATATTTAAATATAAATGATACCAATGGTTAGAGCGGCGTATTGACAGAACACGAAAGTACAAGTTCATGTTCAATAATGAAGTGCAGTAACCATGAGTAATAAAAGAATCATTGGTATGTTGAGTATAAACATATTTTTAAACGAATTAATAATTGTAATGGATGCAATCTTGAAAAGGATGAATCGGACACTTTTTAAAGCAAGATGTAGTTAGCGAAAGTTCGAATCGAACAAGAATTGGCATAACCGTTTTATGTTAACATCGGTCCCATGCTCAATACCAGTGTTCAAATTATAACAATATATAATATTGTATTGTTTATATTGATAAAATATTAAACATATATTTTTATGAATATGTGTAGCGTCTTTTTTTTTGGTACTTCAGCCCATTTGATTTCATTTATTGTTCGAAGATTTATAAACACAACATCTTCGGATAGTACAGTGTATTACCATGTTTGTAACGTATCAACCTTTAATGTTAAACTCGTCAGCAATACTGCTATAAACTTTCGTGCACCTACTATTTAATTTCGAAATTAATAAAACAAAGTAGTATGTTTCCATATATGAAAGAACATAAAACCCAATAAAAGTATTGGAATCCTACAGTTTGTTTACTTGTCTTGAGCAGTTATTAGTGTGCAAACCAACTGAAATTGTGTTTTTGTAAGTTATCACGAGGCAACAGCATGGATATACACCGTATAGTTTATGTCGTTATGGACTGTTTTATGAAAAATATTTTGATATTTGATCTTGCTAGTCAAAGCGTATACGTGTATGTCAGGTTTTGTGGTCATATGGGATATAAAGCTTAAGAAAAAAGTGTCGATTTTTCGTTATCGTTCAATAAACAACGCTAGTAGAATATTTCTTGTAGAATTGTTAACTAATAAAGTACCAGCGAACATCCTAGTATACTCGCGACATCTGTATACTTCTGCGCAAAGCATCGAACAGTTCACAATTTTGTTCTTGTTAACATGTTTAAGCATTTGTTGGTAAGTTTAAACGTGTATCTTCACACGATATTGAAATTGCAATTATATTAATGTTCTGTAAAGATAAACACTCAATTGCGGTCGTTGGTCAACACCAGTGTTCATATGCTCCTTATACAATTGGACATCGTACGTGGCGTTTCTGTATACATACGTAAAACCTACAGTTTTCATTATGTTCATTAAGTAGTTAATGCCATCAAGTATTGATATTAAGGTAAGAATTAAACATGAGTAAAACGTGTAGGATAACTTTATTTGAATACATCGTCTGACATTGGGTATTAGACGGCTTTCAGTCCATAAAGTTGGTAGGTTAAAAATGCATTACGGATAGTAATGTTATCATTAAAATGCTAGTATATTTAATTGTTTAATGTTCACATTTTTAAACGTAGTTCTATCGAACTTGGAGACATAAATACAGATGTAGTGCACAGAATATAATGTAATTATGTAATTTAATGCATCAGCATTATATCTTTATCAACTATTTGCTTCCAGATAACAGTCTTCACATACATGCGACAGGTACACATGTATAGAGCTCTTAGTTTATTGTTTTATACACGTATTTTCTCATGTTTTACACATATTTAAGTGAAGTTTTATAACATCTTTTAAACTGTTTTAGGTCATTCATATCAACGAAGTTATTATCTTGTTTAATCAAAGAAATTTACCATTGCACGAAAGAAACAATAAATAGCGGATTGTGAAACAGAACGTGTTTGGCCTATCTTGGAAAAAATGTGTTAACATGTGGAATAAGCAATTATCTTGAAATACATCTTCAAGATATAGCTATGATGGATTTGACCACGAACATGAAGTAACTTGCTGGATAGGTACTTTTGACTCAGGCTATTTGATATAAACAAATAGAGACAACATCACGCAAATAAAATTCATTTTTAAAATCGCTTTTTACTCTTATCATGCTTGGAATGTGAGCATGTAAAGCTTGATACATACGTTACTGAACATTTGTGTATCGGAGATGATGCCGAAATGTAACAGTACAATTAACCACACTCAACTATCATTATTTGTATTCAGAAAAGGTATAAGTCATTTTTGAATGACAAAACTGAAAGGGAAACCATGTTTAAATATCCTTCTACTCTCAAGCAGTAACATGATTTTAATAAAGGCAAATTCATAATTTGAATCGATATGGCCATTTATAAAACATTGCTCATCCGCATTACATTGATCTATCTCGCGATCGACAGTTTTCGCTGTCTTTATACCAACTGCGCATCCTTTTACACTGTATATTAAGAATAAAACACAATTACAACCTCTCTGGTTGTTGATCATTTTCGTATCAGCATGGTAAATTAAAAAACTAGGCATATAACGAAAAAAATAACTTCATCGATATGTTTTTTTGTTTTTTTAAAGAGTGTATCCATATTCACCATACATGTAAGACCAATACATTACTCACCACTCATATGCAACAATGTCCAGGTTATTTACTGATAAAATATCATTTTGAAGGTAGCAAATATAATTGCATGGTATTGAGCATTATATTAACTCTACATACAAAGTTATTATAAAGCAAATAGATAATCATGATTTATGGTGGTAAATAGCATATTTCTCTGCATAACACAAATATATTCTAGACCAATAGTGGGCCTTTGCTATTATTCACTCTGATTTTGTGCCTATAAACCCGGCGTGTGGACTTGACATACCTCATGATAATGTTATACATCTTTGATACTGTGATACTATCATATGTGACAAGAAAGTATTTAATTTTATTGCATTGTTAAATTTTACAAGTCATACAATCACTTTTTATAAGCAACCTTTTTACTTCTGACTTCGTAAACGTATTGTCCATTATGTTTGAGGATGTACTTGACATTTATGTATTTCAATAACGACTCTCTTGACTTTCTATTGACAATATCCATTGAACATTATAAACAAAGGCACCAACGTGATCAACGGTAAAACCACAATAATCAATCACATTACAACAATAATTGCCTTTTGCTTCGTTCAACAATGATAACATTTTCTATCTGATGTTGTGTCAAATGCCTTCCATAATAATATCTGAGCTTAAACACACTTTTTTTAATTGCAGTCCTCTTTGGTAATGTTCCTCATTTTACATCATTGTTCATGTGTCAGTGCCTTTAAATGCGCAATAAACGTTGGCGTTATTATTATAGTACTTGTTATTTAAAAATAAAAATTGTCTGAAGAATGTATTTTAATGACAAAGCGCTTCTCAAAACTAAACTTTTAAAGAAACTCTAGCTCACTCTCGTAATGAAACCCACACATATGTCCCATCAGTCAAGATATTTGTCTTCACTATTGACTTTTTTTTACAAATATGCAAAATATCATTCGTGCTCACTTAACATAAATACCGTTCACACAATGTTCAAATACAAATATTAAAAAATGAAAACTTACAATGACATAGTCTTACTATACCTACAGGCAGACACATTTACTTATAGAAACTCTAAAACAGTACATGTAAATGCATAAGTGTTTCCTCGACATGTTTTGAAGTGAATTCCCTTTCAAATTGTTGTGTCACATAAGTTGTAATAAACATACACCCGAGTAAGTAACATACTAAGTATCGCATTCATGTTGGTTTTTTCTAAGATCCTCGTGGATGAAATTATGGATGTGTTTTCATTCACTGGATAGTGAGGTGTAAGGCGAATGCTCATCAAGGGCATGGCGTTGTAGACGTTCATATCCAAAACCGATCGCTCTTAGGTATGTAAAGATATTATGTATATACAAACATGCTATAATAATGTCGGTAATAAATAAGAATAAACACAAATAACGTCATATATAATAACTATAGTATTCAGGTATTGTGTATGTTGTATTAGTTCCGTGAATGAAATTTTGAAAGGTACTAACATAAGAGGAAATGAATAGAAAAATACAACTTATTGACCATTCGTTGAATAAAGCAACACATACCGGTCAATATCCGATGCCACAGCAGGCTCTAAAAAAAGAACATCCATATCAAAATAACCCTCACTATGTCACACTCATGAAACTAGTATAATAAAAACTGAATTACTATTTTGTTTTAATCACATGACTACATGTATGCAAATACAACAGGGTATGTTGTTGGATGAGGATTCTCTACTGCAAACCTGTAAAATGTGGTTCCATTTCAGTCTTGCTTATCCATTGGTAATGGGGAATATCGGCGACAGTCTCTGCAAGTAGGTCTCCGTCTGGTATCGTTGAATAATAATGCGAGTCAGAATCTTCCGTAGAAACTTCCATTGCTGTAAAACTGCTTTCTTGTTCAACGCAGGTCCGATTTTCTCTTATTCTTTCAGAAGAACGTCTGCTAAATATGTCCGATTGGAGCATGTTATGCGACATTGGAACGCGCTCACTAGGTCGCGAACTTTGAGACTGATGTTCTGAAGTGCGTTCTGTAACATTTTTAGTAGTGTGTACATTATCACATTTTGTTTCACAGATGGGTTAGAAGCTGATGAAAAAACAATGTGTACATATCATTTAGGGTAATGTATTCTGCATATGTTAACGCGGATTGAATTATCGTTTTTTATTAACGCAGCATAAATAAAGTCAATTGTCCCGTATAGGTAAAGATTGTTTATAAATACCTGGTGGTGGCTGGCGCGTGATTACGAGTTCCCCTGATGATAAAGGATAATTGTAGTAGACACCATTGCTTAATGTAGCATCCATGCTTATATTTCCGTCTGTAGAAGGTTGCTGGTTGTTGAACATAAGTGTTGCATCTTGTTTCACTGAATTGTTGCAGAAAATAACTATGACTAAAGACATAAATTTCGTGCATATTTATTGAAAGGAATGATAACGGTACAATATTAACAATGTTGTTTTGTTTTTATCATTTTTAGACAGCAATTACGTGTTAAATGTTGATTTGGTGGAACAACGTACATATCTTACATGTGTTTTTTTACTATTGATACCGTATTTCCCCCTTTATCTCAGTGTGTGTGTATGCATTGTATTTTATTTGACTCTAATAATCACTGCCTGTACCTTTTAAACACGATTTCAGCTTCTTTCTATAGATAAATACAACGAGTCCAATGCCAAACACAACGGACGTCCCGGCAATCATAAGACCTAGCTGGGTAACTGGAATTACAAACATAAATATAAATAAATATTTGTATTCAACACAAAGTAAGTTGAAAATAATTTACACACGCAATGTACACACGCCTTATTGTCTGATACTACAAACATCATTTTACATCAAGATTACTTTTTACGTTTTATAAAAAATGTTATTGCATTGTTTGGTCATAAATTGACACGCATCTCAAGTTTTCAATTTCTGTACTTCCGATACTCACTGTTAGGTTTGTCACCAGATTCTCCAAGTTCAATTTCTTTGTCAGTATGTACATTGTTTGATGTGGTAATCATAACGCTTTCTGTTGTGATATTGTTTTCTGAATCAACCATTATAAAGATATGTGCATGTTATTCCAAAACTGAAAATATTTTTTAGTTTACATATGACGAGTTCAAGCATTAACCTAATCGTAACCTCGAAAATCGGGATATAAAATATGTTTCTTTCGTAGATTTAGGTGATAATAGCACGTTTACAGACAGACATCGGTATGACAATTTGCCAAATATCAAGCCCGGGTAATAGAAGTATAAGAGTAGTTTTATGTGAAGCAATATTGGTCGTTCTGTTGAAGATATTTCACATTGAAATCTTTTGTAAAATAATACAAGTTTAGTTTATATTTATATCCAAGCACGTGCTTTCAAAGCCTGCAAAGCCTAATATATTTATATATATATATATATATAATACATTAAATAAATGCGCATAATTGATGTTCATCATTTAGGTTTTTTAAACTGCTTTTCTACCTGCTGTAATGGTACTTTCCACAGTTGTAGATACTGTGCTGCTTTCTTCTGTGACGGGCTCGGGAGATTTCGTCGTTGTGCATTCCTGTATTTCTGATATGGGTGCACGATTTAATGTGTTAAATGTTGAACATATATAAGACTGCAATAAATTTAATATATATAAATATATATATCTCGAAATAACAGACAATAAACTATTATCTTCGGTTTAAGACCACAATTTACATGCCATATCTAAATACTTAACATATTTATTATTACAATAAAATCTCCAAACAAGATACGCATACAAACAAATTAAACAAAAGTAATAAAGTGAATAAAACGGCAAAACATACCTGTCTCGGCATTGACGTCGCCATCTATCACGTGATTACCCCCTCTGTTGTAATCATTTCCACATTTTATGTTTAATCATGTTGTACAATATCTTACAATTATGATTCGTTCATATAAGTATATCGGTGTTAAAACAAACATAACTTACCCTCATCTTTCATAGTAACTGATTTGCTAAATAGTGCAGATCCATTTACATGTATAGCACACGCCCATTTGCCCTTTGTTTCAGCAATCGCGTCATTCTGCAAGCGGCACTTTACCAGATTTGTTTCGCTACAAGTACAGTCCGTTGAATATTTGGTTCGGGGAGTAACAAGGCAATCTTTTTCACTGTAAACCACCTTCCCAACGATTTCCTTGAACCACAAACCATCTTTAATGTTATAAAATGTCCACAGTCCGTAATTTCCAGTATTTATATTGCATGTGATTTCTAGGGTTGATATACACAGTAGTTTAACATGAACCTCTGGATTATACACATCTGAAAAACGAAGGAAAATATATTTGACAATTGAATTTGAAAGTAGCGTGTACAGGATGATCGTTTTTTAAGAGATCATATTTTATAAATTCGGACCAGTTAGCGTTTCCAACGTGTAAATTATTTCTAAAGTAATCTTCTCATTGAAGGCCATTGCACGTAAGTTGATTCATAATTCAAATGTGCAGAATAATTTACAACGTCCGAAAAACAACCGCATTATAACACAAATCGTGACTTATTCCCTATAAAGAATGAAATTTAATTTTGATCATATTGGTCGGAGTCTTATGTCTTGACACAGTTGTTGTGATTTAATAGACTTAATGATTCTTCTGAAAGAAAACGCAATTTTTATGGAAGACATTTAGCTTGTTTAAGGTTAGTATATTTGAGAAAGAGGAAGTTTATGGTGCAATGCTTAGACACCGGCTTAGCGAGGCTTTCTTCATCTTTATTTCGCATTCACATAATTTAATATTAAGCATTTGTACCATGTATGCTTTGCTCATGATTCATGTTAACGGTGTGTTTTAAATCATAATTAGGTAATCATTTGGTCTGACGTAACATTAAACACGTGATGTGACCAATAATTTACAAAAATGCATAACAATTTATTTTCTTAATGTTACCACAGGTATAGGAAACATTAGATCAGTGCATAAACTTTTTGAACATTTAATCATACACATATTTACCCGCGCTGCAGCAGCCAAGCAATTTCAGAACATTGTCATATATTAACAACACAATTCTAATGCTTAGTCTCAATTACTGCTGTTTAAAGATGTTCTTCATTTAAAACATGTCAGTGCAACAAGGTTCTCTGTTTTCTTACGTCGTTATTGTATACGTTTACGACTATGATATTTTATAAGCACCCCTGTAATTAACAATGTCAAAAACGCAGCTTACAAATAAGAAGAATCGGTGATAGCTGTAACATGCAATTCAAAATGTGTTCTCCATCAGTGCCATTGATATCAATCTTTAACAAACATCCGAATAGAGTGTAAAAAACTGTTAATGCACTCAAATGACATCGATACTATCGACATGCGATAGCATACATCAAAGACCATGGACAAAAAGTTTGACGACAGCAACGTGACCTCGGCTAACGATCTCACGAATCAAGATCAAATGATAATGCTTTGCGTGGCAGATGATTCTTGAAACAGTGAGAACTATATAAGATGACCTACTGAGCTATAAATTCGTGATTACAATTATCTTTCCTTTTACCGAATGATTATAAATTACTTCATTATGCAAAACTTCTCAATGTCCGCATCGATACAATATCCGCGAAGTTACGTGTTTTAAACCGATTCATCAAACTATATATATTTTTTAATTAATATTTAATAAAAAAAGTTTGCATATAAACAAAAGTTAATTTATTGTGTCAACCTTATCCGTAAAAATGACATATATGTATAAAAAAACGTAATACTTACTGGAATAAATCACTGCCATACTCAGAACCGATGTGTACAGCTCTATTATGCGGTTCATGTTGATCATTCTGAAGTCGATTATATTACACCCACATCCACCCACAAATCGTTGATGCTAGTCCACAAGGATGTAATAAATGTGACCTAAGCACATAACTTTTACATTGACATGTTTCATTATTAAAACCGGAAAATGCCGTTAGAATAAGGAAGTATTGTATAATGCTTATTGTATTTCCGTTAGGTGTTAACGTGACTTGTTCACAGAAAGTTATTGTTGGTTTAACACTTATTTTCCGAATGCTCGAGGAAAAGCGTTTCAAACGCTTCATTATTTGAACTATTTTTAATGATGATGATCCATTTATGGCCCCAATAATTTTGACAATTGTCTTTTCCGAATATTATTGCCGTAAGTTGTAACATAATGTATTCATTTTTTTGTGAATCTGAAAATATTTTGGAAAATCGTTATTTTGTCAAACTGTGAACAAGTCCATTAAAGGATGCTAGGATGGTTTCTTATTTTTTGTTGTTGTATTAATATTGAAGTATTTTCCCCAGGATTATTTAAATGTAATACAAGAAACAATGATATAAAAATGATAGGTCACCAAATTCATTTTTCGTAAAATGAGATTTTGTTTGTTATGGCCACCGGATACACTTTTCGATGCAGAAATTTTGCAAAGTTATTTAGCTTTTAGTTTAAACCTATTTATTTTGTTTTTGCTCGATTGCATCGAAAGCCATAGGCTTATATAAACGCTCTCGATTTATTTATTTATTTATTTATTTAGCTATTCCTTTTAGATATGCATATTTAAGATAAAGTATAGATACTTTAAAATATTAAAATCTGATCTTATTTTTATTATTCCATTTGCATTTAACGTTATGTCCTTCAAAATACTTATCGCTTTTAAAAACAATTCCCTCTCTCCGATCCCTATATTATACCTTACTAAAGTCACACTCACACTCACTGACCAATCGTACCTACCTTTCATCCACTTATCGCACAGTAGCTTGTTTCTCTTTCTCTCGTAAAGCTCAATGGACAAGTAGATACAGATTCTTTAAATATTTGGTTCCAGTAGTTTTTAAATCATAGCATATTGTCTGACTTGAGATGAATCACAATTGTCAAGTAAAACATACTCCTCAGACTGTAACTATCAAAATGTATTAAATATCATGTTCAACGTCAAATCAAATGTAACTTACTAATGACATACAATAGGATACGAATTGTAAGTAATATTTTTAATGTTATAAAACAGCCAGTAGTGTGTCGAAGCATAACAGTTTTATTGATGATGTTTCCATGAATAGGGCAACGCGTGATCCACCACAAACGCTGATACCGGGCGAATATGCCCACATTGTGGTTAACACGCATAGGAGGTCAGGTTTCAAGTTTTGTTATAACCCATCCAAAAGAAACCCATAGCTAGAGTATACATGTTTACACGATTATGTTAAGACCCCGCAGATTTGCATTGGCCGTTCCAAGGGAGTGATGATCCTGATTGTAATCAGTTTTATGTTAAATGGTGTAGTTTGTGTATTGGCCTCTATTGTTTTGGCGTTGTGTTACTTGGTATCAATATTTTCTTATCAGATAGCGTTTTTGATCGTAGGGATAAACTGTCCGTAATAATACTTAGTTAATTGTTTTTAATTAGCTGATCGAAACGGGAATATATTAGCAGTATTTTATTTTCCTGTAAATTATATTGTTTATTATAAACCAGTAATGGTTTCGTGTTCAATTATATATTAACAATGTTCTTTCAATTTAAGGCGTTGTTCCATTTGTCTTTTGCGCCGTATCCATGCTGAATCATTTAAAACAATGCCATAACCATTACCGATCAAGTGCAAACCACTTATATTGTTCATTGAATAATGACAACGAGCTCATAGCTGGTTATTAAAGGTCGACACACATTATGCTTCCCACAAGTATCGTGCGTGATTTACAAATCTTAAACACACTTGAGACAAACATTACAGATTTGAAAAGAAGTCAATTACTATCATAATGCGGTAACAAAGCACACTACGTGATGCACCATGTAAATCTTCATAGTTACACTCCATCCCATTCATTAGCATCAACAATAATCATAATTAGCAGCAGCATCACCTCTATCACCACCACCATCATCCATTTACTCACCATGCGTGAATTGTTATTAGAAATATTGTATGCCACATATATGCCTAATGTTAAATCAATAAACTATTAATTCGTGTTAAGTCGCAATGATCTTTTACATGTCCTATTAAGATAATTGTTATGCTTTATTAAATTATTTCTTTACTTTTATCTTAAATATTATCTTAATGGTATTTAATACTGTGCACTTAATTGCTTCATTATATGTATAATAAATATATTCAGTACTAAATTACTATGTTACAAAATTAATAATGACAATTGTTTCGCGGCATGTCGACAAGCCCACATATTATCAGTTGTTTGTAAAAATATAAGTGCATTTCAAGAACGTGTACATGTTGTGTACACCGAGAGAACATGCAACTGTATTTAATTAGAACTTTTTGTTGTGAAGTTAATTATCCGCCAGATTGATGCAGATAGTGACCCCATTTCATGTACTTTAAACCTATATTGATATTTCATAATGCCGGTTTATTTAAAGAACAGAAAATGTGTATTCGAGTTTATGTTCGAAATTTACTATCATCATAAACGTACGCATGAAACAAAAAACAAACAAAAAAAACAACAACATAATGTCTTATATGAATAAAAAAAAGACCTTAAATTATGTATAAGCTATCTCCTAATGACAATATATACACACTAACAAAATACTTTCAACATTTGCATGTTCTGTGTGGAGAATTAAGGAAAAATCCTTTCCACCGATTATATTTGTATTTAACAAGTATGAGCGTTAACATTATACTACAAACCATAACGTATTTAAAACAATTAACATCAGTGTAATAGCGAGCTTGTGTTCGTTAACTATTTAGCCTACATATGTGCAAGAGGCCATGCAAATCGTGGATCTCAGTGATGCAATATATTTCTATAGATCATTAATTCTGGCTGTTTAGCATGTCTATGAACAAAGACTGAGTTTCTGTAAAAACGCACTTTCTGAGCCAGTATTTTTATTAATTATTAATCACTAAAATGTAAATTAATTTTAGTTTATACAGGTTAAATGCGGATGATCGTTGCGATTCGTTTTCTGCTTTGTGATATTACTGTGAAGAGCCATTGTTGGTAAAGATGTTATATGAGAATTATGTTGAACAAGACCAAGTTTAAGGAAAAGGCGAAACATAACTCGCTACAAATAACAAAGCGTGTGCACTTGAAGCACTATTGCATTGCCTCATTTGAGATATTGCACACATAAATATAATATACAAAATAAGATACAAAATAAATGTGTTCAAATTGTACACATGAATAAAATTACTTAAAGCAAATAAAAGGTGCAAATTGCCAAATGTAAAATAAACAATTATCAAAGGGAACTTACTTAAATAACTACTTAAAAAACTATTGGAGCGAACTAATCTGCCAATATGTGTATGATGCATATACATTTTGAATCAAATGCTAATCTACAGTCCATAAGATCTTGAGCTGAAAAGATGAACCGAACAGATGAAGTACGGACGTACATCTGGTATAATATGTTAACTTTCTATGAACTTGTTTTAAACTGCAAATTCATATGCTTTTAAATTTAAATTCGGACGGACGTACATGTTTGTATTCGCAGTATATAAAGTTTCTTTTGTTAAATTCGTACAGCCATTATTAAACGTGTCTCATAGAAAGTGCATGTTGATAAAAATTATACTTTCCTGTTTCGTAATTGGGCCCTTCCACGGTTTTCAATATCAATTATCCGCTCGCTTGCTCTGCTTGGTTTAATCTGAATAGCATTACAGCACGACAACAGTTTTATCAGCGAACCAGACGAAAACAACCGCAATGAACGCTTTAACCCAATAATTATTTTTAATACATTCAGACCAGAATAACAACTTATTATGGTTGCTACCGCTCTTTCTTAGAATAGTTTAGCGATCATATTATCTGTAGATAGAAGAAATAAAAATGTATTCAGTTTTAATTACCAATTTTGTTTACAACGAATTGTATGCAGCTCTACAAAAAAATCGTTCTCAACGTTCGTATTAAAAGAGAATACATTTTTAACAACAAAATACAATACAATACGTTTATTATGGGTGCATTTGTAATGAATACAACATACTAACTAAAACATGACAAGCCATATCCATCCTATTCTAAAAGGAATCGATTTGCTAATTCAAATGATTTAAATATTTACTGTAAATGTGTGCTTTTAGTGATAATCAATCACATTATATTGGTATGGATAAACCCGTCTTTATATGATAATAGTAAACTACTGATTTTAACAACGTACATGCTCTTTTTCCTTTAGGCAGCACGTTCCAGCATAAGTCATGTTCTTTTAATCTCCGCACAAACGGTCTTATTTTTTAGACGAAATGAAATATGTAAAAAAATATGTCAACTTGAATGTAAATATAATTATCATTACACATTGTTGAAGGATATATTAGCATACCAAAGACACTGCCTGATATTTTGCACATACTTAAGGTGGTTACATATTTCAAATGGCACTACCACTAATATTTGAATATAAATCAGCACACACAAACAAAGCATGGCCTCCAAGAAAAAATTGAAACAAATGAGATCAATATGTGTTGTAGACGTATTCAGGTAACGTAACGGACAGCTGTATAGTAAATGTTTCCGTAATTGAATTCTTGTCACAGCATATCTAACATTGTTTCAATGACAATCGTTCGGGTTAACGGAACGAAAAAGCGAATTGCAGCTTACGATGTTGATAACTCTACGTCCGACATGATGATTAATATTAATAGAAAGTTAAACATGACAGACACGCATACAGTCTGTGACTTTATTAATCTTTTCAAAAAGATAAATAAATATAGCATCACTATTCACAATAAACTCTTGACCGATTGAATTCAAACATCAATAGTCTAAACGTGCTGATATGCTTAAAACGCTTAGTTATTGTGTAAACTATGGTTGGCCTGTAGTACGTGGTATTACTAATCATAATGATAACCAGCTGAGAGCTCTCACTTTGTTTTACTTCGCACCACGTGTCATTTATGGGATTGAATACATTCACAACAACTAACACATAATCAGTACACACACATGGATTATTACGTTTATGTGCGCAAAACCTCACACCAATCCTTGAGTTATATACTTCAAAGACAAATTTCTGGTCCCGCCATTTTTTTAAAGTATTTAACGTAATTGAATTGAGATGTCGGACTTGTGTAAGAACAGATTGGGGTTGTAAAACTTATGGATTTTGAAATAACTGTACAAATAATATGTGTTTGCTTTCGGGGCAATACCGCTCAATATTTGTTTCAGTAAAGTTAGAACATAAATAATGCATGAGTAAATTTTCATCGCTTTACTGACAAAATATGTCAAGGTATTTAACTAAAACAAAACATATTTTGTTTTCATTAATACTTTTAACTATTCTTTTAATAAACATGTCATTAAATGCTTTTTATATCTATTCTCTTTTCTAATTAATGAGTAGTAATTTGGTTTTGAAATACAAACTCCAGCGCCATGTTTGATTACGATAAAAGCGCCATGGATTTCAAAGATTATTTGTAGGGGCTGCTACTTGTCCTGCTTATTGATTTATTAACAGAGCCGTCATGGGTTTTAGCTTTAATCAGAGCAGAAACATGGCATAGGGGTCACGGTCACAATATGGATACTCATACAAGATGGGTAAATTGAAATATGGTCTACTATAAACGATCTAAGATGTATGACGAGAGATTGTTCTGCAAATGATTAAGTATAGGTTTTTTATTGATAACTGTGAACGAAATTGAATTTTAAAAATGGCGTGGAAAATGAGTTGTCGGATTTTTATAAGAACAGATTGGGATTGGAAAACATATGGATTTTGAAATAACGTTTATACGAAGATTACCGGCTTCAATGTCTGAAGGGTTTAATCAGTACACTAGAGACATTCTCTTACTTTTGCTGAATACGACAATGGGAGGCTAAAGTCATGTAAACTAAAGAGGTAAGGGGTGGTATTTCATTTATAAAATGTAATGGTTTCTAATGGATTATTAGATAAATGGTAAATGAATTTGATATGCTCCGTTAAGGTCTGCAATTTAAAGAGGCTGGATTATAAATGAAGTTTGTGGAGATTGCTTTCTGTCGAAGTATAATCCGGAATTCTCGCCGGTCAGCAGTTTTTTTCGCGTTATTTCATTAAGGACCTTGCGGACTTTTGTTTAAAACACCAACTTGTCTGACTTAATGGCAAATTCTGTAACAAAACATATCTTGATTTCAATATGAATTGATTCTTGGCAAGCAAATGTCAAATAAGTTTCAAAAAAGTGCAAACCATTATGTCAAGCCCAAGTCTATTACAAAGTGCTTGGATCAGACACTATTCATTATATACGAATTTTTGGAATTACACAACACCTTGTATTATGATTATATAAAACAATTGGTGTATTGTGTGAGTTAAATTGATTTTTAGACAAAATAAAATGGACATTTCTTCAAAATAACTGGCGTTTGATTTGAAGGTTAATGTTTGGTTAATTCACGTTTGATTTAATATAAATGCTATCTTACCTATTAACAGAGTAAATACTAGAAACGACAATAAATATAAATGGCGGACAGTTGTGTCGTGTATGTTGTGAATATATTAAAATTGTAAGGATTGAAACAAAAAATAGGTACGTATCAAATGAAGTCAAGGCACATATGATGGTATTTTTAATAGTTTATGGTATATATGAACATGGCGTTAAGATACCAATGATTCATCCTTTGGTACTGCGATAATATCGGGTTTGAATCTAATAAGAATATGAATTGTGAGTATTAACGGTACTTACTGAAAATAAAAATGTTTTCTATTGATTTTCATTTCGTATTGATGATTACTATGATTAATGATGAATAGACATTCACATTCAAACAAACTTAAATAAAAACAACTGATCCCTGGTCTGGATAGATAGAAATAATATTATGATTTATTCTCGAACTATCTTCAATGTTAACTCATTAAGCATAAACAAATAATAATTATTCACGCAGTACGGTTTATTTAAGGGTTTCATTAAGCATCGAGATAGGACATTTGATCGAACTCATTACTTTGTAGATTTTTTCATATTGTTAGAAAGATTGTAAGTACTTTACGGTTTTGGATTTGGCACGCGTTGTCTGAGCAAACCGAGAATTTGAGTGGGTAATATTAGTACAAACTATTTTGTGCTAATCCTAGATCATGTTTCCCAGACCACCTTTCTAATAACGTCGACATCTCCGACAAAAAATAAAGGAAATCAATGAATACCTATCATAAATCCTGTTCAGAACACTCTCTATTATACATCTCAGATAGTTTTACATTAAAATGATTTAAAGTACAATTTCCCATCTTGTTTACAAAAGGACATCTGAGTTTCCATGTGTTTATTTCGGCGAAGTCATTAGTTATATGAAGACCCGGAGTGTGTCCCAGCACTTCTATCTAATCGACTTACTACCCTGAAAATATGGGACACATTTTGAGTTACAACCACACTTTTAGGTTTCAAGGTTTTACTGAAAGACAATTATCTTTTTTGTGGCTTTGGGTTGTGGCGTTAAACTGGAGTGACCGAGGGAAAGCTTGAGTTCCCGGTATGGTGACAACCAACCAAACACACACGCGTCGTTAGCAGGGAATGAACAAGAGTCGCCTGGATGAGGAACGCGTGTAGATAGTCACATCATTTGCGTTAATGTCATAATTCACAATAGGTTTTTGCTGTTGTACTGATCTAAAACTGCGCGCAGAATAATCTTTTCATATTGAAACGTTTACTTACTGAAAATATTTCCTGACATGTGGATCATAACACGTGTTCACTATATGTAAATACATTTCGCCACAGTGCGTACTATTGACATGCTCAGACCTGATTATAATGTGACAGTCTTGCAATTGTTCTCAACCAAAAGAAATTCCCGACATGGAGCTATCGAAATGTTTCATGTTATAGTATGCCGATATGAAACGAATAAAAGCATGTTGTATTCCGTCATTGGAAGGCAAAATAAAAAAAATACATTTTACGACTGACAATAATAATTCTCATTTCATTCGTGCAAATGTACAAACAATGGCTTTGTATTAAGTATATAA
>VMBQ01000238.1:464391-522863 GCA_007657795.1 Dreissena rostriformis | reverse complement strand
ATATTGCAATATATTGCAATACGGATTTTTGAACTGACAATATATTGCAATACGTTTTTGGCGTATTGTTGCAGCACTACCGTGAACTAGGTGACCTGGAATATTCTTTACACCAGAAATATGTTAAATGAAGATATTCAGCAATATAGTTATGGTATGTCAATAATAAATTCTTAATGTGTTTTCAACAATACAATGATAAATATTGTTTTTGATTAATTTAACAATAATTATTCCACCATATTGACTAATGTATTAAGCATGAGCGCGATGATTCTCGATACTGTTAATAATCAAATCAAATAGCAATGCCCGACAAACCACTAAAACAGGTTTGTTCGAAGAACGCGCATATAAATTCGGATACTTCGCATGTGGCCGGTTGACTCATATAATTTAATTTCACTTCCTTTCTTCTTTTGGTTTCCTGTTTTGTATCTATAGGTTTATGACCAGCAATATGTAATAATGTAAAATAAGCCGCGAAAAATCCGCGTAACATCCCGTACTGCGTGTGATGCAGCTAAGAACTGCACAGAAAAAGACATTCGCTATCCTTGATCTCATTCATTGAACTATCAACGCCGTATATCTTTTTTAAAGATATTTCTTGTTTAATTATTATTTTGACCTTTGACCTTGAAGGATGACCTTGACCTTTCACCACTCAAACTGTAAAGCTCCATGAGATACACATGCATGCCAGGGCCAAAAAACCCTTCTTTGGTGTAACCGAATATCGGCTGCTTCCCCAACCGAAATAACCACTTTTTAGCCCAAATGGAACTCAAAAACTCCAAATTGAGGGTTAAAAAAAAAAAATTGGGGGGGAAATTGGGACGGGTCCGCTTGGGGAAAAACACTGTAAGTACCAAGCAATCTAAGTCCACAGTCAGTGCAAGTTTGTATCTGTAGAGTATCTGTACCTTCCTTACTTTGTGGCCACCCAATATAGTTTATTTCATGTATCAACTCCATTATCCAAATGAAATACAAATTTCTTACTTTCCCCAAATAAGAAAAAATCGCGCTATTTTTCCCCTCAAAACAGGCCGAGGCCCCTTCCCCAAAAAGGGTGTTTTGGCCCTGCATGTCAAATATCAAGTTGCTATCATCAATATTGCAAAAGTTATGACCAAGGTTAAAGGCAGGCAGGCAGGCAGGCAGGCAGGCAGGCAGACCAAAAACAATAAACCCCCGATCATTTGATACGGGGGCATAAAAATGAGTGAAAATCTCTGAACCAGCCCTATCCCAACCCCCATAACTTTTTACCCAGGGGTCAGATCAAAATTTCAAAAAGTACACTGTGGCACATATGCTCATAGCTACCATGTGTGAAAGTTTCAAGGTTCTAGTGCTTATAGTGTAGGAGGAGAGAGTGGTCAGGACGTACGGACGCACGGACAGACGGCGGAGATAACCACATAACAGATTTCAAAATCTAAACGCGGACCCTAGGTTTAAGGTCAAGGTCAAAAGGGTCAAAAAATGTATAAGCATGGAAAGGTCCAGATACACATGCGTACCAAATATGAAAGCAGTATCTGAAGGGACACAGACGTTATGAGCTTTTTTTGAATCGCGGTCGAAGATTTCGAAGTCTGAACGAGGACCCCAAGTTCAACAAGAGCCTGAAAGGCCCAAAGTCGCTCACCTGAGATAAAAAGAAATGACCTGTTCTTTGCAGCCCAAGAAATCAATGGAACACATGTTCTAACCAAGTATCATGAAGAATGAACAACAAATGGCCCCTTGGCGGCCATGTTTTTTTAACAGACCTGAACCATTTTTTAACTCTTCCAAGATATGTCCAAATTTCATGAAGATTGGGAAAAAAATGTGTCTTCTAGACTGTTCACATGTTGTCACTATATACATATAAAGAAAACTGCCCCACTCCCTGGCGGCCATTTTTTTTCACTGATCACGACCATTTTCAAACTCGTCCGAGACATTCACATAACTAATGTTTTGACAAAATTTCATGATGATTAGACAAAACATGTGACTTCTAGTGTGTTCACAAGCTTTTTTACTATATAAATATAAGGAAAAAGACCCCCCCCTGGCGGCCATGTTTTTTTACCGACCCAAACCATTATCGAACACAACTGTCCTATCCAGGTGTGGTAGTGTGGTCTCCTTCGCTTACTCAAATTAACCGGTCACAGGACGGTTACAAGTTATGTAACTTTGTGAGCACTTATGTAATGCGGAAATATTTATTTGACGAACTCTTATTTCCCGTCAGGATGACTATACTGACTGGTTGTAATTCAATTAACTAAAGGCGTTCAATCAGGGACGCCTAAATACCCTCAAAGAATTTATTTATAAGTGAAAACCAAGACAGCTTTAGCAAAAATAACTAATTTGTATTCCAAGAACTCGGAAAATGAAGAATAATGACAGAAAATTAAGAACAGGTACAATCCAAGTCTAAAGAAACTAAGTATTGTTACAAAAATGAACAACATACAGCAAATACCTTAATGAATGTTAAAAGAAGTTCAAAATCTGTCAAAAAAACTGATATAAATATAAGTTACTGTTAGTCTAGAAAGTGCTTCAAAAATCTAGTTTACAAAATAGGTCTTATTTAATCTAAAGAACAATATTTATGGAGTTTAGGAAACTTCAGTGAATTCAAAGTAAAAATAAGAATTTTTTTTTTAAGTTATTGAAATAGAATAGAGTCTTTCTAATTTAGAAAATGCCAAATAAAAATAATCTAAATAATAAGAATAATTTTGAAAATAATGCCAAAATCATTTGAAAATGTCTTGATGCTGGTGTTAAAAATAATTTAGAGTTTCATTATTTCAAAATTCCAACCTTTTTCAAGAGCTGTTAACTTTTCAAGAAAGCCTCAAGAGGTGCTTAAATCAGCCAAAACAGCTTATTTTATGCAGTTCAGAAGAGATCAATGGCAGAGTAGTCAATTTTCCCTCAGAACAGTGCATTTATCAATGATCAATATCTTCCCAATTTCCAGAGCGGAACTAAAAATAGATTACTGAACCAGGTTAAACAAGGGAGATAAATACTGCATAAATACTGCAAAATCATGTACATGTTGTCTTTCTTTCAGTTATCTCTTAGTTGAAAGGCTTATCATAAGTGTTAATGTCTAAAACAGTTATGTTAACTATGAAAATTCTGTGTTATGAAAAATAACATAATACAGTTAATGTCACATAATGTTGACATAATAAAACCAAACTTTACTACACAGGAAACAAATGTTCTGACCAAATTTCATGAAGATTGAGCAAACTAGAAAGTTAACCAGATTTTACTATGGCCATATATAGCCATATAAGGAAAAATGCCCGGCCCCTTGGCAGCCATGTTTTTCAAGCCAAGGTTACCATTTCTGATCTCATCCAAGAATTCATTGGGACAAATCATCTGAGCAAGTTTCATGAAGATCGGAAAACAAATGTGGCCTCTAGAGTGTTAACAAGGTTTTACTACAGCCATATAAGGAAAAATGCCCCGCCCCCTGGCGGCCATGTTTTTCAACCAACCGACATCATTTTACAACTCTTCCAAGATATCATTGGGATGAATCTTCTGACCAAGTTTTATGAGGATCGGACAATAAATGTGGCCTCTAGAGTGTTAACAAGATTTTGCATAGCCATATAAGAAACAAGATGTGTTTGTGAAACACTATGTCCACTTTTGAGCGATTTTGACCCATAAATTTGACCTTTGACCTTGAAGGATGACCTTGACCTTGACCTTTCACCACTCAAAATGTGCAGCTCCATGAGATACACATGCATGCCAAATATCAAGTTGCTATCTTCAATATTGAAAAAGTTATGGCCAATGTTAAAGTTGGCGCAAACAGANTTGAGTAAAGAGTTTGTAATCAATGTTGTATTTCAGGGCAGCTTACTATAATGATATCAACTACTTAAATAGAAAGAAGAAAGAGTTCATACAAACCAGTAATTTGAGTAAAGAGTTTGTAATCAATGTTGTATTTCAGGGCAGCTTACTATAATGATATCAACTACTTAAATAGAAAGAAGAAAGAGTTCATACAAACCAGTAATTTGAGTAAAGAGTTTGTAATCAATGTTGTATTTCAGGGCAGCTTACTATAATGATATCAACTACTTAAATAGAAAGAAGAAAGAGTTCATACAAACCAGTAATTTGAGTAAAGAGTTTGTAATCAATGTTGTATTTCAGGGCAGCTTACTATAATGATATCAACTACTTAAATAGAAAGAAGAAAGAGTTCATACAAACCAGTAATTTGAGTAAAGAGTTTGTAATCAATGTTGTATTTCAGGGCAGCTTACTATAATGATATCAACTACTTAAATAGAAAGAAGAAAGAGTTCATACAAACCAGTAATTTGAGTAAAGAGTTTGTAATCAATGTTGTATTTCAGGGCAGCTTACTATAATGATATCAACTACTTAAATAGAAAGAAGAAAGAGTTCATACAAACCAGTAATTTGAGTAAAGAGTTTGTAATCAATGTTGTATTTCAGGGCAGCTTACTATAATGATATCAACTACTTAAATAGAAAGAAGAAAGAGTTCATACAAACCAGTAATTTGAGTAAAGAGTTTGTAATCAATGTTGTATTTCAGGGCAGCTTACTATAATGATATCAACTACTTAAATAGAAAGAAGAAAGAGTTCATACAAACCAGTAATTTGAGTAAAGAGTTTGTAATCAATGTTGTATTTCAGGGCAGCTTACTATAATGATATCAACTACTTAAATAGAAAGAAGAAAGAGTTCATACAAACCAGTAATTTGAGTAAAGAGTTTGTAATCAATGTTGTATTTCAGGGCAGCTTACTATAATGATATCAACTACTTAAATAGAAAGAAGAAAGAGTTCATACAAACCAGTAATTTGAGTAAAGAGTTTGTAATCAATGTTGTATTTCAGGGCAGCTTACTATAATGATATCAACTACTTAAATAGAAAGAAGAAAGAGTTCATACAAACCAGTAATTTGAGTAAAGAGTTTGTAATCAATGTTGTATTTCAGGGCAGCTTACTATAATGATATCAACTACTTAAATAGAAAGAAGAAAGAGTTCATACAAACCAGTAATTTGAGTAAAGAGTTTGTAATCAATGTTGTATTTCAGGGCAGCTTACTATAATGATATCAACTACTTAAATAGAAAGAAGAAAGAGTTCATACAAACCAGTAATTTGAGTAAAGAGTTTGTAATCAATGTTGTATTTCAGGGCAGCTTACTATAATGATATCAACTACTTAAATAGAAAGAAGAAAGAGTTCATACAAACCAGTAATTTGAGTAAAGAGTTTGTAATCAATGTTGTATTTCAGGGCAGCTTACTATAATGATATCAACTACTTAAATAGAAAGAAGAAAGAGTTCATACAAACCAGTAATTTGAGTAAAGAGTTTGTAATCAATGTTGTATTTCAGGGCAGCTTACTATAATGATATCAACTACTTAAATAGAAAGAAGAAAGAGTTCATACAAACCAGTAATTTGAGTAAAGAGTTTGTAATCAATGTTGTATTTCAGGGCAGCTTACTATAATGATATCAACTACTTAAATAGAAAGAAGAAAGAGTTCATACAAACCAGTAATTTGAGTAAAGAGTTTGTAATCAATGTTGTATTTCAGGGCAGCTTACTATAATGATATCAACTACTTAAATAGAAAGAAGAAAGAGTTCATACAAACCAGTAATTTGAGTAAAGAGTTTGTAATCAATGTTGTATTTCAGGGCAGCTTACTATAATGATATCAACTACTTAAATAGAAAGAAGAAAGAGTTCATACAAACCAGTAATTTGAGTAAAGAGTTTGTAATCAATGTTGTATTTCAGGGCAGCTTACTATAATGATATCAACTACTTAAATAGAAAGAAGAAAGAGTTCATACAAACCAGTAATTTGAGTAAAGAGTTTGTAATCAATGTTGTATTTCAGGGCAGCTTACTATAATGATATCAACTACTTAAATAGAAAGAAGAAAGAGTTCATACAAACCAGTAATTTGAGTAAAGAGTTTGTAATCAATGTTGTATTTCAGGGCAGCTTACTATAATGATATCAACTACTTAAATAGAAAGAAGAAAGAGTTCATACAAACCAGTAATTTGAGTAAAGAGTTTGTAATCAATGTTGTATTTCAGGGCAGCTTACTATAATGATATCAACTACTTAAATAGAAAGAAGAAAGAGTTCATACAAACCAGTAATTTGAGTAAAGAGTTTGTAATCAATGTTGTATTTCAGGGCAGCTTACTATAATGATATCAACTACTTAAATAGAAAGAAGAAAGAGTTCATACAAACCAGTAATTTGAGTAAAGAGTTTGTAATCAATGTTGTATTTCAGGGCAGCTTACTATAATGATATCAACTACTTAAATAGAAAGAAGAAAGAGTTCATACAAACCAGTAATTTGAGTAAAGAGTTTGTAATCAATGTTGTATTTCAGGGCAGCTTACTATAATGATATCAACTACTTAAATAGAAAGAAGAAAGAATTCATACAAACCAGTAATTTGAGTAAAGAGTTTGTAATCAATGTTGTATTTCAGGACAGCTTGGTGATATGCAAATCCCATATGACATGTTGATATCGGGTATCATAGCCATTCAATAAGTCGCAAAATGCTCGAACAAAATTTATAAAGCAAAATGTGACTTAAATTGATAACAAAAAATACCAGTATCATCAGTATGCCAGTTTTGCCTTGTCAAGCTGTCGAGATCCAGAAAGTGCTTCATTCACATTGAATATATCCTTCGAATTCCATTTATTGTTGCATTACTAAATAGCGAAACAAGCCGATTTAAGCTGTAAGAAAGTTTTGACACGAGTGTTATTAAGTTTCTCATGGGCGAAGCCATTGTTGTAGAAAGTGATCCATTCACATCGAATATATCCTTCGAATGCCATCCATTGTTGTCATTAGCGGAGATTTAGTGAATAAATAATTCATATTTCATAAATGACAGCTTCTAAATAGCGAAACAAGCCAATTTATGCAGTAAGGAAGTTTTGACTCGAGACTCTCATGGGGGCGGCCATTGTTCAATGTTGAAACACGAACGACAACTCTGCTAGGAGAATGTTATCAATGAAAATCAACGAGGTCGAGGTATTCCGATTAGAAAAATCGAGTTATCTCAATCGGACTGGCTCTGTCTTTTACATAGGTCGCCATTGTGAAGAATTTTTTGATGGTTATCATACCTTAGACGATGCTGTTCCAGCATCGTCAAAAATGGGAGAAAGTCGAATTGCAATATTTGAAGTATCGAATACGGAAACGATTGAAATATGGATAACTTTTAAAGTATAACTACTAATTAATGTGGCTTTTTTATCTTTTAACGACGCGTTTTAAATACGTGACAAACATGTGAGAAACAGTTGAAAATTTTGAGCAAGATGCGTCTTCTCAACAACTGTTAATCTCTACGTGTATATAAACCAACATTTTAATTGTAAGTTAAAAAAAAAGCATTTTGTTCAAAGCAATTTGTGATTTAAAAATACAGTACAAGGTGCTGGAATTAACGCTGATGCTTTCTGTTTGTTCATAGTGTGTGGACTGTGTAATGCAGGTATGATTATTTTTTAAATGTCCTGTTCAAGTCAATGATCGCTAGTTATATATTATTGTATATAAATTACAAGTGTTTGAAGGAGAAATTGGATAATGTTCATGTATACCATGTAATATAAGAGCAGATAGTATAATTTACAATTCTTACCGACTCATCTGTAGACCCGCATTTTTTTTTTAATGTTCCATGCAAAACACATGCTCATTTGTGTCGTCTTAGCCCATGTTCACCCAAATATGCTTTTACGTAGTGTGACTATACCCGCACTACCAGAAATTATGGGGTGGGTTGTATAGGAGTTAATGTGCCTGCAAGTCTCTTAGTCGGTAAGTCTGTCGGTCCGTCACTCGGAGCAATGGTAAAGGAAGAGTCAATTAACAAAGTTTAATAAAAGCACAATTTAATCAAATGAAATCACGCCGAACGGAAAACACATAACAGACTAAATCATTTCCCGCTTAACATTAGCTGTGGACTCGTATATGCCTTTGCTGATGTCAAGAACACAACTGAATACCTTCTCAGGTGTCATGTGGTGTTATAGGCATTCCTTGATATGCAGTCTGTATTTCTACAAACACCTATACTTACACTTAGTCTAACAATTTAACTCATCGTTATCTTAAACCTAAGCAGCTGTATCTAGACTATGAAAAACATCACTGACATTGATGTTTTCAGCACACTATAAATCAATGTAAATATGATTATATATAATTATACTTGCCAATCATTGTCATGTTAATCATAATCTCATCATATATGCAAGTAAGCCACTAAGGCGATGAGTAATGGTACATAGTACACCATATTTAAAGAACGGAACGAAAACTGGTTTGGATGCATTTGGCAAATGTCAACAATGACAGTTTTCGATGCTATCCTGTTCTTTCGCTATTGATAAGATGTTAATGTAAAAAGAAAAAAAATAAGGGTGTGTCCGTTAGGATTATAGTTCAAGGTGCAAGATCCGACGACCTATACAAATACTATAGGATTTTAAAAGTGTTGAATGACTTTAGTTATTTGTAAAAACAAATGTAATAAAGTATTACATAGCAAGAATATCAAAGAAGCTGATGGATACTTGACAATATATTTTCAATATACATTGTATTTTAAATTGTGTGA
Source organism: Dreissena rostriformis (assembly GCA_007657795.1). Taxonomy (NCBI): domain Eukaryota; kingdom Metazoa; phylum Mollusca; class Bivalvia; order Myida; family Dreissenidae; genus Dreissena; species Dreissena rostriformis. The sequence continues at coordinate 514,118 of VMBQ01000238.1, read as the reverse complement.
ACACAATTATTTTTCAAGCAATTATTACTACTTGAAAACTCACTGGAGCAGAAAGACATGGCAATATGCGCATGTCCACCATATAGGCGCACTGCATATACAGTGTCATCAAATTCGGAGCTTAAGTTCCTGTGATCTTACATCTTACAAAAACGCTGTATTTGTTACAAAATGTCACAGTATGAATCAAATATCAATATATCTAAGACAATGTATCTGATCATATATTCACATGCCAACCAAATATGGACGCTGCTCATGAAGTAAGATTAAATTCAGATCATTAGTTTGCAAGATTTAAAGCTGAAAGGACGTATTATTTAAAGGGCAATAATTCCCTGATGACTAGAAGTGATGACATTGACGGAGCGGAAGAAACTAAAACATTCGCATTTCCACCTTCACAGGAAAGCGCAAATACATTTGAATAAAAATCGCATCGTTAGTTCCTTAGATTTAGCGCTGAAAGGATAATCTATATGAAAATTATATTCTTTTATTCAAAGGACGATAACTTTCTGAAAAATCATTGGACCGGAGCTACATGTGACTGATCTGCATGTCTACAATATATTAATTCTAAATATCATGTGTCATTGAATTCGGATCAAACGTGTATGAGATCTCGCGCGGATACGAAAAGTTAAATAGTATTAATCAAAGGGCAATAACTCTTGAAAACACATCATTGTCAAGGATACGCATATCAACCCTACCGTGCATATCAAATTTTATCAAATTCAATAGTTGTTGATATCTCGATCGAAAACAAAAAGTGCGACGGGCGGATTGAACCGAAGGACGTTGAGTAGGACGGAAACAATCGTCGAAGACGCTCGTTTCAGAACCACGTTAACTCAATTCTATCCAAATTAGAATTCGGACGGGCGGCGACTATATGATCCAAAATTTCGGGGAGAATCAAACAACATACAAGGCAGCACAGCAAATCTCACCATATAACACAGATAAGTGCATTGCAGAACAAAATATCAATTCCATGTATTCACTTAAATTCAAAACCAGTTTGTTAAACAAAACATAAGGTTTTGTTATGTTTTTTACTACAACCTACCTCAGTGTCATTTGTCTGTAATAAAGAACAATTTGCATATTATTGTGCATTTAGGTTAATACTTATTTACAAGAATGCAGGCTACGCATGTACTTGATATATGTCTTCCGAATCATTCATGACACCACAGCTAACAGCTATATATGAATAAACAGACGAGCAAGCCGTTCAGGTTCCTGATGCAGTGCATTGGTAATTTGTTCCGCAATAGCTTCTAGAACAGTTTTAATGGAAGTCATTTCTCATTATCAACCTGTGTGATTGTACACAATTGAGTATACAATTAAGTGTTAAGAATGATTCAGTAAATTGGGTTATTTCTGTTGTGGATCAATCTTATATCGCCTTGTTACAACTGATAAACAATATACATAGTGTACATAAAATATCGAATCTTTAAGGCACGCAGTAAAATGCCGTTTTGTTAATAAGGTATACTAACAACAACGTGAGATTAAAAGCCGATGAATGTATATTCGCATATATAATATAATACTAATGTCACAAAATAAGACTTAGTATTCAAAGAAGTAGAACAACCGTTATTAAGTTAATATCGACGTAGAGACAATGCTAATATTACGATCATTAAACTGCATTTAACAGTTGCATATTAAAGGCCCAGTTACACCAAGCACGTTCTTAGACAGTTCGACCACGTTATGAAGAAAATGCAGAACGGGATGTGAACTTGCTTGAACGTGTAGTTTTGATTAGAACAAAATCTACAATATGATTGAATGGCGTTCATACACAGTTCGCGCTACGTGCAGCTCGTTTCTATCCCGTCCTATCCCGTTGCCAGTCCGTCTTTATCCAGTTCAAATCACGTTCGTACGCAGTTCTTCTTTATTCGTTGTGCAGTGGTAACTCGATCAAAGGCAGTTCTCACTCCGTCCTACTACGTTCTTAGTACGTTAATATCACAAATGAGACAACAACCTCTATTTATATGCACATTGTCTGAACGTAATGTATTTACGGTTTGAACGTTGTAACAACTGCATTGAACGAGTACATCGTACTTGGAACCTACTGCGAACTCTTTAAAACGAGTACAACGTACTAAGAACTTACTGACATCTTATAGAACGTGTTGCAAACGTTGTAAGAACTTATCTTTTAGTTTCTATTTATTTACACGAAACAATATCGTACTTGAGACGTAGTGCGGACGGAGTCGGTCTGTCTGAGAACGGATTTGACGGAATAGAAACGGACTCGATCGGTGTGGCATCGTACAGGTAATTTCGGTCCGATCGCACTACGTTATGACACGTTCCTAACCCGACCTTAGTACGACATATCCGTTCTTAGTACGTCCATTCCGTTTCCAATACGTTGTTACTACGTTTAATTGTAGAACGGGATGATCAGAAGAAAATTTTGAGTAGGCTCAAAGTTTTGAAACACCTCTCCCGTTCAACCCCGTTCCAGGCCGTCCACAAAGTTCGAAGACAGTTCGTAACATGTTGCTTCTACGATCACTTCGTTCTCACACAGTTCGAGCCCATTTAGTCACATTGTTTAGAACGTACTTCGAACGGAGTCGGTGTAACGGGGGTATAAGAAGTATTAGTAACTTATTACCTTATGGATCAAGTATATCACTCGGAAACGACATTATATATCTTCCGTTACAATAAGCAATTTTGGACTTACGTAGGTTGCGACGATGCAAGTGTAGCTGTGTTTACCTTACGAAATGACTCAACGACTGTACATCTACATCTGAGGTTCAACGTTATTTGTACCAAAGGTGAAAAGAAATGAGATCACGCTATGTGCATAGATACGACAAGGTATACAATAATACTGGTTATTTTACAAAGCTTCCTGGTTCATCCAGGAAACATCCACTCGAGTCTTGATTACAGATAAACCACCTGAAGGCCCCGCGGCGCATGGCACATTCTTAAAACCTAAACATTTGTATCCCGTATGATAATAACAATAATGCATTTTTAAGCAACTGTTAATTTCCCATAAAGACTCAACATTCTTCATTTAGTTATTATAAGTCTAAATGTGTAGAACCAAATCAGTATGTGGTTCATAATTAAAGAAATTCACCAATCTAGATGATCTTATAAAGAAAGTTTCGAGAAATAAAGAATTTTTTCGTAATCACCATTTTCGTTTAAATTGTATAGTGTCTAGAACTATTGCATTCCAACACGTAAATGGTTCATTTTTCATGAAATAGATTCACGTGGAGGATACTTACAGCTTTTACGGATAATAAAATCGAAACTTGTTTTCATCTGCTGGTCATGTTAATTGTATTAAGCATAAAAATCGAAGATATGCAAGGTTTGAGCAAATAAAACTACACTATGTTAGTTTTAAGCATATACATACAGGCTAAGTTAGTATTAAGCATATATAACCAAGCTATGTTAGTATAAAGAATGTATATCGACGCTGTGTTAGTATTAAGCTATACAGGCAAGCTTTAATAGTTTTAAGCATATACAACCAAGCTATGTTAGTATTTAACATATACACACGAGCTATAATAGTATTCAGCATAAAAAACAAACGTATAATAGTATTAAAAGTATACATCCAAGCTATGTTAGTATTAAGCATGACCATCCAAGCTATGTAAGTATTAAACATAGATATTGAGGCTATGTTAGTATGCATCCATAGCAAAGCTATATAAGTGTTGATCATATACATCACCACTATGTTAGTATTAAGCATATACAACCAATTTATGTTAGTATTAATTTCTACAACCAAGCTATGTTGCTATCAAGCACTTACATCCAGGATATGTTAGTATTAAGCATATACAACCAAGCTATGTTAGTTTTAAACATAAACAACTAGCCTATGTCAGTATGGAACATATACAGCCAACTTATGTTAGTATTTAACATATTCAACAAACCTATGTTAGTATTTAAAACATACATCCAAGCTATATTAGTATTAAGTATATACATCCGCGCTATGTGAATTGTAAACATTTACAACTAGGCTATGTTAGTATAAAGCATATACATCCCAGCTATGTTAGTATTAAGCATATACATACCAGCTATGTTAGTATTAAGCATATACAACCCAGCAATGTTAGTTTTAAGCATATACATCTCAGCTATGTGAGTATTAAGCATTCTCGGGCATTTTACACATTTTTACTATTTATGGCTTCTTCATTACGATGATCTGCAATGTTTAGTACATTCATATCGTGCTATGTTCTAAAAGCATGTCAGCAAAAGTGGATTAAGCCGATAATTGTATTAATTTCATAACACAGTGCCATAACAAAAGTTGTTCTTATGTTGTTCAGTTAAATATTGAACCATCGTGTAGTAACATTGAAACTGAATCGAATTGATCTTTTCTTTTATTGATTGCAGTTAAATTTGAATTACGATGCTATAGAGTTAATGTTTATTAACACGTGTGTTTTGTTATTTATTCTGGACTTAAGGTGATATTTTAAAATGCCTTTCAACCGGTTAAACACTCCCTTCAGTGCATTGCAGTGAACTTCCAAGTCGGTGTCAAAATCTTTGATCATGGTTATGTTTTATATTGTATTGTAAGCGTTGTCATGCCTTGCAAAGACACATAAGGAATAAGACATCAAGTAATAAATCAAAAACAAAATTCATTTCACGCAATTTAAACTAATCACCGAAGTGATTTATCTGTATATTCAGCCAAGATAGGCGCAACTAGTTATTTTTATACATCGATAATGTGTACGAAAGATAAATCTAATATACGCAAGGCATGCTTTATCTCATCTAATAACATTTCATGGTCTACGCCAAAATGTCAGATAAGATTACTGAGAAACTGTGTTTAGGAATTGAACATTTACTTAAAAATCTGCATAATCCGTATAAAAAGTAACAACATTATTCCGTTTTTCAAATCACAGAGGCAGAAAAAAACAGTTAATTAGCACCAAATAATGTCTGAATTTTAATCAGTTGCAAATAAATTGCTTAACCACATTCTAAAAAGAGGATTGTAGAGATAATTAGCTGCAACGATAACAATGGGTTTTTCTTCAACAAATATTATTTAATCAGGTGGTAATCAGACCTGCAGATTAACAAACATAAATGGAGCATGCCCATACGATGGAATGCATCTCAAGCAAAAGATGTGTAACCCGCATATCAGTCGAATTCGTACAAATTACATTAAACGTATGTTAGACGAAAATAAACACATTTATTTGATTGGAAACAAGTCATTTTTATCTCCATTTTCAACGATTTGTTTCATTTTACACAATCAAACATTGAAAACGTAAATGATAAGCGACAACAATTTTTATTTTCAATTACGTTCAATATCCAACTTTTCAGAAAGTACAAATATGATTGTCCCATGTTCAACAACCGAACCGCGCTGTCGATGCCGACTTTTATCTGCGTACTGTCACGTCAAGTTGCTATCATACTTTCAGAATCCATGCTTTTTGATTGGTACATATAACAACATAATAACTATCAGTAAGGGCCCGTGTATCTGGCTATTTGTATAGGTCATTTTCAATTTTAAAAGTTTTACAACAAGTACAATGGTTTATACTTTATTATTATGTACACATGCAAAATAATGGGCATATAATTAGCACACAATATAAGACATTTTGATAAGATAAGATTTTTGTTATGAACTTGTAAATAATGCCCTAAAGTCGTATGATCGTCGTTGAAAACAAAAACAATATTCTGTCGTTCATCATTTACATTGTGTGAATTGTGTTGTCTTGATTGGTGTTCCGGATAACGATGTGGGCGATGTATCTCTGACACTTGTAGATATGATAACATAAATATCAATTATTTTACGGACACAGGTTTTTTAAGCAACGATTTTAGTGCCAAATTAAGGCATTTTACATTTTGCTGATAATTGTGTATGATTCATTGATAATTATTTTTCAATACAAACGTACAGTCGCTCATTCACATAACATACTAAAGTCCCACATCATGAAACGAACAACATTAAACAGTACACTCCTTTGATCAAGAAATCGTCGGAAGTTGTTCTTACACGACACGTGTTTCATAACATGTATTTATGAATTTAACCTTGGAAAGAAGTGTAACCAAGCGATGATAGAGTGAAACATGTGATTCGTCTGGCTGTCTTTGCGGTAGCTAGCAACAGTAAACCCATTTATGCCTAGCGTCTAGAAAAAAGGCCTTGGCAAACAGCGTAGACATAGATGAGACGCCGCATGATGCGGCGTCTCATCAGGGTCTACGCTGTTTGCTTAAAGGAATTTCTGTAAGAAATATTCTAAATATAGAAATAAATATAGTAGACATCCCTTATTTTGGAAATTAATTGATCCAATTTAGAAGGATGGGAGAGGCCATTAGGCATAAACGGGTTAATCCAATGGTTGTATTTGAACAAGTTGAGTTTATTGCTCCACCACACACAAACACGAGGAAAAAAGAGTACACCTGCTACTACTACGAAACTATATTTCTTAGAATGTCAAGTTATCAAGCGCCGAACAGACATATTGATGAATGGATAGTAATGAAGCATGGCGACTATGCGTATTGATGAATGGATAGTAATGAAGCATGGCGACTATGCGTATTGATGAATGGATAGTAATGAAGCATGGCGACTATGCGTATTGATGAATGGATAGTAATGAAGCATGGGGACTATGCGTATTGATGAATGGATAGTTATGAAGCATGGCGACTATGCGTAACGGTTTAAGCCAACTAACGGTTTCAAAACGAGGTTATCAGAAGAATTCAAACACATTCAGATTCACATCTTATGGACACAAATTAACTGTTTTCTTTTGGAAAATTATTTCCGGATAAGTTTCCTATGGTTACATGTGATTGATAGTTTTTTGGATTTTAAGAGTGTATTTTGCTAGTCCATCTGTAATGACTTAATTGTATTTATATATATAGTTAAAAAAAAACAAAAACTTTCCACAAAGCATTAATAATGCTGGTTACATGCGTTTTGATGTTGTAAGAACAACATACAAACTCACCTGAGTTTAGCGTTTACCTGTAGTATGCGGTCAGTCTAGATTCCCCCAAACACAAATCGGTCTTTGTTACACCTGCTTTTAACGGTCAGGTGTCGTTTGAGGCACGCATGTTTCACACCGAAAGTCAACTTTCATCTTTGTTAAGCGGTCACCTTGCTCAAGCAGCCACTTTGACTAGCTACTGAACACAGGTTCGACTGTATTGATGATAATCACTAGATGCTTGATTAACTCATATTTACTACATGTAGGTTACATATTATTGAACATGTATTATTGAATTCATAATTGTAAATAGAAAAATTTATCGTCAATGATATAAAGTTATTCAAGTAAAGGAACAGAAAAAGACAGGACAAGAAATAGATCGCATCAATTTTCGCGTCAGTGTATTATTGTTCGACATTTTAAACGTCTATAACGATATTTTAACTCGAGTTTAGTAATGCATGTAATACATATGTTATGGTAATATATTTGATATGAAAACGTGTAACGTTGTCCGCGTTATTTAAATTAAATGTGCGGACTTGCATGAGCGAGTATTCCGTAACTGCCCGGAAAGCTCAAGTGGTAGAGCATAGGACTGCCAATACGTTCATACCATAGCGAGGCCTTATAACGTGTGTTGGGACAGATCCTCAAATAGTCTATGAAGTAATTCTCACCCAACCTCTGGTTGCCAGTCACTGACTTTGCATGGCGCAAATACAGTTTAAAATTGAGACTCATCTGGACAAACAAAACAAATATATCTATTTATTTGATATGTACAAATTAATCAAAGACAACCCGATATTAATGAATGAAAACGCACATTATACAACACAGTTTTTTAATTGTACTGCATCTTGTCTAACCATTAAATGGCAATCTCCTAAAGAATATAAGCGGGCGTACTTTTTGACCTCCAACCCAACGTGAGGGCTTACCGAGTATTTTTTCATTAATCTGATAAACAATTCACATATATAATAACCACAAGCACGAAAGGGACAAATATAGATTGCATCTTGATTTATGGGTGCAGACTATGCTAATTTATCTCATGCAAAATAGAAATATTAAGAAGCTGTTTGTGAAAACAACAGATTTTCATTGTTATTAATTCAACTATACCATTTTGGCAAACACATTAGCTGGCACATTGTACTATCGCATGAAATATTTCACTATTTATTGGGTGGAACGTGAAACGTTTTGTTTTGCCAATATATATTTAGTTTTTGGTAGCTTTTATCCTTTTTTAAGAAGAACTGTTTTTGTGAGTTCTTTCGTTCGTTCGTTCCTTTAAATCTCATCCATGGTATTTACATCATATCGTGAATCTATTACTACACATGGCGATTAAAAGAAATAAGGTGCTGTACATGTTTTACTTGCCGTGTTTTTTTTTATTGGTTTCATCACTATTATCGTCATAATAATATACACATATTATATTAATGCAGTTTTTGCAGTATATATTACAGGTCCGTTTAACACGTACATATATCAACAGAGTACATATGTATTACTAACCCTCACTATAAATGATTAATATATGTAACAGCATAATTTGTGCAGCAACGTTTTATTTTCAGTTCTTAGTAAATCAATAAATTTGATTGCGTTAGGTCGGTTTCTGTAATAACATGGTATATACTGGGATCATAATTCTGAATACATTCTACACTCTAAAACAAAGTGAAACTCATCTTCTAATGTGTTACACATATGACATTTTCTTTCGCCTACCGGAACGGGAGGTTTGCCCATCTCCCATTTCTACGTGCAAACTATTTGAAGAGCCTCTTAATTAATTAATTAAGAAAAAAACAAATTCGATTTGTTTTAATTGTGCACATATGAAGTACATTTGGAAGACAATGAACTGTTAAAATATGGAGATATTTATTATATATTGATTCGATGTCAAAAATCCGCGATCCCTATAAGTGGCAGCTTCCGACGCGCTTGTTTATATTAACCTTACTTTTTGTTCATTTGACCGTACCATCGAACCTTGCCAAATGGTTGTGCCAACTATAATGTAAACTAACCGAAATACTTGACTACTCTGCAGACAAAAATCTATGTAAATTTTACTATGCATGTTGCATTTACAAGAGAGCTTGAAATTTATTTGCCGTTGAAAATCGGATTTTTGCCACTTTAAATACTAGTTGTACATATATGTGATCGAGGAAGAATTGTAAACCACCACGTCTGCCAAGAAATTAACCCGAAATCCCAATATCAGGGGATATTTATTCATCTAGTTAGGATGGTTCTAAATTATATATAAAGTAACATAATACATTTGAGAAAAATGCCAAAGTATGGTATAATCTATTAACAAATTTGCAGTTGATTGTGACTTTCACACGCAAAATTATCCCTTTGATACACAATGTGTGAAAGGACCATACCCTATATATGTATTACCTATACTAGTAATCTTCGTCTTAACAACCTTCACAAGGCGATAACACAATTCGGGTTTTACATGTGATGGAACCCCCTATTAATCTGCGCAAAATTGATATGCAGATGGTCTTATAAGATCTTCATTTAGCTATAGAGCTTATGCATCCGCACAAATCTGCGTCGAGTCTACAAATATAGAGACCCTGTATGCGTTCACTCACGAATGTATATACGCTTCAAAATTACCCACTTTGAATCCTTAGCAAATCATAGTCATGTCTCAATTTTAATGATTTAGAACGAACGTTTTCACCAATTAATCTGTATAAACATATTACATATTTAATTAAAGATGTGTTGTTTGATTGAAACATTACAAAACAATGTACATGTTTACGTTTGTATAAGTACATTTGTTGCCATGCTTGGTGAAGTATCTGTACAAGCCTTACCAGCTTTCTTACATGTATGTGCTACTTCGGATCCAATAATGGCGTTGTAAGAGCATATGTTATGTTTGTGTGTGATGACTATTAAAACGTTAGCATGAACATGGTCATATCAACACTGTAACATTGTTTTTCATTTTAATAAAAAGAAAATATTTAACCCCATAATTACTACGTTTACCGATTAAGTCGTATACGCATGATAGTGCTATTGTCGGGAAACACTGATATTTCTTTTTTTAAATGGTTGTTCTGTCATGAACGTTCGCTTAAGAATTTAAATATATAACGGTTTCTCTTACTGGAACAATTATCTTAACCCATTTATGCCAAGAGTCTAGAAAAAAGGCATTGGCAAACAGCGTAGACCCAGATGAGACACCGCATGATGCGGCGTTTCATCAGGGTCTGTGCTGTTTGCTTGAAGGAATTTCTGTAAGAAATATTCTAAATATAGAAATAAATATACTAGACATCCCTAATTTTGGAAATAAATTGATCCAATTTAGAAGGATGGGAGAGTCCACTAGGCATAAATAAGTTAAGAAAATTGGGAACATGAGGAGCAAGTTATGACACGCTATTTGTAAACAATTCCCCATACACTGTACTTATGAGACTGTACCAATCTGAGACGTTCTAAACACGTGATATTGCAAAATTGGTCAGTGCAAAAAGTCCAATAGAGACAGCTACAAGTGTATAGGTCACGTTTTATTCACCAGTGGTATTACTAGCTCGTCTGGCCACAAATTACACGCTATTTGAGTCAGAATCATTATCATCATAATGCCATTGACCGGCTTGGCCGTTGGGTTGAAATGATGAACGACGTTACAGAGATCATCCGCCAGTCAGGTATGTTGTGGGCTACAACTGTCTGCTGAAGACTCTTTATGGTGTTTCATGTATTGATACGACTGAACAAAAAAAAGATAGATTGTGCTTAAATTGGAATTTTGTCACAATAATGCTATTTTGCATGTAACATATGGCAATGCTGTGAACCATGTTTCATTTTAGTCACTTTGTCAAACATGAACGATACATCTTACAACTTTTCAAGTAAATATAAATGAATCACATATCATTTATTGGTATTCTTTCAATATTTATATTTATATACAAGCAACGAGAAAAGTAATGCTAATTTAGTTGCTGCTACTTTAGGTCATCTCATAGCGGAACCCGTTATCTGATTCCTGCCTTCCGAGTGCTTGAAAATATGTTTACTGTTCGGCCATATGATACTATCTGGCCGTTATTACAAATGTAGCTTTTTTCAAAGTGGAATGCACTTTATCCATGTAATAATGATGAGATCATCGGAATTGTTCTAACCAGGTGAAAGACCGCCCTGTTCGCGTATTGTCTTCTTGCTGTATGTATAGCACAGCAACGCGTGCGCTTCATGGTCCATATTTGTAAATCGGGCTATAACGAAAATGACATTTGTTATCTTCCTTGCTGTATATATTGCGAAGTAAAAGTGAGTGAAACAACATTGAACGAAAAATGTTGCCTGCGCTAGTACTTCTTCTGGTGTATAACTTATGTTGTACATATGCCATTTCTTTTCATCCTGGACAAAGGGATGGCATTATTGGACATGACCCACTGCTCGAACTAGTCAAGCGTATGGACGCAAAGGACGAGGAAATAAAAGAGCTACGTGAAATTCAAAAGCTACATGAGGCAGATATAAACAAGCTGATGATTCAGATTGATGCACATGATGTCAATATCAACGAACTACATAAAACATTGAAGAGAAAGGAAAATGTGATCACTGAAATGGATCAAAGTCAAAAACGCCAGGATAAAACATTAAATGAACTTCAACATTCTTTGGCAAAACTGCAATTTGAAAATGTTCAATTACGAAAATTGTATCCGAAATGCGCCAGAAGAATCCAGTCGCTACAGGCTGTAATACAGAATTACATGCAGATAAATAAAAACTCACAGACTGTTCGTCTAGAAAAAATATCGCACTATGTCAAGGACGAGGCAAATCCTATTGATGATCACGTGGAAAGTGGTTTTAACAAATTTACATCAGCGATAGCCGTCTCCCACAACCCACGCGATGTAATCGGAAGGAGTCAGAAGGTAAATTATTTCCTCGAACCATGTTATTGGAAAGTATTTATGGCACATATAGGTTGATACGTTAACTGTTTTCGTATGCTTGTTAAATTGACCATATTTTTTTTTTTTAGTGCTAACTTCATGACAGTGCTGGTGATTATGGTGCTGATTGTAATATAACGAATTATTCTCATTTATGTTAAAGAGAGACGTCATGCTGGGACAGACCTTGTTGCATTCTTCGCAACACTAAAGAACAACGCAGTAAATCTTGGTCAAGGTCAAAACCTACGATTTGATCACGTAATAACCAACATCGGCTCGGCATATAACCCTCATGCAGGCGCTTGCTTTGCTCCAGTGTCCGGTACATACGTGTTCATGTCTAACTTAATGACATATATTGGACACAACTGCGACATCCAAGTGGTCCGTAATGGGAATATGGTTTGTAAGCTGTTCGTAGCTGGGAAAGCGGTTTTACAGTACGAAGAGAGCGTTGGTGGAAGCTTTGTCCTGTATCTAGAGAAAGGCGATTTGGTAGCCTTACATAATGCAGGCGCTGGAGGATATCTTACAGGAGACCATTATTCGTTCTTCTCAGGGTTTCTCTTGAAACAAAATGGAACATAATCCATCAGTTGTTGGATAACTATGTGGCATGAATTCACGAATAAATTGTTTGTTTTTTGATGGGGCGAAGGTGGGGGGGGGGTTATGATAACTAATCGAATACACTTAATTGATGTTATAAGGAATTAACTGTGAATTGGCTTTTATATTATTTTTTTTATCTTAAAAAATCAAATAACATGGCGCAGATATCATACATAATTACAAAGTTCATTTTAGACCTGGTTCGTTAGATCGTTTGTATCGTATAAACAATTACAAGCAAATATAAAAGCCTTGTTCATACCCTTGCGTTTAAAATATTTATTAAATTATCAAGAATCTAATTCATTTTAATTATTTCTTCAATTAAACAATTGTACATTTAATTCATATCTTAGAAAAAATAAGTATCTTCAATAGAGATCCAAGTGATGTTAATAAGCGTTTCACTCAATAGACTTTTTTTGGCGTTTACCGTATTGATACTATTAAAAACATAACACAATAGTTTGTTTCAATATCGGTTTTGTCTCAAAATAATGCTATTCTACATATAACATTTGACTACGATATAAAACATGTATCATTTAAGTTTCCTTGTTACAAGACAACTGTACTGTAGATCAAACGGTTTTCTTCGTTTTGTTCTTTCATCGGTGATATTTCCAAACAACCGACGGAAACATTATGGTGTTGTTGTTGCTTAAAATTTAAGCCAACTTGGATATTAACTTTCTCTTTTTACCGAAAATCACGGTACATACTTATCTCTGCTTATATAACGGAGACAGTTTCAGTAATATTTAAATTGAAAATGCCTTATAAAACGGACTTAGCAAAGGCAATAAAACATATAATTAAACGAGGGACCAACTGTGTAAATGTACATCGATACGTTAGTCTTTTGCAAACGGGCTCTAATACAAATCCTTAGTGGACCTACTTAAGGAATGACGTATGGACATTTCTTTCGATGTGATAAATACACATAGCAAACTTATTGTATCGTGAAAGCTTTGAACTCACAAATTTAATTGAAAGTATATGTTTTGTCGTTTTTATTTTTAGTTAAATGGGAATATGCATTTCTATATTTTATATCTCACAAAACATATGGCGTAGAAAACATTCATAACTTGAAAGATGAACATTGACCGTTATGGGTTAGAGCGTTTATCTAGTATCAATCATTACATGTACAAGTAAATACACCACAATATGTATACCAATACGTTCCAAATATGAAAACATTATCAATATTGTTTTCCGATTTGAACACATAGATTGAATTCATGTTTTTATTTTTTTGTAAATCACTTCAATATAGATCTAATAGATGCTTGTAAAGGTTTCCCTCTGTGGATTAGTTCATAGATTGATACTATTAAACAATAAACGGGTTGTGTCATAAGTGGCATGGTCTCGCAGTAATGCTAGTTTGAAAATAACCTTTGAGTCAACAATTTCAACATCTACTACTGCAAAACTCAAACACTAAAACTATGAATGAAGTATTATATTCAAGTTCAGGCATGTTCAGTCCACTTAACAATAGTTTTAATTGTCTTCCTGCATATAATTGTTAATATGAATACGAATTTCGTCGTAGCTTAAACCAAGTTTTGACGTATCTATATACCCAATTAAATGCTCAGAAGAGTTCCTGCAAGTGTGCCGAATGAATGGATTTATATGTTCTATATTTTGAAATTATGCAGCATTCCGTTTTTTAGCTAAGTAAACATAATGTTGATATAGAAACAATTGTTTCTTATTAAGAAGTATTTGACGAATAGAACGGTTTTACACACAACTCTCAAAATAGATGAATACTGTATGTGAGTTACTACTGTTACAGCGTTTTCTTGCCGCACATTTATTTAGCAGACATATTTTAACACATGCTGTCTATTAATATGCCAATAATAACAGTAAACGTTTGTTATACAAACATAGATTTAGAATTTACTAACAGCATTATGAATTATATGTATTTCTGGATAATACAATAAATTTATTTCAAGCCATGTTTCAACTATATCGTTTCAATAAATAAAATGTGTTCAATTGTTATTCACTACTATTCAACATAATTATGAGTGGAAGAAGTAACAGTAGGCGTTGCTTTAGAAACATTATCGGCATGAGCAGAATTACGAAAATTCAGGTGATGATAATGATAGTATAAATTATCACATATCGTTAAAACGCATTATGGCGCATTTAGACTCACTCAGGCGAAAGTTGTACACGGTATAGTTATTTAAATCCGATACCATTTGTCTATGAACTTCGGTAGAACAAAAACAGTGCGGCTACACAGAACATAAATAGTGATCCAAAGATTATTCATTAAATAGTTTTCTTCTTTGGAATGCAATTTTCCGCAAACTTGGTCAGATAATCCCAAGTCCTATATAACGGTAAGTACGGATGGACACGGCAGTCCCGGATCGTCCCGAATCACCCCGTATAATAATCCGTGTGGGATTGTTAAGGGTCGACGGTCTTCCAAAGACCATCATCCCGGTGACAACACAGCATCCACACGGACCAATCCATACTAACACGAACAACCACAAGCAAACCCTGCAGCTACATGCAATCAAAACGGCACCCACAAGGACTTTACCGGACAGTCCCGGACAGTCTTGGTCGAGCTACGTTCTATTAAAAAAAAAAACACGACCGAGACAAGGATAAATACGGACCAACACGGCATCTTCGCGGACCAACCCAAACCATCCCGGACCTACAGGACAAAGATACGGAAAAACACGGATGCGATTCGGATCAAACACGATCAGCCCCGGACCGAGCATAACCGAGGATAACTTGTATTAAACAGTTTGATTTTCGGGGATTATACAAACGGATCTCGAAGGTGTTACCAGGTATTTTGTGTACATAGCTGAAACGTCAAAATAACAGGCAACAAGGAACGTACTGTCAAAGTGTGCCTTCCAGTTCCGTAAAAATATACAGATGAATCAACAAAAAGAAACAAGCTCGAGGTCCAGATCAAGATCAAGATCTCCCAACCTT
This sequence comes from Dreissena rostriformis, assembly GCA_007657795.1. Taxonomy (NCBI): domain Eukaryota; kingdom Metazoa; phylum Mollusca; class Bivalvia; order Myida; family Dreissenidae; genus Dreissena; species Dreissena rostriformis. The sequence goes on along the minus strand of VMBQ01000238.1, from coordinate 498,412 downwards.
CACAAGCAGATTTGCAATCATCATTACCACACACAGAAACTGGCGCTAAAAAAGAAAAAGATGACGGCCTCATCTTTTCGGAGGAACACGAGGTCGACATTTCGGATTAGTAAAAAAAGAGCGGATGGTTCGGACAAAATACATTATACATAAAACATATGTAAAATATCATGACAACACTGGGTCCTTCTCTCTTTGCTTCAGATGGAGTTTAAATGTTATAAAGTTGTGACCTACAATATTGAAACATAGATGTAGTGTCAGCAATTAGGAAAAAATATGTTTATGAACATAACAATCATAACATCATAACATACTTATAAATACTAAATATGACTCATACGTTTATCCTGCGTACATGGTGGTTACGTTTGCTTTAATAATACACGAAATTATATACTTTATTTTATTTAATAATAATTTAATCGTTCCAAACGTCAAAACAACAGTCAGTGGGGACGAACATTTCGGAGTCTTGAATGCAACGATGCAATTGTAGAAGCGCTGTAATACTATACGTCCATATCAGCGTTCAGATACACATTTAAAAGATTCGTGTCGGCGCTTCATGAACGAAAATGTAGTTATTTTCTATGCATCTCATCTCCATATTACCGTATGCTTTTCCCCTGCAATTCGTGCATTGTTCATCATCCGTGCTACGTACATCGGCGTCGTACGAGAGATAAGGACATGAACTCTTGTCTCAAAAACGTTAACATAAAAGGTAAAAATTAATAAGATATCGGAGTTGTTTAGCATAACACATACATTGTGACATCTTTGTTATGAACAAAAATATGTGTTTACGTGACAATTATGAAGAAGAAACACGTCTCTTATACATAACTTAATAACTTTTTCACGAAAGACCAGAAGCGTGTGCGACGTTTATATAGAACTGTAAACAATTGAAAGCAACTGGAAATCTCAAACGGCTTCATTTCATTACTCTCTATTTATTTATTTAAAATGTTGTATATCGTTGATATATATATGAAATTCACAGAACATAGTATTGACATACTTTCATTACTGTTGAAAAAGAATCCCAAATGATTGGACGTTGCATGTTGAATATGTTTGAACATTATTGTTTTATTGGGTTAGGAGATAATTCCCCTTTGCGGGAACAACATTTTTTCTTCCGTTCTCTTACACGAGAAAGACTGTATTCCCCATCACAGTCAAATTATCAGGTATATGTGTTTGCAAATTATGTATTTGTTATTTGATAACACGAATGTTGTATCGTTTGAATTGCTTTTTCTTATTTCTATAGCGTGATATTGGGTTTCAATGTGTAATAGTATTGAATAGCCAGAACGTGTTGCAGTTCACTTTATAAATATTAGATTGGTCCACATTTAAACTGTGATATATTAGCACACAGATTTTCATAATACCTATTGTATTCAATAGCGATGCACCTAACTACAATGCCGTGTTTATAGTTTAATTTATTAAACGGTCTAACAAAAAATACTATCCATGCAATGTATAACAAAATACTATAAAAGCACAGTAGTGTTATGTCCGACGGGCATTAATATGGCTTTCAACACAATTAGAACATAGTTACCCTTTAAGCACTTGATTACAAATTAATTCGTGAAACCTTAAACATACGTTGTGACACCTTTGTTCGAAGTTAATATATGCGTTTACGTGACAATGATGAAGAAACAAAAATCTGCTGAGACCAAACCGAACGAATAATTCATAAATCTATAGAAATGCTTGCGACGGCAACACTCAAAGTCTAAAACCGTTTCCTTTCACTTGTGAGTATTGGTATATTCTAAATATTGAACATTACGAAATCGTTGAGATACATGTGTAATTTATATAATGGAGCATTAGGTACCGTTTGGTTTCCGCAATGAGATCTACTCAGTTATAAGTAATGCTGTCTTGACAGGTTTTCAAGCTGTGACATAAACACAGTAATCATGTGGACCTACGGACGTATCTAATTCCCTTTTTTTTATTGCTTCAGCCACTAAAATAAGACCATTTTCAAAAGTGATTTGCACAATATAGCAACATGATTAGTATACATAGTATAATGTACTTTATTGGACCACATATGCCAGTTTTGGTAACGATATGTTAATGCATTTCACGGTCTGCAAAATAAAAGTCTTCTTGTAGCCTTTTTGAATTACACTTCTTAATATAGCAACAGCAAAAAACTTCATTCGTGGCTCTAAAAGTGTCAGTAGTTAACGATTCGATGCATATACATGTCGCAGAATTTGAAGTATTCTTTGTTTCTTATTCACAGGCAAATTCGTGTACCGGAAGTAGTAGTAGTAGTAGTGCTGGTGGTGGTGGTGGTGGTGGCGGCGGCGGTAGTGGTGATGGTAGTAGTAGTAGTAGTAGTAGTAGTAGTAGTAGTAGTAGTAGAAGTAGAAGTAGTAGTAGTAGAAGTAGTAATAGTAGTAGTAGTAGGAGTAGTAGGAGTAGTAGGAGTAGTAGTTTTAGTAGTAGTAGTAGTAGAAGTAGTAGTAGTAGTAGTAGTAGTAGTTGTAGTAGCAGTAGTAGTAGTAGTAGAAGTAGTATTGGTTGTAGTAGTAGTTGTAGTAGTAGAAGTAAGTAAGATAGTTTTGTAAGTGATATAATAAACAAACAGGTCATACGACTGACCTTCGTAAACCATAGTAGAACGACCCCAAAACAACAGTTTACAATACGAGATGAATATTTTACAGTAAATCTGTGAAACGACTGAAAAAAGCTTTCAGTCATTTCATACAATTCCATTAATGACTTTAGCTTTATTCACAATTGTTTACTGCTTAATAAAATACATGCGACTAAAATTACACAGAAAACGCTAGTTTATAATTCTTGACCTACAATTGAAAGTGAAAAGCAGGCGTTAAAAATTTAATTTCCTACGTGTTTCAGCCACAAATTTCCCGTGACTTGGTACGCTGGGCAAAAGTCATTCATTTGCTTTGTATTACACTATGTACAACTTATATAGCTAATACAATTAATTCTTATTGTGTTAATACTTAAAGAATGGATACTAGTGATCGTTGATTTGTACCTAAGCATTATTAATTAAATAGCAGAGATGCATAACTAGATTATTAATTATTTAGATGCGTAAGTTTTTTAAACAAATTATTTTAATGACAGAAATTATTTCTTTATTGTTTCATGTATGAATTAAATATGTGAATAAATTAAAAGGCGCTGTACCATATTAGTCCACTTTTGTTTAACCTGGTCCATAGTACGAGGTCCATTCCCGACGGCATTAACTTTTCAAGTTATTTCGGACCATATTTTATCTTTAATGGTCTTTGTGTTAAAATTAGCGCCCCCGCTTGACAATTTCATACTTATTTTCCCAATATGCTGCTGCATGCAACTTCCCGACACTTCTATTTCTGGAAACGAAAATTGTTTCGCTCCTATCTTAATGTCAACGGCGGCCATTTTGTTTGTTTACGAAATGTTCGTCTGACACTTCGCGCTAAATATACGTAATTAGAAAATGCATTATGGGAATGTTTTGGTTAAAGTTACCGGTGGTTAAATTCCACTATGCGCGGTTAGGTAACTTTGCGGTATATCGTGTTTATACAAAATAGGTAACTTAACCTGAATAACCGCAAACTTACCAAGGTTTGAAAGTTACCGAGCGGTAACTTTAACCAGCGTTAATACAATCGGATGCAGGTGTCGACGATGCGGTTAAAGCTAGTGTTGAAGTGATTTGGTTGTCTCGGTTCTCAATGTTCACATTAATATGTACTTTTGTTTACGGTGCTGTCGTGTACTGACACGTTTTGGATACTATCTACGTGTGGCATGTTATAGCTTATCAGGATGGTGCAGATTTATGCGTCATCATCTGTCTACGTGATTCACGTCAGACGTCAATTAATCGGTTATTGAAATATGATGTTTCAGGAATAGAAACAACTCCTGTCTAAGTCAATTTCAGAACACTTATTAATCATACCACACGACAAACACGTATGGTTATAATTACTCCATGAACACGATTAAAACACTGTAAACGCATATTAACGGCTTGTCCTTCATACTCTAAGATGTTTAAGTGTAAAACGATTGTTTTCCCCATTTTTAAAAATGAATTAAATATGATTAAAAAATTGATTTGCACAACCATGATACTGAAACGAATATTGACAATGATTAGGTTCCAGTGATTTCTGACAATAAGACAATAATAGTCGAAAAAATCGAATCATATTATAAATGTATTCAAACCATATTTGTCAGTTATTTTGAGGCCAGCCACACATCAATTTGTAATCATCCAAATATCACATGATTTTTTTTGTACTATATAACTACTGTAATTTGCATCGAATGGTTAATTTTGCTCCATCAGAACTTCTGCAAGAACTAATAAGCAGTTTATCCCACCACTTAACTACAGGTAATTTAACGAATGACTCATTTACTTTGCAATAAAACATTTATTAAAATGATATGTGGACGGGCATGGATATTTCAGTATTAAAGGACAAGTCAAAGGAAGGATGCAGATCTTTGCGTTTTGTGTTGTATGCTTTGAATTTAAGCAAAAGAACTGACGTTTCACACTTTTCATATCGTTTTATATGGTTGTTTTATACACTACCGTATGTTTAGTTTGCATTTACTGCAAGAAACACTTAACATGACAAGCAAGCACTATTTTGATTGCAGACGTTATTTTACAGTATTATCTTTAGATCCGACGTAAACTTCCGTATCGAAAGAAGCGAAGGAGGCTCTTTCATCGTAACATAGTTCTAATTAAAACGATACACTAGAACAAGACAGCCAGATGTATCGTGTTTCATTTTGTCATCGCTAGATAACGCTTCTATCCCAGGTCAAATTCATAAATACCTGTTATGAAACACGTGTTGTGCAAGAATAAAATTTGACGATTTCTTGATAAAAGGAGTATACTGTTCAATGTTGTACGTTTCATGATGTGGACCTTTATTATGTTATGTGAAGCATCGACTGTACTTTTGTATTAATACGGGTGCGAATATTATGATTTTACCATTCAATGCTGTTTGTTTCATGATGTGGATCTTTATTATGTAAGCATTGGCTATACTTTTGTATTGATATGGTTAAAACTGTGTATCATGGAATCATTAAAATTATCTGCAAAATGCAAAAAAAAAAAAAAAAAAAAAAAAATTGCACTGACATCGTTACTTAAAATACGATGTCCCTAAAATGGTTCGTTTGTGTTATAGTAACATGGCGCACATCGTTATCCGGAAAACACCGATCAACACAGTACACAATGCACACCATGTCAATGAGACGACTGTTGTTGTTTTTTCATTCGGATCATCAGACTACAGGGTATTATTCGCAAGATAATGAAGGTGATTGAATTTATAATCAGTTGATGTTTTAAATGAGGTTACGCAATTTATTCGCTACCGATTTAAATACAGATATTAATTGCTACAAATTTACGAATTTTTCTGACTGTGTTTAAAAATGAACTCAATAATTATGTTGGTGCTTATAAGATATATATAGTTTGTTCAGTAACTTTTTAATTTCTGAAAATAGTTCAACAGTTATCGTATCTGATATTTCGGCGTTAACCATGCCACATTCTAAGAAAAGATAAAGCATGTATTGGGTGTATTAGATTTATCTTTCGGACGAATTATCAAAGTGAAAACAAGTGGCGCCTTTGTTGACTGAATATACAGATAAAACACGTTGATGATTAATTTCAAATGCGTGAACAATCTATTTGTATTTGATTTATTACTGAATGTCGTAGACCTAATGTGCCTTGGCTATACATGACAATACAATACAAAACATAAACATAATTAAAGATTAGGACACCAACCTGAAACGTTCAATGCAAAGTATTAATGGGAGATGGTATAAACCGGTTGAAAGGCATGTTAAGCCTCGTATGTAGCCCAGAATTATAATAAAAACATACTTGTCAATAAACATAAGCCTCACAGCATAAGTCATATCAGACTGCAAAACAAAAGAGAAAATAAATTCAATTAAATTTCAATGTAGATTTACAATGGTTAAATAATGAATTGATCGACATAAAACACTTTTTTAATGACACTATGTAATTAAACCCTTGTATCTAACAAGATTTCAGAACTTATACCATATGAGTGAACTAAACATTCCTGATAATCCTAATGAAGAAGCCGTAAGTCAATGTGAACAATGTCCAATTATGCTTAATACTATCATAGCTTGGAGGTTTATGCTTAATACTAACATAGCTTGGATGTATGTGATTAAAGCTAACATAGCTTCGATGTATATTCTTAATACTAACATAGCTTGCGTGTATATGCCTTAAACTAACATAGCTTGGTTGTATAGCTTAAAACTTACATAGCCTGGATGTATATGCTTAACACTTACATAGTTTAGATGTTTATGCTTAATACTAACATACATGTAGCTTGGATGTATATGCTTAATACTAACAAAGCTTGGTTTTATATGCGTAATATTTACAAAGCGTTTGTGTATATGCTTAATACTAACAGAGCTTGGATGTATACTTTTAATACTAACATAGCTTGGTTGTATATGCTTAATACTAACATAACTTGTAAATATTTGCTTAATACTATAAGGGTTTGGATGTTTAGCTAAATACTACACAGCGTTGATGTATATGATTAATACTAACATAGCTATGTTATATATGCTAAATACCAACATAGCCTGTATGTATATATGCTTATTACAAACATAACTTGGTTCTATTTGCTTAATAATAGCTTAGCTTCGATATATATGCTTAATACAAATAACATGAACAGCAAATGAAAACAAGTTTCAATTGTATAATCCGCGTAAGTATTAGTACCCTCCACGTAAATCTATTACATGAAACATGGAACATTTACGTGTTGGAATGCCGTAGTAGTAGACACTCTACAATTTAAACGAAAACAGTCATTACGAAATATGTCTCGAAACTGCATAAGATCATCTGGATTGGTAAATTTCTTTAATTATGCACCACATACTGATTTGGTTCTAAACATTTAGACGTACAATAGCTAGATGAAGAATGTTGTATTTGAGTCTTTATGTTAAATTGACAGTTTCGTAGAAATGCATTATAAGTTTTATCATACAGGGTAGATATCATAAAAACATGTTTAGTTTTAAAGAATGTGCCATGTGCCGCGGGGTCTTTAGTTGGTTTATCTGTAATCTAGACTCGGTTGGATGTCCGTGGACCAAAATATGTTTCCTGGATGAACCAGGAAACTTGCAAAAATATTACCAATATTATTGTATATCTTGTCGTATCGTAGCACATGTCTAGATCTCATTCCTTTTCACCTTTGGTGAACGAGTACAAACAACGTTGAAACTCAAATGTAAATGTACAGTCGTTCAGTCATTAAGCAAGTTATACACATCTACACTTGCATCGTCGCAACCCCAAGTCCAAAATACCTATTTGTAACGGAATATATACGTATAACGTTGGTTCCGAGTGATACACTTGATCCATAAATAAATGAGTTACTAATACTTACTTACGTTTCATGAGTATTTCATCCATATATCTCTCAAAAAGGCTACAAATGTTTTTATGAAGTTTAGCTGTTGTTTTATTTCTAAAGATAAGACTGATATACATAACGGTCAGATATTCACATGTTTCTCGGTTGTAAGTTAAATATGATGTTCTTTAAATTTAACTCTAAGTGTCATTGATAAGATCAACATACTATTTCATTCATTTGGTATAGACTACTGTTTCACTTTCGGCCTTTTGTATGCACATGAACGGGTCCTTTATATTATTAAACGAAGAATCCCCGAATTATTGACCCACATTGGTTTTGTTCTTTAAATAACCTTGCATGCTTAGAGTACATTAGTATTACTTTCTATGGGACGATTGAACCTCGAGAGACCTCATCAGCATAAGACCTTGTTAACACCCAACAATAAACAGGAGGCAAGGGCCTCTGCTCTCGAATCGACATTGACATTTTCACTTGATCTTAAGTGTAATGCAGGCTTTACATTATGTTGTCACGAAGCGACAATGTCCTCTGGCTTTTATAGAATATCAGTTAATTATGTAGATGTAATATTCAGATTGTTGTCGGGCGGGATTTCACTAAATGGTATGGCATCCAAGAAGGAAATTCGTGATGGAGAGTGATAAGCTAATACATATTGGTATTATTCTAAATTGTGCTAGTTCTTGATATTTAACACACACTTGTAGCAGTGATGACATATGTCAACAAATTGATTTTCCATTTTAAAACGTATTGGTAATAATAAATATGTAAGACACTCATCGATTACTTAAACTAACAATAGTTAACCATGACAATTATAAGACGTTAAGAATAGCGCATAAGACGTTAAGAACAGCGCATCGTAAAATAAGTATCATCTGAAATGTGCCCATATAGCTTTAATGCAGACTGCATCTATATGTAACACGTGCGAGGGTAATTTTTATAGATTTTTTAAGAACATTGTAAAATAAGTATGATGCTTATTTTGTAGTTGTTTATATTAAATGAAGCATGACGTAAATCTCAAACATTATCAATCCATTTTTGATACCTCAAATTCATAGCATATATTTATTATATGTTTTTTTGCTTAGTTATGCATTTGTATATGTTCGGTTCCTACACATGCTATGCAATCATATCGATTCCTAGGTCTTTGATGTTGGCTTGATAATTGGTATTGGGTATAGGGAATTCAATACCGATCCAGAGTCGAAAGCCAAACGGGGTATTGGTTGTATGCACTTAATCGAATATCGAGCCAAGACGAATACCCAGCTGGGAATGGGGTATTCGTACTTATGCAAATATCAAGCCAAGGACGAGTACCCACCTGAGTATAAGTTATTCGAACGTTTTCGAATATCGAGCCAATGCCTAATACACAGCACTGAATTGAGTAATTGACCTTTAGTTAAAATCAAGCCATCTGGTTGTTAGGTATTCGAAGTATTTCGAGTTTCAAGCAAAGATCGAATACAAACTAGGGATTGGGTATTCGAACTTAAGCGCTACTGGCGAATACCAGGCTGGGTATTTTGAATTCATTCTTAGAAAATATCGAGCCAAGAACAAAACCGTGGAGGTGTTCTTTAGATCTCCCCCAGGGACATTAGTGCTAGTTCTACCCAGAAAACGGACTTGAGAACTTTCAATTAGCCTTAGGCTTTCGATGCAATCGAGCTTTAAAAAATATAATTAAACCAGTCTTTGTATACTGAATTTCATTTGCGCGAGATTATTTTAAAGTCCATCAATGTATGGCTAAATTATGGCTGAGACAAGACGGTTTAAAGCTGGCCAACTTGAAATTAAGATCTACTTCTGACCTTTTTTACCGTTGATGTAGGGAGACAAGTACCACACACGACACGTCGTCTTATAATAGTTGAAATATGTGCCTTTATCAAAACAACATCCCTCAATATATTGCAAAATTAGTGCTGTGACCGGAACTTTTGCACATACGTGCTAAATGCCACTTTATTCCAAAGGGGACAAAACATGAATCCATCCTCGAATAACAATAACACAGAAATGACACACGTACGTCAAGTGAATACCATGGCAGTCAGCATAGAGTAACATCAACCAATCCTATGGTTCATATTAAAAAGAGTTGTCCGACATGTAACATTAGTTAAATTGTCCTTAGGCGTAGTACATATGTGTGGGTCATGTGTTGACTGCTAATAAATTATGCGATGGTATGAGCGATTTAATCAATCATTTATTAACATCCAGTTTAACAAATCAACTGATATACGGTCATGCTTTTATACTTGACATATTATTAATGTAAAAAAATATACTCCAATTCTTATTTAAGACTTGTCAATTCACATGCGGCCGAAAAACACATTACTCTGTTTTTTTTCTGCATAAGCGCCGGTATTTAAAATTAGCAGATGTTACCTCAGATTCCAATACAAACGCGGTCTGATTCATATAGGCAAAACAGGATACAACGTGTGGGCTATTCTGCGGCACCAAATGCTCTGATGATTATGTTTGGAAGAATTCAGTGACCATGTACTGTAAACTGCGCGTTCTTATAAAAGTAGCATATCAAGAACGTTGTCAACTTACCATTCATGTATTACAATACAAAGAAAACGATACAAAAACAAATCACTACAACCTTTATTGCCACTTAACATTACTTATAACTTTATTGAATCAAAACCTACATCACTGACATAACCATTGACATGTGATAACAATCAACATGTATATTATTGACATAACAAAAAAACAACATGTAATAGTCCAGTCAATCTAGCCCCAAAAGGCTTAACCTCAAACAAATTGCAAAATAAAGAATGATGACTGATTGTGAAACTTCAACCATCACTCTTAAACATATAAAAAGTCTTGAAGAATCTGAGAAGGGGAAAACATAAAAAAATATTTAAACTAAGTGTCTTTACGAGAGGAATTGACAACAACAAAAAAGACTCAATGATGATTTTGAATAGTCACTTTTGTGCTTTCAAAACCGCAATTGTAGGTTTCTTGTGTTTTGAAATAATAAACTAAACAATAATTATGCATTATTAAATGTATCACCTACGTGCGTTTTTGTGAATGACTGTAAGACTATCACTGTGCCTATTCGTAAAATAGACTTCAGGTTAAACAAAGAAAATTCTGATACTGAAAATATTGAGCATAGGGCAAGTAATGTGTGTGAACTAGATCGATTTGCACGCGGTGAACTACACGATTTGGACAAAAATGGAAAAGCAGCGATACGCCAGATTTTAAACTTAGGAGTGTTGCAGAAATCCCAGAATAAAAGGCAGACATTTTAGCGAAAGAATGTTGAAGACGTTATAGTAGAAACTGGTTCAAATTATTGTTTAGTTTGCGACCATTCCATACACAAAGTTATGCATACTAAAAACCAGTCTCACATGCGTTAGCATTGGATTTTGACAGATCGCCGGGAAAAATGCGTGAAAATAAAATTAATGATATTGTCACTCGAACAAGAGGAGAATGGTTCTGTAGCGCGAGGCCGACTTTCTGAAGCCGCCATCAAGCGCTTTGTGCGCGACCTCCTAATTTTGGAGTACTTTCCAAAACCCTCGGAAGGCCAATAACACACAAAAAAATGGATAATAAATGTTTCATAGGCCACCTGCTTTATGATTCTAAACTTAAAGTCATCGAGTCGCCACAATTATATACGCGACAAATAGGGGACCTGTGCTTAAATGTAGCTTCTTCTTTTCAATAACTTCACGCAATTAAGATGTAACCCTTCGTTTATCAATGCTCTCGATTAGGCTTCCGCAGCTTCTTCGTACGACTTCCGTAGACTCCAATCCTCTGAAAAACCTCTACACTTGCAACAGAACATCTGAACATATGTACATTGTTGGTTTTAATCACATTGTCAGTGTAGCTTTAAACCTGGCTGTCAAAGAGCAGTTTGCGACACCAATAGACAATGCACATGTTGTTAGTTGCTTCTGTCTTAGGACCAGGGGTTTTATGTTTAACACAAAAGATTAAAGCAGAACATATGTGTTGTTATAAACTATTTTCTTAAAGTGTTTTACATTAAATTGAGAAGATAAATGAATGTTTTAAAATATTGTTCATATTCAATAAAGTATGTAACATCGTGTAAATGTAATGTAAAAGCTGCTGATTTTTGAAATGTATGAAATGTTTTACAATATGCATATATACAGAATAACAGGTTACTGGATGATCTTTTTGTAATATATCAGGCAATGCTTAGAATAATATTACGGCGAGGCTTGCCGAGCCGTTATTTTATTCGTGCCGAGCCTGATATATTACAAAAAGATCAGGCAGTAACCTGTTATTCTCTTTTTTCTCTTTTGTTGTTTGTGTTGCTTTTTGTGGATTAAATGTTATACATCTTGGTATCAAATTGTTTTGATGAATCTGATTCATTTTTACAATAAAATATGACTTATTTGTTAAGTCTTAGTAATATGACACATCGACTGATATAATAACTTCCTGTTGAACATGATATACAAAAATATATCATGCAGCGCTATATCAGGCAGATATCAATGTAGTGGTATGATAAATTGCGTGTAAACTCTCTACGGTCTGGAGTGGGATGCCCTCAACCCACATACACCTTTTGACGAGGTAAATTAAATATATTGAACGCAACAAAAAGCCAATAAGAAGTTATGTCAAATTTAACAAATATCAAATATACATGTAGGTACATAAAGACATACTCATCACTTGCATAAAGATGTGCTAAACGCATTATATTTTATGCATAGACTGACACATTTATAAAGTTATTAGAGGGAAGTGGCAACGAAGAATACTCAGTTACATAACTTGTTCAAATTTCAGCATCAAAATACAAAATGAACAACCGATTTAGAGGGGGTAATCACGTGACAAACACGATGGCGTCGTCCATGCCGAATCAGGTATTTTTCGTATTAAAATTCGCTTTATATCTCGACTTTACTCGCTGCGATTTTTCTTAGTGGAGCTCACCCGCTAAGTAATGTCCCAGCGAGTAAAGTCGAGATATAGAGCGAATATTAATAAGAAATAAACGCAAATGACTTTCTTGCTTATATGACTGGAGAGATCGGCATTTTAACAATTTATAAAAGAAAAGAAGGTTATACAACTGCGATAAATACCTGTCTCGGCATGGACGTCGCCATTTTGTTTGTCACGTGATTACATCCCCCTGTCCGTATATACAGTTTAAACAAACAAGGAATAATTCTACGCAATGAAACCGGCTTTTCACCCTTGTTGATGCTAACTTTAAAACCTTTTGAGAACCCGAAGGTATGTAACTGTTTATACATGTACACATAATTTCTGCGAAATACTTTGGACGAACTCAAGTTATTAATTTGAATTCAATTAACAAATTTAGAATTTAATTAAACTTTCATCTTGATCTTTATGATCCGAAATACAATGCACATAATCTATAATATAGGTTTGGCAATTCAATTCATTAATTTGGCTTACGTTAAATATGTACACAAGAAACCATTAAACCGGTGATATCTCTTTACGCGATGTCCGGTGTGCAATTATAGATAAATGAAATACTCAGTAAACGATAATGCGATCCTCCTAACACGAATTAGTTATTGCTTAAACCTCGTACATACTGAACAACAGACGTTGTTTACAATTCTACGTTTATATTATATTGAGAAATCGCTACTTATCGCTTGATTATCATTTTTCGATCTAATTTTAAGCACCCCACTACATAACAAATTCGAATGATAAACTGCATTTCCAAAGCGATCGTTTAAGGTTTGGTTTAAGTTATTTACTTGTCATACAGAACACGAGAAAAGGTAAGCATACGTTGATCTTCGCAAATAGGTTGGCGGTTTAAATCAGGAAATGCACGTTATAAACACCATACTTGAAATCAGTGATTAACATATGGTTGTGCGGTAATTTTGCTTGAAAAAATGTATGAACCTCGCTCTGTGAAAAGTGGATTTAATGCATGTGCGTAAAGTGTCGTTCCAGACTAGCCTGTGTAGTTCGCAGAGGACTATCAGGGACGACACTTTTCGCCTTAACTGTTTTTTTTTTACTAAGAAGGGACTTTATTTAAACGAAAAATAACGTAAAAGGGGAAAATGTCATTCCTTATTCCTTACAAGCTAATCTGGGACGATACTTTACGCACATGCATTCAACCCCCATTTTCATAGAGCGCGGTTCATATAGTTTGGTTTGGTAAGAAAACAGCAACTATTTCGCGTCACATCTTACGTAGCGTGTATGCTTTAAATACATGAAATAGTTTGGTGAATATAATTGGGCGTTTAATCCAAACGCATAGTGTTTTTTTTTCAATAAGTGTGTCGGATTTTAGTCGCAATTTGGTTAGTCGAAATATCGTTTTCTACCCGTGTCTGCATTTTTTCAAGATGACTTTTCATTGAACAAACATTGCACTTATATTAATCCATTTTAGAAGGGAAAACATTCATATTAAAATGAGAAGTAGTATATATGAACAAGCAAATCGCATTTTTGATTTGCTGTCATTTGTGTAAGACTACGCCTGGTACAAATAAAATTCGCCATAATGTTTTATATCAAGTTTAATGACATGCATACTTAAACGACCAATAGTGTTGCCTATTCGATTGTGTTAAATATAGTACATAACGGCACACGGGGGATTCATCTAACTTATAAACCGGATCTAAAATGCACAATAAGAAGCAAAAACGTAAATAAAGTTACAGTTATATAATGGCATGCATCCTTGTGCGCTGTAATTCGTGTCTGGATGGGCCTTGAACAAACATAATTCGTCATAAAGTACACATGTGATTCATCTAACTTACAAAGCGAATCTACGTCTAAATTACACGTTAAGAAGCAAAAACGTAAATTAACAAGTTGCATTCAGAATAAAGCATGCATCCGTGTGCGCTGTAACTTGTGCCTAGATCCGCATTGTACAAAATGTTTTTGCCATGCAGATTAGCTGCATGTCTTAACAACCAATACGGTTTGCTTTTCATTAAATACAATGTTGAACATCATGACATACGTGTGACAAATCCAATTTATAACAAGGACCTTCATAAACAATGTACTTTACCGATGTTGTTTTCAAAACCGTTTTCTTTCAATGCTAAATTGTTGTTTTGGGGCAACTAAATTGATATCAAAGCACTGAAAGAATTAAACGAAAGCCACCACGTTAGAGATTAACCTTTTTATTGGAAGTTTCAAGTAAATGCATTCAGTTAGTTCAACTGATGCATGCTATTAGTTTGTAAGATTAATTTAAACAACAAAATAACTTTAAAAACATGTAACGCAAACTAACCAATTAGTACATATATTATCAGATTAAACATGGAACTCACTTGCAGATTTAAGATGACCTCAAGACTGTTGACGCTCAAAGATATTCTTTGCTCTATTTGAAATCGAGTAATTTACTTCATATAAATACGTAAAATCACCACTTAGATTAAAATAATGTTAGAAATCGTATTGGCTTATTCGTTAATACGCTGATTCCGCCTCATATTTTGCCGACACAGTCGCACAGCATTGTTAACAACATAGCATCCTGTAGGTGTAATGTTTGGATGAAAATCAAATTGTATCTTTGTGTTTGTGAGCTGTACCTAATGTATCAAATCGTTAAAAAAACATGCCACTAAGTCACTAATGAGAAAGTTAACATTGCCTTATATAAGCATATATTGGGATAACACTTTTAATAAATGTCTTCGACTACCAATGTCAGTTGACAAAATTGGCAATACACGATATACATCAGTTGACAACATTGGCAATAAACGATATCCATCAGTTGACTAAATTGGCAATACACGTTATCCATTAGTTGACTCAATTGGCAATAAACGATATCCATCAGTTGACTATATTGGCAATACAAGATATCCATCAGTTGACTAAATTGTATACTGGAATGAATGTTAGAACGAACACTGTTTCAACCAATTAGCCCACTGAAAACATACTATGGCATCAGTAATCTCATAAATTATTTCCATGAATAAGGACGAATTTGGATGTTTGCTTATATTATTCAAACTTTTGGTGTAAATGCTGACAAGCTATACTCACTGCAGGAGATGCGTGTTGCTACGCGCTGTTTTATTCACATCCTACTCATCGAGGTGTCTCTCAAATGAATTAAATCGTGTGATTTCTTTATAACGCAAATCAGCTTGTAAACCTAATCGCGAATCCTGGTAGATTTTTCTATTTGCGAACTTTATGCAAAAATAGTTCGACGCGGATTAATAACGCCTTGATCCGGTTCAAAATCAACTATTTAAACAGCGCCAGTTGTTGTTTGTTGTCCATAGGAACTGTTCAAAGATACTATTATTACGAGAATGTAAGTGTTGTTTCTAAACATGCTTTGGTGAATTTTAATATTTGCGTAATCTCAATGGATTGTGTTCACATTTTTTGAGAATGATACAATTATTTGATTGATTTCCATTATTTTGTTTAAATATTTTATTTAAAAACTTCAATATAAGTAATCTTTGATTTGATATGTTTGCATGTTATATTATACCAAGTTAACCATGTGTTATTTTAGATCACTATAACAACAAAGCAGAAATATCCTTAAATATAAGTTGTATGAAAACAAACCTGTTTCTATATTTTTGGCATTATACAATCTGATATATATGACAAATTGTAGATGGATTTCAAAAATAGGACACTATGTTATTAAAAATACCAATTCAATGAATGCCTATTTTGGGTTGCGGACGCTTTTTGTGGCAAAAATAGAAAACTTTGAAACAAACGGAAATATTAAAAAAAGATTTTGTTATTTCAGGATGCGAATGCTGTTTGTGGCCACCGTGCTGGTGTTTCTGTTTACACCAGGTACGTATTTACGTCTTAGTACATTAGCGTGGGTGCTGTTATGTTCTCTTAACATTTACGAGCTGAGTGGTATATTTAATGTGCTGCTGGTTACAACTGTGCATAGAGATTCTCTATGCATAGTTACAACTATGCATAGAGAATCGTTTAGGAATCGTATCTACAAAGGTCGTAAGAAAAGGCCATATGGCCAAGTATAACATATCACAGATACACAGAGCCAAAACTATTGACATGTCTAGCTTAAGATATTTTGACATTATTGTGGACTTATTAGTGCGATGTCGAAATAAGTGTTATATATAAAGGCGGTAACGCGGTAAGTTTGAATNCGTTTATATATATATATATATATATATATGTATATATAAGGAATTTAGGAATTTAGTGCCTGATATTATTTTCGGGCTTTTCTAAAATATTGATTCAGGTATAACCGGTCATCATGATGGTCATCATGATGGGTGCGTTTGTCCGGCGGTATATGATCCGGTGTGTGGTGTTGATGGGAAAACATATGGGAACCTGTGCAAACTTCAATGCGCGTGAGTTTAAAGTCAATAACATTTACATTTATCAGTCATATCAACGTATACATTGTTATAATTTGTTAAGTTTGTGTGGCGCAGAGCTGTCAGAAAGGTAAAACTTATACAAATAACGTATGCTTGTGTGATTGGTGGGTACATGAGTGTGATGACCAACAACATAATATAATGCTCTGTTAAGTGTTTTCGTGTGTTTTTCTTTTATCCACATTTAAAAATGTATTTCCCTCCATTAACGGATTTGCTCCATGAAACGATCGATTTCATCGACCGATTTACAAAATTAACCAATTTACCCCTATTTGAAAATTACCCTATAAACTAATTTAACCTATTAAACGTTTTATTTCAGCAACCGATGTACCTTAATAACTAATTAACCTCAATTTACAGATTTACCACATTAACCGATAAACCAAACTACCACTGTAACCTCCAAACATGCTTTCTCAGTCTTATTTTCTTTACGTGTTCTTTGTTTATGCTTGTTGCATTTGGAATGGTTTGTTATTTTTGGTCTTTTCCCACTAAAAAACGGTCCTTCATTATCTAGTTGAAGTTACTTTCATCTGTTACAGTTCCGATTATTTAAACTGTTTATTTTCAGAGGGGTACGGCTGAGGTATAAAGGGCGTTGTGGAAAATACTTGCTCGGAACAAATTAACAGTGAACCCTTTACAGAAGAAACTATGATTATAATACGCTTTGTATTTTGTGTTGAATAACTTTTATTTTTCAAAAGCTGTCTCTTTATAAATAATTTCAAATAAACATTTCCTGCTTGTCGGTGACTTTCTTCTGTATAGTAAAATAACTGCAAGGCTAGCAGAAATATGTAACAAATGTATAGGGCAGCAATCTGCTTTTCATTGTAGCTGTTCGGATGTCTTGTTTAATAAATAATGTTAGCGCTAGAACTCTGTATATTTGTGTGGGAATAAATACAATACACTTCCAAATAAAAAAGTATCAGTCCATGGTATGCACGCTAGTTAGTTTTAAAATGTGTTCCATATATCAAATTTATTAGTATCCCCACAAGAAATATATATGGACTAATTTGTTTTACAACACATTTAAAAAAACAAATTCCAATACGTGTTGTAAATGTGTTGGTCCATTTAAATCAATACTTCATATACCATCGTTAAGAATTAAGACAATAAATCACGTTAAGTACACGAAAATTATTAATATAATTATGATTATCATTGATAATAACATGAAGATTGTATTCAATCATTTATTTTACAAATATCAGCACAGACAAAAACGTGCACAGTTGTTTGCAAGTATGTCTGCTTCGATCTATGATATCTACGATACATATAGCGTCGTAAAGATACCAAAGTAAAAGGTCCGCTTATTGTACAATGCATCTATTTATGTATGCACTTGGGTCTGCTTTGATCAATGATACTAATACCGTCGTAATAAAACAAAACGACCGCTTATAAAATACAACTTTTAATGTAAGTTGTTATAAATCTTTATGCCTGTTCAATACCAGTGAATAAATAACCACATAAACAGAGACTGAATTTTCAAGAACAATGTCTATATAAACATCAGTATTTGTTTTGATTTTATTTATCGGCAGCCAGTTTATCCACATATTTAATAAATTTTTATACACAAGTAACAGTAATATAAAAAGGTACATAATCATAACTATATTTCTAAATGCTGTGCTCGTGATGCCAATTGTTGGTTATGTTGTTGTTATCTTTAAACCATTTGAAACTGCTGAGCTTTGATTGTGGTGTGAGACGATATGATTGATAGAATGCAATATACTGTAGACGGAGATTTAACTTGTTAAACCTCCGGCGTAACTCACATTGAGTTTTTTAATCAGTGCCTTTACTATTATGTGTGATCCATAACGAACCAACGTCAATGTAACGTTCGCAAGGATAGCCGAGCACGTTTCTGTTACAAACCGAGCAAAATTTTTTCATTTAAAATTTGAATATATCATCATTCTAAAGGACACATGCAGATTAAAGAATTTCAAACCATTACGCTTTTCCCTAATTTTAATACTGTTTGTTTTATTTTGAGAGACAAATTATTTGTTTCCACTAGCCCGACCAACCTTAGTTTTGTGTACCGGCCCTAAACCTTTTGTTTGGTAATACAAGTTGAGTTTTCGATCGTTCTGGTCAATTCGATCATATAAACTAAATTTATTATTAAGTTTGCGATTATTTGAATTGCATTAGATCTTATTACTTAAACTCACATTAATTAAAATAAAAAAACAATCAGTAAGAACATGAAACATATATTTTTATAACATATTATGTAATTTTATATTATTATTGACGTGAGGAATCGTAAAATAGATAAAACAAAATGTAGCAAACCTGCCAAACGCTATCCTTTTTGCGATTTTAATGACATTATACATATGCTGCCCATTTGCTTACAAAGAGAACATCAAGTGAGAGTTGGGTACAGATGAAGTTTATGACGCGAGACTTGCCAGGCGCTCACATGTTTCTGTCCGTGCATCAGAAGCTAACGTAACGTTTAAGAGCTCGTACAACTTTCATTGACATGTATTCTGTTGATTGACAGTTCATTATAGCCGGTCAAACGAGACGGACGGGACCCCCATACGGGAGGCCCCGTTCCTGTTAGAAACAAATCAATACTTTACTGCTCTTTGAATCTGGCCTGAGTTAAAAACACACATTTCTCTTGCTTTGTATACTGTAAAGCCGAGGCAGTTCTGCCCGAACATCTGGTAGTATATACATTAAGCGAGTTCATACACGAGCTGAACAATTTGACCTGTCAAGAAATTTTGTACTTTAATCACTTTTCATTTTACTTGTAAAAATATGCTAAACACAATTTCAAACTAAAATACATCTACTGGAGAAAATTATTTAAATGTTTATTATTCTTAATAAAATACGACCACAATTCCAATATATAATCAATTTTACAGATTGATTATAAAAGGTAAATCACCATTTATTGAAATTTGTTTTTTGAATATAGTTATTCTGGTTCACTCATTGATGAGTGTACACATGCACGCTATATTTAGCATCGTTTACTTATTTATTCACTGGATACGATTCGGTTAAAACGTTAAGAACCTATGTCATATACCGCCATTGTCCATATCTCTTTGTACGACACTGAAGCGGGATATCAACCATTTGGTTGCTTTTATAGATCTTATTATGCAACACAATTGCTACAATTCCGTCATCAAACAAAACATAACAAAATGCAAATGTAGCCTATAGTATACAATCCTGAATGTGTTAAGTCGTTTCCCAAACAAAAACTAATCGGACGTTCTGAAGATATATTCCTAATGCCTGGTAACTAACCTGAGATTTCATATAATTTAACAGCGTCTATGCTCATCTTGTCATATTCCCGCTGGCCCGTGGAATACAGATCGATCAAGTTGGAAAAGCATGTGCTCGTCTGAAAAAGAATAAACCAACATTTGTATTTGATACCGTTGAACCATCTATACACGCACGCACACGTGTACATACTCACGCGAACACACACACACACACACACACACACAATTGAAGCCCTCACATAATACATATCCACATACACATCCACTGTTATACCCCTCAATTCAACGAACCAGAAAACCGAGAGAGTAAGAGTAACGATCCTACCAGAGTTGGAGAAAATATTTCGCTACTCATCAAAGGGGTTGTTGGTGTTCTGTTCCATATATCTTTCCAGGCTTCATCGGTTTTATCAAGGCATCTGATACGCCCCACTCGGTCTGTGGTAGACTCGTCAATATCTACTCTTGATACCGTGACTGTCTTTGCAAATATAAGCTTGTTAAAATATAAAGTAACGACAAGATTTAACGCATGTAAATTTACCTACAATACACATACAACACAAATAAAGATCATTAAAGCAAATATTCAACTAGTATTATGCTTGTCAATCGTTTTAAAATCTCAAACCTGACCACATACAGTATTTGGTTATACCTACCCATATATTATAATATGAGAATACCGCTTTGGCATTGGGGCCAATGACATTTCTCTCGAGCCTGTTAAACAAATTTATATTTACATAAATATGTATGGGTAATTTCACGAAGACATACGAAATTAATGACACGATTTAACATTTATTTCAAGTCGGCCTAAAATGCTTATTTTGACATTTGAACATCGTTTTGGTTCGGTTTACTAGGGATTTGGAATGATCTGAATGACTGAAAAAAGCCTTCGGTCATTTCATATAATTCCTAAACGACTTCAGCTTTATTCACAATTGTTTACTGCTTAATACAATACATGCGACTAAAATTACACAGAAAACGCTTGGTTGTAATTCGTGACCTACTATTGAAATAATAAACAGCCGTTGAAATTTGCAAGTGAGTATAATTAAACGCAAATATGTAAATTAGTGCCGAGTTATTACCTAACAGTATTATATTAAAATAATAAATAATAAGCACTGACAGACTGACACATTTTGCTCTTAGATTTTGCATAGTAATACAATATCGCGTAAAAGTGTTTTTTGTTATGATTTAATCTCCGATTGATTATTGATATTATACCGTAACTGAGACGGATTTAAAAAAGCACTGAACTCAAAAGTGTCAAAGGTCTTACTTAATAATAGGTGTTGCCTTTCCCAGTGTTGACACAGAACGTCATCACATCGAAAACACGGGTATATACTCTATCCTTAGGAAGAAACGTTAATTTTGTATATATTAGACTCGTGTTAAATTACAAGTTACATGAAATGCCTGGGACAACATGCATATGCGCTTGATATTTGACACAACGAGCAATTTGAAAAATAAGCGTGTAAATCTGTTTACGATACAGTATAATTGTAAATGACGAGTGTCGCACCGACACAAGTGTGAACACACCGACACAAGTGTGAACACACCGTCACAATTGTGAACACACCGACACACGTGTGAACACAC
This sequence comes from Dreissena rostriformis, assembly GCA_007657795.1. Classification (NCBI taxonomy): domain Eukaryota; kingdom Metazoa; phylum Mollusca; class Bivalvia; order Myida; family Dreissenidae; genus Dreissena; species Dreissena rostriformis. Next base: position 476,428 of record VMBQ01000238.1, on the reverse strand, counting down.
CGACACAAGTGTGAACACACCGACACAAGTGTGAAGCTTTGTCTAACTAGCGGTTATGAAGACGTTACAATCGACTGCGTTGACACATTAGTGGCAGACGCAGCTTGACGTCAAACTCTTATCACTTATTAAACCTTACACAAACACACTATCTCCAGACGCAGAAATGTCCATGCGGTGTTGCTAAACTGAAGTTGATTTTTTTTTTAATTAATACATATATCTAAACATTTACATATAAACAAGCAAAATAAAGTAAATATTTATAAAGGTAAAACCTTCCTACCTGTTGCAGATATTTTCCCGTGACGTGGTACGCTGGGCAAAAGTCATTCATTTACTTTTAATCAAAATATGTTGAAGTGATATAGCTAATACAAATAATTCTTATTGTGTTTAATACTTAAAGAATAGATACTAGTAATCGTTGATTTGTTCCTAAGCATTATTAATTAAATAGCAGAGATGCATAACTAGATTATTAATTATGTATATGGGTAGATTTTTTAAACAAATTATTTAAATGACTGAAATTATTTCTATATTGTTTCATGAATGAATTAAATATGGGAATAAATTAAAAGGTGCTTTACCATATTAGTCCACTTTTATTTAAGCTGGTCCATAGTGCGGGGTCCATTCCCGACGGCATTAACTTTGTCAGTTATTTCGGACCATATTTAATCTTTTATGTTCTTTGTGTTAAAATTAGCGCCCGCGCTTGCAAATTTCATACTTATTTTCCCAATATGTTGCTGCATGCAACTTTCCGACACTTCTATTTCTGGAAACGAAAATTGTTTCGCTCTCTTCTTAATGTCAACGGCGGCCATTGTGTTTGTTTACGAAATGTTCGTCTGACATTTCGCGCTAAATATACGTCATTAGAAAATGCATTCTGAGAATGTTTTGGTTAAAGTTACCGGTGGTTAAATTCTACTATGCGCAGTTAGGTAACTTAGCGGTATATCGTGTTTATACAATCGAGTTACCTTGTAGGTTACTTAACCTGAATAACCGCAAACTTACCAAGGTTTGAAAGTTACCGAGCGGTAACTTTAACCAGCGTTTATACAATCGGGTGCAGGTGTCGACGATGCGGTTAAAGCTAGTGTTGAAGTGATTTCGTTGTCTCGGTTCTCAATGTTCACATTACTATGTACTTTTGTTTACGGTGCTGTCGTGTACTGACACGTTTTGGATACTATCTACGTGTGGCATGTTATAGCTTATCAGGATGGTGCAGATTTATGCGTCATCATCGGTCTACGTGATTCACGTCAGCAGTGGTTGGTTATGTATGGCCAGTGTTTCAATAAAATGCTAATTACTGGCTGGGCTTTCCAGACGTCAATTAATCGGTTATTGAAATATGATGTTTCATGAATAGAAACAACAACTCCTGTCTAAGTCAATTTCAGAACACTTATTAATCATACCACAAGACAAACACGTATGGTTATAATTACTCCATGAACACGTTTAAAACACTGTTAACGCGTATTAACGGCTTGTCCTTCATACTCTCAAATGTTTAAATGTAAAACGATTGTTTTCCCCATATTTAAAAATGAATTAAATATGATTACAAAATGGATTTGCACAACCATGATACTGAAACGAATATTGACAATGATGAGGTGCCAGTGATTTCTGACAATAGGACAATAATGGTCGAACAAATCGAATCATATAATGAATGTATTTTAACCATATTGGCGGTACTTATCATTTAAAAAACATTTGTCAGTTATTTTGAGGCCAACCACACATCAATGTGTAATCATCCAAATATCATATGTTTTATTTGGTACTATATAACTACTGTAATTTGCATCGAATGGTTAATTTTGCTCCATCAGAACTTCTGCAAGAACTAATGAGCAGTTTATCCAACCACTAAACTACAGGTAATTTAACGAATGACTCATTTACTTTGCAATTAAACATTTATTAAAATGATATGTGGACGGGCATGGTTATTTCAGTATTAAAGGAAACATGCAGTGTAAACGTGTAACCACAAGCCAAAGGAAGGATGCAGATCTTTGCGTTTTGTGTTGTATGCTTCGAATTTCAGCAAAGAACTGAAGTTTCACACTTTTCATATCGTTTTATATGGTTGTTTTATACACTACCGTATGTTTAGTTTGCAATTACTGCAAGAAACACTTAACATGACAAGCAAGCACTATTTTGATTGCAGACGTTATTTTACAGTATTATCTTTAGATCCGACGTAAACTTCCGTATCGAAAGAAGCGAAGGAGGCTCTTTCATCGTAACATAGTTCTAATTAAAACGATACACTAGAACAAGACAGCCAGATGTATCGTGTTTCATTCTGTCATCGCTAGATAACGCTTCTTTCCCAGGTCAAATTCATAAATACCTGTTATGAAACACGTGTTGTGCAAGAATAAATTTTGAAGATTTCTTGATAAAAGGAGTATACTGTTCAATGTTGTACGTTTCATGATGTGGACCTATATTATGTTATGTGAAGCATCGACTGTACTTTTGTATTAATACGGGTGCGAATATTATGATTTTACCATTCAATGCTGTTTGTTTCATGATGTGGAACTTTATTATGTAAGCATTTGCTATACGTTTGTATTGATATGGTTAAAACTGTTTATCATGGAATCATTAAAATTATCTGCAAAATGTAAAAAAAAATAAAATTGCACTGACATCATTACTTACAATACGATGTCCCTAAATTGGTTCGTTTGTGTTATAGTTACATGGCGCACATCGTTATCCGGAAAACACCGATCAACACAGTACACAATGCACACAATGTCAATGAGACGACTGTTGTTGTTTTTTCATTCGGATCATCAGACTACAGGGTATTATTCGCAAGATAATGAAGGTGATTGAATTTATAATCAGTTGATGTTTTGAATGAGGTTACGCAATTTATTCGCTACCGATTTAAATACAAATTTTAATTGCTACAAATTTACGAATTTTCCTGACTCTGTGTTTAAAAAATGAAATCAATAATTCTGTTGGTGCTTATAAGATGTATATAGTGTGTTCAGTAACTTTTTAATTTCTCAAAATAGTTCAACAGTTATCTTATCTGATATTTCGGCGTTGGCCATGCCACATTATAAGATAAGATAAAGCATGTATTGGGTGTATTAGATTTATCTTTCGGACGAATTATCAAAGTTTATACAAGTGGCGCCTTTGTTGACTGAATATAAAGATAAAACACGTTGATGATTAATTGCAAATGCGTGAAAAGTCTATTTGTATTTGATTTAGTACTTAATCTCGTAGATCTTATGTGCCTTGGCAATACATGACAATACAATACAACACATAAACATGATTAAAGATGAGGACACCAACCTGAAACGTTTCATGCAAAGTATTGATGGGAGACGGTATAAACCGGTTGACAGGCATGTTAAGCCTCGTATTTAGCCCAGAATTATAATAAAAACATACGTGTCAATAAACATAAGCTTCACAGCATAAGTCATATCAGACTGCAAAACAAAAGAGAAAATAAATTCAGTTCAATTTCAATGTAGATTTACAATGGTTAAATAATGAACTGATCGACATAAAACATTTGTTTAATGACACTATGTAATTAAGCCCTTGTATCTAACAGGATTTCAGAACTTATGCCAAATGAGTGAACTAAACATTCCTGATAATCGTAATGAAGAAGCCGTAAGTCTATGTGAACAATGTCCAATTATGCTTAATACTTACATAGCTTGGATGTGTATGATTAAAACTAACATAGCTTCGATGTATATGCTTAATACTAACATATCTTCGATTTATATGCTTAATACTAACATGTCTTGAATGTGTATGCTTAATACTAACATAGCTTGGATGTGTATGCTTAATACTAACATAGCTTGGATGTGTACGCTTAATACTAACATAGCTTGGATGTGTATGATTAATACTAACATAGCTTGGATGTGTATGCTTAATACTAACATAGCTTGGATGTGTATGCTGAATACTAACATAGCTTGGATGTATATGCTTAATACTAACAAAGCTTGGATGTGTATGCTTAATACTAACATAGCTTGGATGTGTATGATTAATACTAACATAGCTTGGATGTGTATGATTAAAACTAACATAGCTTGGATGTGTATGATTAATACTAACATAGCATGGATGTGTTTGATTAATACTAACATAGCTTTGATGTATATGCTAAATACTAACATAGCTTGGATGTGTATGCTTAATACTAACATAGCTTGGATGTGTATGCTAAATACTAACATAGCTTGGATGTGTATGATTTATACTAACATAGCTTGGATGTATATGGTTAAACCTAACATAGCTTGGATGTATATGCTTAATACTAACATAGCTTGATTTTGTATGCTTAATACTAACATAGCTTGGATGTGTATGATTAAAACTAACATAGCTTGGATGTGTACGCTGAATACCAACATAGCTTGGATGTGTATGCTTAATACTAACATAGCTTGGATGTATATGATTAATACTAACATAGCTTAGATGTGTATGCTTAATACTAACATAGCTTGGATGTATATGCTTAATACTAACATAGCTTGGATGTGTATGATTAATACTAACATAGCGTGGATGTGTATGCTTAATACTAACACAGATTACATGTATAGGCCTAATACTAACATAGCTTGGTTGTATAGCTTAATACTCACATAGCCTGTATGTAAATACTTAATACTAACATAGCTTCGATATATATGCTTAATGCTAATAGCTTGCATGTATATGCCTTATATTAACATAGCTTGGTTGTATAGCTTAATACTTACATAGCCTGGATGTTTATACTTAATACTAACATAGCTTGGATGTATATGATTAAAACTAACATAGCTTCGATGTATATGCTTAATACTAACATAGCTTGGATGTGCATGATTAAAACTAATATAGCTTCGATGTATATGCTTTATACTAACATAGATTGCGTGTATATGCCTTATACTTACATGGCTTGGTTGTATAACTTAATACTAACATAGCTTGGATGTATATGATTTAAACTAACATAGCTTTGATGTATATGCCTAATACTAACATACATTGCGTGTATATGCCTTATACTAACATAGCTTGGTTGTATAACTAAATACTTACATAGCCTGGATGTATATACGTAATACTAACATAGCTTCGATGTATATGCTTAATACTAACATAGCTTGCTTGTATATGCCTTATACTAACATAGCTTGGTTGTATAGCTTAATACTAACATAGCCTGGATGTATATACTTATTACTAACATAGCTTGGATGTATATGATTAAAACTAACATAGCTTCGAAGTATATACTTAATACTAACATAGCTTTGATGTGTATGATTAATACTAACATAGATTGCGTGTATATGCCTTATACATAGCTTGGTTGTATAACTTAATATTTACATAGCCTGGATGTATATACTTAATACTAACATAGCTTGGAGGTATATGCTTAATACTAACATAGATTGCGTGTATATGCCTTATACTAACATAGCTTGGTTGTATAGCTTAAAACTTGCATAGCCTAAATGTATATGCTTTATACTTATATAGCTTGGATATATATGCTCAATACTAACATAGCTTGGTTGTATATGCTTAATATTTACAACGCTTGGGTGTATATGCTTAATACTAACAGAGCTTGGATGTATACTTTTAATACTAACATAGCTTGGTTGTATATGCTTAATACTAACATAACTTGTATATATATGCTTACTACTATAAGGGTATGGGTGTATAGCTTAATACTACACAGTGTCTATGTATATGATAAATACTAACATAGCTATGTTATATATGCTAAATACCAACATAGTCTGTATGTATATGCTTATTACTAACATAACTTGGTTCAATTTGCTCAATACTAGCATAGCTTCTATATATATGCTTTATACAAATAACATGAACAGCAAATGAAAACAAGTTTCAATTTTATAATCCGCGTAGTCTTTTAGTACCCTTCACGTAAATCTATTACATGAAACATGGAATATTTACGTGTTGGAATGCCGTAGTAGTAGACACTCTACAATTTAAACGAAAACAGTAATTACGAAAAATTTCTCGAAACTGCATAAGATCATCTGAATTGGTGAATTTCTTTAATTATGCACCACTTACTGATTTGGTTCTACACATTTAGACGTACAATAGCTAGATGAAGAATGTTGTATTTGAGTCTTTATGGGAAATTTACAGTTTTGTAGAAATGCATTATTAGTTTTATCATACAGGGAAGATATCATATAAACATGTTTAGTTGTAAAGGATGTGCCATGCGCCGCGGGGCCTTCAGGTGGTTTATCTGTAATCTAGACTCGGTTGGATGTCCGTGAACCAAGAAAATGTTTCCTGGATGAACCAGGAAACTTGCTAACATATTACCAATACTATTGTATATATTGTCGTATCGTAGCACATGTCTAGATCTCATTCCTTTTCACCTTTGGTGTACGAGTACAAATAACGTTGAAACTCAGATGTAGATGTACAGTCGTTCAGTCATTAAGTAAGTTCTACACAGCTACACTTGCATCGTCGCAACTCCAAGTCCAAAATACCTTTTTGTAACGGAATATATACGTATAAAGTTTGTTCCGAGTGATACACTTGATCCATAATTAAATGAGTTACTAATGCTTCTTAATATTTATAAGCACGTGCAACTGTTAAATGCAGGTGAATAATGGACATATAAGCATGCCCCCATTGACTAAGAAGACGATGAACTTAATCACTGTTGTTCTACTGCCTCGCATAATAAGTGTTATTGCGTGGATACCCATTATATATAGCGTGTAAATATATATACAACGGCTGTTACTCTCTCGTTGTGTAAAATGTGCCATATTCATAAAAAAGGGATTGTACTGCATGCTGTAATTATTCCATATTTTATTCGCAATATGGGTATTTTAATTCAGTTGATCGATGACACTGATAGCAAACCCAATTTACTGAATCGTTTTAACACAAATTTGTAAAATTAATTTTGTTAAAAAAGGTTGATAATTGATTTGATAAGTGGTATTCTAGAATGTATATGAAACATGAACTGCAATACAGCTGCTCTAGAAGCCAGATAGGGAACAATGCACTGCAATTAACCTGCCCGTTCGGATATTCATATATACCTGCCAGCGGGGATGTCATGAATGATTCAGAAGACATATATTAAATACATGCGTAGCCTGCATTTTTGTAAATATGCATTTACGTATGTGCACAAAATATGAAACTTGTTCTTTGAAAACAACGAAGAACACTGAGGTAGATTTTAGGAAAATAATGTAGGTTGTGATAAATAAACTGGTTTCAAATAAATGTGAATATATGGAATTAAATTGAATTCATTGATGTTGTGCACTGCACGGATTTGAAGTGATGTGGAACGCTGGGGTGCATTGCATATGTGTATGCACCCCAAAATGGTTGAGCATATTGGCGCCGCTTTGTACGTTCGTCCGTCCGAGTTCTCATTTTGATGCAATTGAGTTTACGTTGTTTTTAAACGAATTTCCCCGATAATTGTTTCCGTCCCACTTGATGTCCGGCCGTCCTTACGTCTGTCAAACATTGTGTTTCCTCTCGATATCTCAAATTTGACGAAACTATATATGAAGCGTTCCTATAGCATTGACAACCGCATACTTATCAGGTCTTTTCGGTACAAAGATTTTTCAGGGCGTTATTGCCCGTTGATCATTATTTGTCGCTTTGTTTCCGCACGAGATCTCAGACACTAACGATCCAAATTTGACGAAACTTTATATGCAGCATTCGCATATGGTGGGGATGCATATCGATTACATGTCGTTCCGGTCATATGATTTATCGGGGAGTTGCTGTCCTTTTATTATGTATATGATATATTGTAATTAATTTTTGCTTCCGCTAGAGGTCTCAGGAATTATAAATCGAATTTTATGAAACTGTGCATGCACCTTTCTTTTAAGGTGGACATGAGCATATTATTAATGCAGTTCGCTCGTTGAAAAGGGGAGCTTGTGCAGGTATTTATTGCCCTTTGAATGATAATTATCTCGGGCACTTATTATCGGAAGTGTATTCAACTTTATAAGCAGCATCCCTATTGGGTTTACATGCGTGTATGTTTCGGTTATTTCACTCAATTAACTTTTCTGACAGGTAATGTCTTTTTGAATTGTTATATATCATTTTCTAACAAATTCTGCGTTTCTTAGTCAGATCACAGGAACGTATGATCCGAATTGATGAAACGTATATGCATCATCTCTACAGTGTGAACATGCCATGTCATTCCGCAAAGTGGATTTTCAGGGAGTAATTACCGATTGAATAATATCTCTGTTCACACAAATTACCCATAAATCGACAGAGCGCATCATCGTGGAGCATCCATAAGTTTCACTGGCATTCTTGTTATTTAATACTTTATTATGATTTACTATTCATAGTATATGCACACATTATTAATAACTCATTCGACGCTTTTTTAAATATATTATTTTTCAGAATCTTGGATCTTGCAACTTGAACTATATTTATCACGGGCACACCCTTTAAAATATCACCTTTTTCTTTTTACATAAAACAATCAATGGCGAAATAACAGATTAGCATCGAGAAACTGTCATTGTTGACATTTGCCAAATGCTTCCAAATCATTTTTCGTTCCGGTCTTCAACAAATATGTACTATTACCTTGACTCAACGCCTCAGTGGCGTACATGCATATTGGATTGATGAACACGAACATGATTGGCAAGTAGTATTATAAAGAATCATATTTACGTTGATTGAAATGTTGCGGTTAACAATAATGTCAAGTTTTATGGCCATTACGTATTTGATAATCTAGATATAACTGCTGCTGATGATGATACTGATGAGTTAAATTGATAGTATAAGTATGAGTAGAACTATAGACTGATAACTGTATGTCAATGCATATCTATAACAGCACATGGCCATGGAGAATTTATTCACTTGTGTTATTGAAACATAACTCCACAGCAAATTTTTAGTAGGAAATGGACGTAAGTTTAGCCTGGGATGTCTTTTTCATTGGACTTTATTTCATTTTAGTAAATTTTTAATTTGTTAAACTTTTAAATTGGCTCTTCCTTTGCATTTATTCATCAATGTGTGTTTGGTAGTAACGCATGTTTGGTAGATGACGATGCGCATTACACGAAAGTTTGCGTATGTGATGTCCTTTAATCTCCTTTTATTCAATTTGCACGTGTGTTCACCGTTCGGCCGTGAACCGAAACACTTTTGATACTTACCATGTTTTTCATTTCGTGGATAACCAACAGGGATGCTTTAGTTCCTAGCTATCTTTGTAGGATCGTCTTGCGTTATGTACATCTGCAGAAAAATAAGACAATGCATTCATTTAATGAGGTAATTTAGAAGGGTATTTGAAAATAATGCTGAATGACTAATTCAGATATTTTATGAATAGTCATTATACATGTGTTAAATACAGCACAAATTTGTTTATATGGGTTTACAAATATATGCACTTGTTCTTATGAACTCATTAACACTGGCATCCCAACGATAAGTGTCAGCGCTTACGTAGCAATAAAGGATAAAACACAAGGATCGGGCAAGAGAAACAATGGCTTTAATTTATTCTTTACAAACATAATATTTCGAAGAAACATTATTTACACAAGACCAAATACGATGCATATAACACATTTTAAAAGTATTTATTAAAACAAAATCAATAACATATTAACATATAAAATGGTATAATTGCATATTCCAATTGTTCGATGTCCCAATTACTATGAGTACATTATGGGAATAATGAACCCCTTGTTGCCATCAGCTTATTGTACAATTTTCAGTTGCTAATAGTATTTCATAGGAATAATTAAATTTGTTTTACCATCAGCTAAAATAATTCAAAGCAGGACAACACGTAAAACAGACCATCTAATATAAATAGATTAAAGCTGAGGTCAAGGTAATAATGGTCAACATTAAATATAATTAATTTAAATCATATTGGCGATACTCATATTTTATTTGACTTAGACAAATACGTTATGAAACACTTAGCATTTATTTGAAAGCCTTAAACGTATTCAGTTTTATACATCCAAATGTCCTATGCTTCTTTTGCACCTTATCCCTACTGTTAATTTCCTCGTTTGGCTATTTTTTCTCCATTAGAACTTCTAAAAGAACTTAAAATCATTTTACAAATGACCCATTTACTTTGCACAAAAACATTAACCAGTGACACAGAATCGTACTGATATGAATCATCATGTTATTTTTCAGAATCAAAAGCATGAATGGTAAAAGCATGCCAGCACAACACGTGTCAGAAAAAGTCGGAAGTAACAGCGCGGTTCGTGTGTTGAACATTCCATACTCATATTTGTTCTTGCTAAATAGTGGAATATTGAAGGTCATTTAATTTAAAATTAATCGTCGCTTATAACGTTTCGAAATTATGATCAGGCAATTATTATTATTATTATTTTTATAGAAGCAAATTGTTGACAACTGAGCTGACAATTACTTGTTGCCTATCCAATAAATGTGTTTATTTTGGTCCAACATATGTGCAAGGTAATTGGAACGAATTCGACTGATACCCGTGTTAGAAATATTTGTTTGACGAGATGAATATCATCGCATGCTTCATTTATTTCTGTTCATCTTCATTTCTGATTACCACCTGATAAAACAAGATTTTTTGAAGAAAAACATCGTTATCGTTGCAAAAATGGTTTTATAATAGGTTATCTCTGCATTCCTCTTTTTAGAATGTGGTTAAGCAATGTATTCGCCACTGATTTAGATACAGACATTGTTTGGTGCTAATTTACTATTTTTCTGACTATGTGTTTAAAAATGTCCCGAATAATGTTGTTTACGTTTATAGGTTGTATTCAGATTGTTAGGTAAATAATTAATTTCTCAAAAAGTAATCTTCTCTGACATTTCGGCCTCGGCTATGACATTGTAAAAAGATGAGATTAAGCATGTTCGATATGTTAGAACTATCTTTCGGACGGATTATAACATTATATACATTACACGTGGCGCCTGTGTTGAATGAACGTACAGATAAATCACTTTGGTGGATAGTTGTAAATGCTTGAACAATATATATGTCTTTGATTTATTAATAAATCTCGTAGTCTGTATATGCATATGTATTACATGACCATACATAAAACACAAGATAAAACCTCAACATGATTGAAGATTGGGGCACACACTTGGAACGGCCAATAAAAAACATTGAATGAGGGTTTAAACCAGTTAAAAGGCATGTCAACCTCACATTTAGCCCAGAATTAATAACAAATCACACACATGCTAATTAACATTTACCTCTATTCGATTAAATGGCAATTTAATTATACAATTGTTATTTGTTATATATTCATCTGAGCAACCGAATAATTTTTGTTGAGGCACTGTGTAATTTAATAAATACAAGCATCAACTTAATCCTTTTTTCTGATTTTTCCCCCGAACTAAGCACAATTATTAATATTATTATTATAATACGTGCTGTAAATATTTCAGATCATCGTTGTTAAGAAACCGTTAATCAATTTGTAAAATCCAATTGATTTGAGCAAACTTCGTTTAAAATTCGCTTAAAAAGATCGATTAAAATGGGTCTGATTAATATAAGATAATTGTGTAAACACAACGAGAGGATAACAACAACGTCATATACAAGGTTGATTTTTCCAAAAAAGGGTGAAATACCTAGCGTATATGTTAATGCTTAATGCAGACCAATTGAAGTATCCCGTTATAATTATGCGTATTTTGATTAATAATAGACATTTCATTTATACTACTAATAATACTAATACTACTTCTACTACTTCTACTACTACTACTACTACTAATACTATTACTACTACTACTACTACTACTACTACTACTACTACTACTACTACTACTACTACTACTACTACTACTACTACTACTACTACTACTACTACTACTACTACTA